>JAQJVK010000011.1:7403480-7858593 GCA_035578135.1 Flexamia atlantica | reverse complement strand
GGCTGAAACAATTGAATCCCTGTTTTCTTATGTATATCGACTATATGTATGTACTTGTAAGTAAATACTGGTTAATCGAATAAATATAAGCGTTATTTGCGGATAGGTTAAATGTTATTTCATCATCTTCAAAAGATAATTCGCTATATTTTCACGTTTTTGTCAGTAGGGCCTATTACCTTGCTTTAATCTGCGGGTCGCGACGGTTCGAACACTGACCAGTATCGAAACTTGGTCATTTGCCATTTGTCATTGGGCTGTGAATTAATATAACAAAGAGGTCGCCGTTAGGTAGTAACACTTGTTACTACCTAACGGCGACTAGGTAGTAACAAACCCGACTCTTAAGAGTCGGGTTTGGACCATTCCCAACTTAAAACGTAAAACCATGCTACTGACGTTGGACACACACAAAATAAAAAATCAAATATTCTAGACACCAGTTTGCAATTTATTTCTCCCAATGAGTCAACATATATCTTTTGGAAGATGTCAAAGAGTTGGTGTATGATTGAAGAATCCTCAAATTTTATTGAATGCCTGATTATTGTTGTCTCAAGACCCTGTGTTAATTCTTCCTTTATCTAATAGTATTTAGTATATGTAGGGGGTTAATGACTTGGAGACCAAAGTGATGCCCCCCATGACGCTCAGCGGCGTCTGAGAGCAGTCAGCAGGGCACCTCACTTCCCTTTAAGCGCCCCCCCCCCCCCCCAACACCACAGTGACGCCCACAAACATCTTCTTGGCTTCCACTCAGCCCTCGTTCAGAGATATTTTGGTTTCCGAAATGTGACTAAATCTCATTTCCCTGTTATGTTAAATGGAATCCAAACTCTAGCTGGAATATGATAACATATTACGTGATCTATACTTCAAATACCTTTTAGGTCAGATTGAAATGGTCCTGCACCAGGTTTTTTAGATTTGTTTAATCATCAATCAATGTTATTAACGACAAGTTATTGATGAAAAGGTACAATAAAAAGTAAAGGAAGCTAAGTTGTTGTTTAATAATGCTTTTATCTTAAATGCTTGCAATAGGCCTAGAGCAATGTGGAATGTTATCAAAGGAAATATTTCTGTGAATTAATTACCAGTTGCTTATTCAGCTGGATCCCCCTTGAGTGCTGAGGATTTCAATTCATTTTTTGTTAATAGTATTAGTGACATTGTTAATAATATTTCTGTTGGTGTAAGTAGTTTTAATGATTTTCTGACTAATGTTCCTTCCAATGATGTACTATTGCAGTTTTGTGAAGTTTCTGCCAAAAGTGTTCATGAAGCTGTTTTGAGTTGTAGTAGTAGCCTGGATGTTTTTGGATTTAATTCTCAGATTTTTAAGTTAGGCAGTGTTAATCTATGCGAAGTTATTGCACACATTGTTAATTCTTGTATTTCCTATAATGTTTTCACAGACAAACCTAAGTTTTCGAAGATTGTCCTGATATTCAAAAAGGGGGATAGGTCAGATATGGGTAATTATAGGCCTGTGGCATTAGTGCCCACTCTGTCAACGGTCATTGAGAGATTGTTGCCATGGCAAATTATCAGCTTTCTGGAGGTGAATGGTCTGTTGTTCAGTGTGCAATTTGGTTTTCGGAAGCACCGGTCGACCACTGAAGCAGTGTTAATGTTCATTCAGGACACTCTTGAGGCTATGGAAAGAAAAAAAGGTGTTTGTTCTAAGTTCTTCGATCTCTCAAGGGCATTTGACACGGTGTCGCACAGTATTTTGCTTAAAATTTGAAATATTTTGGTCCTAATTAAGTAATAGATATCAGGCTGTTTATTTTAATGATTCATTATCTGAGTTTAAACTCACTTCTCTTGGTGTTCCACATGGGTTCATTTTGGGCCCACTGCTTTTCATAATCTATGTCAATAACTTGCCATACAATGTCTGAGATATTAATGTGTCGTGTTTTATGTATGCTGACGATGTATGTCTTAATTTTAAAACAACAAAAAAAAGCAAAGACAATGTTATTGCTAATACTGTTTATACCATGGTTGAGTGGTGTAAGGCAAATAAATTAAATCTTAACCTAAATAAAACTCAAAAGCTGGAAATATCGTATGATAAATCGAAAAATGTTCGAGCTCCTGTGAAATTCTTGGGAGTTTTTATTCAGACTAACTTGAAATGGAATTCACATATTTATTTTATTGTTCCTAAAGTTTCTAAAGGCATTTTTATGTTAAAGAAATTAAAACTATGCTACTTAACTGTTTATTTTAGCTGTGTAACTGTAACTGTAACCGTAACTGTAACTGTTAACTGTGTATTTTAGCTACGTTCATTGTCATCATATGCTTGGTGCCATCCTATGGGCCAACTGTAGTTATACTAACTCTTGGTTTGTTTTAAAAAAGAGAGCAATTAAATTGATAAGTGGTGTTCCACCACGCACCCATTGTAGGCCTATTTTTAAGAGGTTATGTGTCATGTCTTTGGCCTGCATTTATATTTTTCAGTGTCTTCTGCATGTTAAAGATAACTTAAGCCTTTTCTTATGTAATGAGGATGTGCACGACTATGTTACTAGAAATAGGAATCAATGAAAGACTGAATTCTGTCAATATGCTACCACTCAAGCTAGTTTTAAATATACTGCAAATAAGCTATATAATAAGTTACCGATGAAAGTTCGACAGCTACCATTTAATGATTTTAAACTTGTAATTAAAAAATTGTTTCTCGAAAAATGTTTTTATAAAATTGACGAATTTCTTTAATCAACTTTTGAATTGTTTTAGACTAATATTGAATTATGAATATGTTTAAATTTCAACTTAGACTAATTGTAATACAAGAACTATAGTTTGAAATTCATTGTTGGTGATGGTGATTTTATATTTTGATTAGGATTTCTGCGGACATTTGCCATCACTGATTAGTAAAAAACAAGTTTCACGACGTTTCGGGATCTGGAATCTGATCCCGTCTTCAGGTGGAAGAAAACCTAGAACATAACAAGATTAGTAACACAACTCGTGACTGCTTTTACAGTTCTCTGTTTTAGCTGTGTTTTTCTCCAGGTTTTCCTGGCTATGTGTTACTAATCTTGTTATGTTCTAGGTTTTCTTCCACCTGAAGACGGGATCAGATTCCAGATCCCGAAACGTCGTGAAACTTGTTTTTTACTAATCAGTGATGGCAAATGTCCGCAAAAATCCTAATCAAAATATAAGAACTATAGGCTAGTTTATCTTGACGCATCCAACACACTATCAGTATAAATTTTTGTACAAATGTGTCCAGGAATAAAGAATATTTGATTTGATTTGATTTGATTTGAATCTCGGACAACCGCCAAACATCGTTTGGTAGGGGTAGTGAACATATATTTTTGAGAAGGTAGGACTTTTTGACCGTCGTAATGTTGAATCTGCCAAATTTTGTTTTTTTATGTAAATGTGGTGTTGTCATCCCACACATGAAAGTTTTCATGCTGAAAAAAATCTCGTGAACTATGTATATTTTTACTCATCTTAAATCGTTCTAAAGAATTAGTATTACAATTGGGGGTGATAATGGTCTCAGACTACTTAAATGGCTCAACATAAAAAATCTCTTCTCCAAAAGGTTTGCTAGATAAAAAGATATTAATAATAAACTTTAATTTAGATAAACTTTAAATTTCTATGCCAATATAAGGTAGGATACTTCTTTTGAAGAGCATTGTTATCAACTTGGCAAAACATTTTTCTTTGTTGCCTTCAATGAAAAGCAACTGATATCGTTACTAGGTTTTGTTGTAAAACTAGGTTACCAACGCTTATTTTAAGAACAGTTCATTATACTGATAAAATCTCTTTTACAAATTAAATTAGTTACAATTTTCAAACTAATATTAGCTTGACATTTGCTAAATCTGTTTGATTAACTTTAGAACAAAAATTAAGTATAATTTTCTTCGTAAGTTGTCGTTAAATCTTTATATTATTAGGCAAGCATTTTTTCCATAAGGTTTTTGTGCTCTTTTTTCTCAGCCAGTGTGCATCGTAGCAAAAATCTAAGCACACCGATAGAATTGTATTTTCCTGTAGATGTGCAGAATCCCATTGAAATTTATATTAGTCTTTTAGACAAGTAGAAAATTGAATTTAAAATTTCAAAAAAATTAACATTGGTCTTATGAGTTGCTGTTTTGGTGATAGAAAAACAAAACAGAACTGTGCTTTTGTCATCATATGTAGCTGTTATCACATGCTATTTTTCGTAGAGTAAAGATTAGATGTAGAAATATTATGTGAGGGCGAAAAGTGGGAAAATATTTACGCTGTTTTTTTAAACCCAAACAATAATAAGTTTTTATCAAGCAAAAACAAATGTAAGGAATTCTTAATGACACGAGTTAGTATTTGTCCAGTAAAAAATCCAAACAAATTATTATTTTTAAACAATTTCAAGCCGCATGTTTTATTTTTTTTGGAGTAAAAATGTAATATTTGATTGAAATCCAGGGCTATTTAGAGAAGGTTGAATGTGTTTCAAATTAAGTTTGCTCACTTCAATAAGATTAAGAGATAAAAATTAGCTAATAAAAAGGGAAGAAAAAGGAACATTAAATTGAGTCTCTACCATCCGATGTACTATCGTGCAACTGCAGTACAGATGGACATTACATTCAAATTGTGTGTTTAATTGGTAGAGAATGGGTAAAATATGTGTAATATTTTAGTGATAATGATAGGAAGAGAGGGAAGGAGGGGAAAATGTCCTAAGGGTAAGGAAGGGGAGAAAAAGCTTTAAAGGGGAGTTTTAGGTCTCAAATAATAATTAGGCACGTAAATGTTAGGTGTTATTATTTCATACCTAAAAGGTAAGAAAGGAGGGATGAGGGATGGTAAGAAGAGGATGAAGGAGAAAAGGGGTGAAAAGTAGGAAGAAGGTCGAAAGGAAGGAAGTACATAGAGAGTGAGGGAAGGAATTAATGAAGGGAGTGAGGGAGAGAACTGTAGTGAGGGGTGTATGGGATAAACTGATTTGATGACTGAATTTTTACCGTCCTCTGATTCAATAACCAGCTCAGTGTTAAAGAAATAAACATGGAATCGTAATATTATACAATACTAATTACTAAAGTAAAGGCGAGATAAGTAAAAAAGGCGGGTTTCTCAATTGCACAGGGGCCCGAAAATCCTGTCACCGGGCCTGGCAACCGGAGTACAAATGGACACATTATATTCAAATTTTGTTTTTATTGGTGGATAATGGGTAAAATATAAATAACATTTTAGTGATAATAATAGGAAGAGAGGGAAGGAGGGAAAAAGATCCAAATGGTAGGAAAGAATGGAGGAGATATGGTAAGAAGAAAATGAAGGAGAAAAGTAGGGAAAAGTAGAAAGAAGGTCGGAAGGAAGGGAAGTAGAGAGTGAGGGAAGGAATTAATGGAGGGAGGGAGAGAACTGTGGTAAGGGACAAGATAAACTGACTTGATGACTGAAGTTTTACTTTCCTCTGATTCAATAATCATTCTTAAAAAAATAAACATGTAATCTTAATAAAATAGTAATATTATATTCTTATATTAATATTATAAGAATATAAGAATATATTCTTATATTCTTAATAAAATACTAGTTACTAAAAACAATGCCATAAGCCAGAAGTGAAGTAAATAATTAGTCAAGGATTGAGAATCGGCCCCCAGTTTGGTTATATTTTGTGTTTACATGGAAAAAGTGTACTATATGAAATGTATTTAGAAACGCATTGGTATATGCGGGGATCATTTATGAAATTAGCGATCCCTTTGTAACTTTGAAAATTGGTCGAATTTTCGACCACTGGCGATCTCTAGTATACATTAAATGAACTAAAATTAATAATCCTTTTATTATCTGCATACAAGGGTTGTTTTCAACTGAAGGCCATTTTTTAATAATATAAAATATGCTGGAATTTTTTGAAAACGACATTTGTTTTCAGATTCTTATATTCTTACTTTCTTATATTTCTCTATAATATAACAACTTGCTTATGCAAGTACTTTTCCTAACATACAAACGAGTTCCTCCTTACAGAAATCCGCCGCCAGTTTTGGATACACCTCATAACTTTGTGTTTACCGCCACCACTTCTACTGATAAAGAGGTTTAAGACACTGAATTACAGATCTTGAGGCTACAAGATTGCTAACTTTCGCCTCTTAAAAGTACAGTTTACATGATGAAGGAAATTAAATGAGTGTTCAACAATACTTTTTATTTGAATCACTCCTTATTTTATTTAACAGTCAATGGACGTTAACTTCAAAGCTAAACAATGACGGTCAAAGCGCAGGATCAAGGCAACAGTGGCCTAGGTCAGAGGAAATGAACGTCGATTTAATGCCTCAAGGTTAAAAAAACTCCATGCCACGCCTTAATTTTTGGCTCAAAATAAGCCCAGTAGAATGATAACAAACAAAACATTAGGACTGTGATGAAAGTGATCCTTGCATGATAATAAAAACCACATACAACTAATCAGAACAAAAAATTTTTCGATTCATCTTATAGGATGTCATCTACCATTCCATGTTCAACAAGGTTCTTGCACCGAGAGTGTTTTTTACACCTTCTGGAAGTAAAAAAGGTTTATCTTAGAAACAAACGTTTCACTAATGATTTATAGTCAATACTAATGAGGAGCGAGTGAACTTAACGGTGAAAAATTTCTTTTGGCGTGAGGTATCAGATATGATCGCGAATTTCTATGAAGAAGAATTTACTATACAATTTTACATTTTATAATCTATAATCCATACGGCATGAAAAATGCTAAAACAAGCAAGTCAGTAAAAATAGAAGCAAGACTAAAAAATCTTTAACACACTCACTACCATCAAGCATCACCGGGTGAGTCAGAGCAGATGTGACGGCCGGTAGTAAACATGTTTAAAAGAATTATAATAATCAGCCTTTACTTTAAGAAATAGCCCTCGTATAATCGATAAGTGTCTCTTCGAATTAAATCTATTAGCACTTTTGACATTGCAACCTTTAATTATCATAATCCCAGACAATTCTGAGTTAAGGGTGCAACACTCACCAGGTGGCATTTCAAGTAGCATCGAACAATTTGATAAAGTGAAGAATATATGACGGAAGTTTCGAAGTTGACTGTTACTTTAGAAGCTGCCCATTTCTCTAATCCGGCAATATTAATGAGTTTTTTATCTTGGTTTGAAACTTCTAAATCCATATTTTTTCAGTTGCCGCAAGTGGAAGTCAACGGACAAGAGCCCAATGGTCGAAGATTCCGTGTGGAAAATGGAGACTCCCTCGGTGAAAAGGAGGAGGTAAGTGCTGTAAACGTTGTCCAAATTTGTTTCGTCTTAGCATTACTTTGTTTCGTTTTGATTGTAGTGTTGCTATATTATAAAGGAGTTCTTAATTACACTTCTAGTGTTATATAAAAGAAGAAAACGAAAAACGAGTAGGATATCTAAGATTTTATATACAGAACATTCCTTGTTTTGAATTTGATCAATTAATATCTTATAATTTAATAATATTTTGCTTGATTTCCATTTTATACCTTTTAAATGCGCTTGTAAATATAATTATAAGTAAAAATTCAAGATTGTGTACTTTTAAAAGATTTCTACTCAACACGTAATTTCTTTTGGCATTGGGCCACTTAAAACTATTTATTTATTCTTTGATTAGAAAGAGAACATTGTAAATGTATTACACTGGTCACAAAGATGCATATTATTAATTTCGATTCAAAGGAGGCTATGAATAAAAATGTTGCTCCCGATTGAGCTATTACAAGTCCAGGATTTGACAACGGTCAATTTCCGGCAGTTGGATACTTGCTCATCCTCGGTGTCGGCACTGCCACTGCCCACGTAGTAATGGCTGAATAATTGAAACGGTGGCTCATACGATTAACTTCCCCTAAATTGTTCTGTAGGTTGAACAGACCTTTGAAGTATCAAACCGATGGAAGACTACTATGCGGTCTTATGTTGTCCAAGCACAGAGAAAATTATGAGCTTGTATTAAAAAGCAAGTGTGGAATTTTAGACGAACAAATTTATTTTGACGATTTTTTTCCTGGGTTACAGCGATGATAAATTATGTTTGTATGGCTGGAATAATACTAATTTCTTATTATTTATCCACAGCTTGTTTTCGTTTACGAGTTCCCTTCAACGAGTGTATTTACATAAGGGCTGTTTACCTTGTTTAAACAAGGCCTGTTGGGCCTTGTTTGGTTTGTGTATGGAAATGAAATTCCTTGCCTACGATAAACAGATCCTGTGTTCGAAACTGACCGTTTCCTGTTTGGATTTAATTTACATCTTACTTTACCAATGTTTGCGATCTGTACCATTTTAACTTTGGCAGTAAAAATTCGATTATCCTTTGAACAATAAAAGTGGCTGGGTATATTTGCTCGCAGTAGACGTTGATTCTTTTTTGACAGTGGTATTTCCTTACCTTTCAAGTCTAATTTCATTTAAAATTGTACTTTTTGAGTACATATAAATATAGTATTATTGAGCACCCCAAGCTCCCGCCGCAGCTCTGCTAAGTAATACCCGTTTCAAAAAAAAAACTGAACAGCTTTGATGTACTGTAAATACGAGGGAAGATAACAAACACATATCATTTTAATTCGATTTCAATTTAAAATATATTCTTAGGTTTTTTCAGGTATGAAGTTCGTTAATGAACTTCTTACGTGGTTCCTGTTGTTAGGTAAAAAATATGAAATCGGTTAACAAGTTTGATCATGCTCGGCGTTGCAAATCAGTGGTATTAAAAAGAAGGCATGTTCTGTGTTTAATGTAAGAGATTATTTACTTTTATTATTGATTCTCGTCACGTTTTTAATAGTTAGATATCCATCAATAAAAAGATAATAAATCCATTTATCTCATGAATTCTATGAAAATAATACTTAAAAGTTCTTTAGATCCAATTAATTTACTTTTTCCCCCATGAGCTATGTTTATACGTGTTTTACACCTTGTAATGAGCGAGTAAAATAATATTTTGTTTCCCAGCGGGAGTAAAGTGATTACTTTGTCTCCCGGTGAGAGACAAAGTAAACCCATAAGAAAAACATTGAAATAAATAATTCAAAATTCGAACGCCTTCATATTTCCACGCAGGCATGCAACTATATCGAGTTTCAACAGATTTCAGGCGCTAACAGCTGATTTAGTGGCAGGAAGATCACATAAGAATAATATTAGCAACAATGTGCTGTAAGAACGTTTACGAATTTAGCATGTAAGAATGTTACAAAAATCACCTGACCTAGATCAGAATGATTGCAGCTTCTTGGATGCAGTTCGAAAAGAAGTGGATATTGTTTGTTAATCACTAAGTTGATGAAATAGATGTTTATAGATTTGGAATTTATTATACCAGTGTTGGAAAAATGTAGCGTGCCTCGCAAACTCAGGTGCCAACACTTTTACTCGTGAGACAATGTTATACTTTACTCACTCAACACACAAATAACTTTAGTAACACTGATTTTTAATCTACTGTGCACGGCTTACATAGATTTTAATTGGTCGGTTATGGTGATAATAATAATACCCTTCTAGGATCTAGTGGTTGCATCATTGATTGTGAGATACCTGACGGAATAGGCTGTTATGCAATGATTGCGAAGCTACCGAACAATGCAGCAACATATCTGGACAGGACTGCTCCATTACTGCCCATTGTGTTATCTATCTGCCAATTCTCGATGATATCCTTTTGTAACTTCAAAATCAATATTTTTAATGGAATTACTTGGGCTTTTATCTATGTACAAATAGCTAAATTGAAATAATAATCTCTATAAAGGAATTATTTTTCAATATTCGTCAGATTGTCCTAGTTCTAATTTTAAACTGAGACAGTTGATGCCTTTTCAAAATCACATGTAAACATGAAAAATTACAAACATACCAATTAAATTGTCAACAAAACTATGTAATGTGTCAACACATTTTAGAGGAACCTGCTCCCTTCTCTTTTTATGGGTTTTCGATCCATAAATTCTCTTTATAAAAGCAATTACCGAGGAAGCTAGGTAAACACTAATGTCAGAATATAACTCAGTTGGTTAAGTTAAATTTGATTACATTAAATTCAAATAACATTATTTACGTTTCAGAGAGAAAGAGGGTGAAGTGGATTACCCGCCAGCTTAACCTAATTTCTTGCTTAATTGTATTGATAAGGCAGGTCTGGAAAAATTAAATCATTTATAAAAACCTTCAAGAAGTGAACACCGCTCGATCAGTAAAGCAACAGTTTCCGTTGAAAATTTATTATTTATATTCTTTTATTACTAAAAACACACCACAAATTTGTGAAATATATGCATTACTTGCTTTGTAAGGATCTTACCTACAGTTCTGAGTGCCTTTTTAATTTCTTTGTTCGTAAATTGTATGTTTAATTTTTATATGAATCCGCTTGTTTTAACAATGTACTAAATTATCATCTACCCAACTTTTAAAAGAAAAGTTTATTTTGAGATTTTTATGCTTGACCTTAATTAAAACCTTTATTTCATTATTTATTTATTTAGTCTCACTGTAAAGACACGACAGGCGAACTACAAGTGGTTTCACTTTAAATGGGGTAGTTGAGGCTGGGTTGCCGACAAGCGCAGACCCTGTTTACCGGGGCAGAGTGATAAATCTCGGACCCACACACTATCTTAACCGTATTTTTCTGGATCATCTCTCCTATAAATCACTTCTTTCTTTTCGCCAGCAAAACGATTCATAAATTATTTTCCCAATCTTTTCTGCCACAAGTATTTTGTAGTGTTTTTTCGGACAAAGAATGTAAGTTCAAACCATTCATCTATATAGTCTCACTTCCAACCCTTCTTTATTCCCCCTTTGCTGGTTTTCATGGCTTCAACACGTTGTTTTCATTGTTTCAGATATTTGGATCGCCGAGTACGCCAGTGCTTGAGAATCCAGAGTACCAAACTCGGTGGTACTTCAAGTACTTCCTGGGGAAACGTAAGTTCATAAAATTACCAGAATATATTTGTAATTAAACTAAAAATAATAGTTTTTTCTTTTATCCTTTTACCCGCATATTTCCAATTTATAGGTGCTCTTGACCTTTTTCCTTTTACGACTGAAAAAAAATTTTAACCAATGCTATGTATATTTAATTTGCATAGGATTAAAAATATCATTGCATAACATTTCGAAATTGATTTTTTATTTTAAAAGGATATCTTATAATTAGGATATGTTATCTTACCCTCGTTTTTTGGCCTATTCGTAAATATTTTCTGAAAGGCTTCTTTTGTTCAGAAAGTCATATTATTTTATTTCACAAACGGATTAATATTGTGTCCAAACCAGTTCAAGTTTCTGTTGTAAACGTGTGTCCAAATGTTTGAACAGGGGATATGAGTACATGCCACCCTTGCAGCTACACAGTGTACAGTTACATACCTCTCCCTTGTAGTTACGTGTGTAGAGTTACATGTAGCGTGCTGTGCTGGCCTCTGGTCTATTTAAAGCTATTTAACGTCGCCTGTCAATCGCACGTCACTGTTTAATTGGAATAGCCGCTATATCAGTCTCATCAACTCGACCCACAGTAACAGCGCTGTTTATATTTCCTCGCCAATTTTACCTTTCCAACAAGAATTCGTTTTTTAGTAATTTAATCTTCTGAATAACAAGCTCACAGGGAAACCGGTAAACCAATATAAATAAATCTTCTGAGAGTCAAAACTATCCACAAAACTAAAAAAATTGAATTAAAAAAATGTTTTATATAATCTTAGTGCAAGGTATTTAAAAAAGGTAGGTGTTGTAAATTTATGATTAAATAGATTAGTTTCAAGTATAATTAAAGTTCATGCAAAGTTTTTAATGAACATTTGAGGTATTAAAAAAAGTTTTTGAGCGAAAGTTTTACCATCAAACAGAACAAATATAACATGTTTGTCAGCTCAACAACAAAACGACATGTTTGGGTTGGAGTTTCAAACATTTATATTCAACTTTTATCGTTTTTCGTAGTAAATTTTCAAAACAATACAAATATGATGACGCCTCATAAAATGTCTCCCTCATTCCCCTCAAATTCAAAAAGTCTCAAAAGAAAGCTATCTTATTTGATAAGGAGTTTTGCTAACACACCTTTTTATTTGTTAAAAAATACACGTTATATCTCTAACATTGTAACTTTTATTATTATTGTGAAATTCAAAATTGAATCCATTTCCTACTGTTAGGATATTTTGCTGTTAGGTTTATTTTGCTTTTTTTTAAAAAAAAAGCAAAATAAATCACAAATCAATCCTGCATAAACTTTAAAACAATGTAAACATATGCTTTTCAATTAAATATAATAAAACATTAAATTAATTAAAAGTAATCGAATGGCTTCAGTAGTCAGACGTTATAATTGAACGAGTGTGAAGTGAGGGAACACTAGCTTGAGTGATGGTTCTACAATATTGATGACTGACTGTGAATGGTACCTTTTATTTTTTCAATAATAAAATATAAATCAACAAGTTATAGTAATAAATGCCATCAATTTGAACTGATAAGTCTATTTATATTATAACTATCCCTTTAGCCTTCAGCGTAATTTAATTGCAATCAAATCATTTATTTTAGTTCGGATTTCAATCTACACTGATATGTGGTTAACAGAATATTATTTCTTCGGATGGTTTGAATTGATATATACAGGTAAAAACTAGAATTACTACATTTTTTTAATAGTAATACCACCATATAATTTAGTAGGGATGCAACTCCGTATCAGCAAAAGCTATGGTGAAGTGGTAAATTTTCCCGTGGGGGAACGATAAATGTACTTGACAAAATATAAAGAAAATCTTTTTTTCATTGCTCCCTTGAATGCTTGCAACAGGTTGGACCCAAACATGTTTTCTAGAATTATGTATTTTGCAAGATTGTTTAGCGGCTTATTTTGGTAATACGGTATTAATTTATTATTTGTTCATGAATTGCCTTGTCAGATCTAACTAAATATAAGAATACCATACATTATTTTATGAGGTAGAAAAAATTTCCTTATTTTCATGTATTTAAGTTAAATTTATTTAGCATCATACTGACTCAGAAACATATGTTTTCTGTTCCTTTTTGTTGGCTCGAAAGTTATTCGCCGTACTAGTCCGGCAAACACTTTTTTTCCGTACTAGGCCGGCAAAACGGAAGTAAGCAATCAGCTGATTTGCAGCAAACCGACGTTTAATGCTTGTTTATTGGTTACTTTTTAGAGGAATGTAGTGGCAGCATTATATGTGTGTGTGTGTGTGTGTGTGTGTGTGTGTGTGTGTGTGTGTGTGTGTGTGTGTGTGTGTGTGTGTGTGTGTGTGTGTGTGTGTGTGTGTGTGTGTGTGTGTGTGTGTGTGTGTGTGTGTGTGTGTGTGTGTGTGTGTGTGTGTGTGTGTGTGTGTGTGTGTGTGTGAATGGGTAGGTCGCCATTTCAACTAATGTATCTAATGTATCTAATGTGTCTGTCAGCACGATAGCAGCTGACAAACACACACCGCTGTGGCTTGTCTTAGATATATTACATACCGTAATCATAAAGAAGTTTGCTACAGACATTTAAAGTGGTAATCAATTGGACGAGTTCGTAAACCAGCCCGATGGGACTACCGGGAGGGGGGGTAAAGAGGGATAAACCCCCCAAAATGGGGTTTTTAGGGTTTTCACATAGAAAAATAAAAATAATTAAATTTTTGTTAGCACCATTGAATTCAGCTTAAAAACCAAACAATTTAGTATTTTGAATCATTGCTCTATGTACATTGGTTACCGAGACATTGAAAGTGGTAAACACAGTACGTTGTCCCAATGTTGACCTTATGGGGAATGAGTAAAATTCTCGCTTATTTCTCAACATATCTTTATAAAACTTGGTTTGTGGCTTCATCCAGATGAGATCTAATCCATGTTAGTCTAAAATCCCCAAAATTTCCTTCTTCATGACAAAAAACCTGCATACTCATTCCCCATGTTACCCTTAAGGGAAATAAAAAAAAATATTTATCTTCATTGTTTCTTAAAATATCTTGATGAAACTTCGAATATAGCTTCTTCTAGTGCAGTGGTTCCCAAATAACAGGTAGTCACGGACCCCCAGGTATACAATCTAAAGTGAACCTCTACTATATATTGAATTAAAACCACTCGGTTTCATCATTCCTGTTGCAGCAAACCTGCATACTCCTTCCCTATATTATTCTTATGGAGATTACAAAACCATATCATATCTCACTATGATGGATGGAAAATATTTTTTTGCAATAGAAATTCGCTAAGTATGCAGGTCTGCTGCAACGGAGTATTTGGCTTTATATTATAAACTGAGCTTGTAAAATAGGTACGTTATTTTAAGAAAATTATTGTCACCGATCTTTTACCATCCATTTTTAAAACACTCCTAGGAATGATTGAACATCATGTTAAACAAACCTCATCCCTCCTTAGTTCCCGGGTTTGGCTTTGGAAATTATCGAGTTGACTAATGTGTGTAAGGTATTGCATCAATACTAAATACACATTACATAAATAATTTTGTATGCCTTATCAATTCTAAGCAATAAGGTTTATGTATTTTTACTAGTTGGGAACGCGCCGTTTTCCTGCATTCCGCCTTCACTGCACTACTGAACAAATAACAAAAAGAGTATAAGTGAGAAACTTATTAATATCCATGAGTTATTCACTCATTAATATACTTACTTATTCTGATTATACTGAGAAACTAATGTATTACTCATTAGCCTTGCTCATAAATTCAAATATTTTTCAGAAGTATATAAAAAGTAAAATTATATTCAAATATTCAAAGTATAAGTACGTAACGTTCATTTATTTTTCCATGCCATTGGCAGATAAATCCTCAAAGCAGAAACTAAACTCATGTACAATTTACTGAATTAGTTTTCCGAAATTATTTCTCCTACGTTCCCTCCAGTTTAAAAATGGATTTAATCTGTGAAATCGCTAACCCTTAATTAAACTTCATCTTCAGGTCAAAATATTATTGATGAAATGGTCAAATTACTATGAATAAATTTATGAATTCGTCTAAAATTTTGTGAAGAAGGATTGAATTATTATTTGCAAAGAGAAAGTCTGTGATTCTCGTCATTGATAACGGAGAATATGTTTATCGATTTTCGATAATTATTTTAACAAAAGAGGCAATCAGCTTTAATCAAATAAATAAATAGAGCACTTTACATATCTGACAAAACACTTTGTGATAACCAAACAATTAACTGCGGGGAAACTCTTGTGTAAATATTGGTGAACGAGTGTTTATCTAATCGAGTGATTACAATAATAATACGATGGACTACATTAACACTGGAACTTCAATGGCTCTTGCGATGACCTAAAACAATTTTAGTGTTGTTGAAATACAGACATTTAACAAGCAGTTGGATTCATGCGATCTTTTAAAGAATATAAAAATGGTAGGTCGATTTTTTACGTCAAACAACAGATACGGCCGATATAAAAAACTGATGACATTTTAAAGGAAGGATTTAATTTTACAATGTTATTCCCTTATCATGTTTTGTACCCATAGTTCGGTTCAGGTGATGCTTATGTTCGAACATAAACGTCTACATTGCTTTGAAGGGCGCCTTAGAGACCGATAATGTCGTTCTCACTTATCTGTTATGTTAGTAGCCTACTAAGTTCTTTAACGATAAATTTCCTTGATATTTAAGAGTTTTAAAACTATATATAAGTATTTTTAATAATTTATATTTTTGAATTTGTTTATAGATGTTAACAAAAAGTAATTCTTACCTTCTTTTTACCTGCTTTTTAACGTTCTCTCTTTATTTTTTATTTTTTTATAACTTTTAAGCATTTTCTTCTAAAACGCATCATTCATCAAAAACTAGTTTATAATGAAAATATATTATTTTTTAAATTGATTTACGTAATAGCAGATTAAAACAATAATAACCCCCTTTATGAAATTTTATCTACGACCATTGCAATAAGCACCAATTATGGTATTACAATAAACATTATAATGATATACATTAAAACACCAAAAACCAAGCAGTACTCTAATGACGACTTTAGGTTTAGATTGTATACCTGGGGGTCCGTGACTACCTGTTATTTGGGAACCACTGCTTTAGAGTACTGGAGTCACTTTAGAGTACTGGATCTAGACCAATGAGAGCTCGGCATTTGACGGAAGTAGTGTCATAATAACAATTACGCAATTCGCACATCAGCTGATTGTTGCATTACGATTCATGTTTGAGTTTTCTTATCCCATCAGCTGATTGTTCCACAACGATTCATGGTTCAGTCTGCTTATTTGCCTAACCTCAAATTTTAGTTGACTTATTCCATCATTAGTAAAAGTCATGAGTTTTGTTTAACTTCGGGGGAAATTTTGTCGTATATTGTTGGTCGTAGATAAAATAGTGTATGCAACGATTGTATTACGCCTTTAAGCCACTCGTAAGATATTTAGAACACTCGCTTCGCTCGTGTTCTAACTTACATCTCACTCGTGGCTTAAAGGCATTCATTATACAATCGTTGCATAAACTACTATTATTTGTTCTCAAATGAATTAATATTCGCATGTATTGTCTTTATTGAGGTCCGTTGAATTCCCACTCTCTTATAGGGAAAGTACTGCTTGTTTAGTAATTGAATAAATGTTTCGAATTTAGGTGTTTTATTCACACTTGTCACCTACCCAAAGTCCGAAGTAGTCTTTAGTTACAGCAAAAACAAACAATTTTCAAGAGTCATTCAATTAAATTTTACTTAGGAGTAATTTATTATTTGATCTGACCTTACAGACACAAACACAATTATTTTAACAAACGTTACCAACCGGTATACGATTTGTTAAAGTCGACTGGCGCGCTGGTAGTGGTTTTGAGCTGTTTTGTCTACTGTACTTGTCCTTGTGTTGCCCATCAGAACTGCGTAGGCGTGGACGCGGAGGAAGCTCCATTCTTCCTCAGCGTCGCCCGTCGTGCTGACGGACGCTAACAACCAGTGTGTGCCGCAGTACCGGGCTGTACTGTGTACTCTACTTGTCCCCTGGGCTGTTCCGTCTACTGTACTTGTCCTTGTGTTGCCCACCAGAACTGCGTAGGCGTGGACGCGGAGGAAGCTCCATTCTTTCTCAGCGTCGCCCGTCGTGCTGACGGACGCTAACAACCAGTGTGTGCCGCAGTACCGGGCTGTACTGTGTACTCTACTTGTCCCCTGGGCTGTACTGTCTACTATACTTGTCCTTGTGTTGCACACCAGAACTGCGTAGTCGTGGACGCGGAGGAAGCTCCATTCTTCCTCAGCGTCGCCCGTCGTGCTGACGGACGCCAACAACCAGTGTGTACCGCAGTATACCTGGCGCCAATTCTTGGGGCCCACGCCGTCCATAAGCCCAATGCTAAAATTAACATTAGTCTTATGGACGGCGTGGGCCCCAAGAATTGGTGCCAGTTATACCAGGCTGTACTGACTACTTTACTTGTCCTCACATTGCAGTGCACACTGTAGTGTCTACTGTACTTGTCCACGTGTTGCAGTTCACCAGAACTACGTGGGCGTGGACGCGGAGAAAGCTCCATTTTTCCTCAGCGTCGTGCTGACGGACGCCAACAACCAGTGTGTACCGCAGTACCGGGCTATCCTCTGGAGGAAAACGGTGAGTAGGTTTCATGGATTACAATTTTGTAATTACTCTGTAACTGTACCAATAGTATCGTTCACCACGTGGTGCGAATCTGGTTGTAATTGGGTTTATTCAAGCGTGGTGTAGTCGAGCTCGAAAAATAGGAACTCCGAAAACATACTTTTCTCCTACTGATAAAGAACGTTCTTCTAATCTGCAAATTAGCTTTTTATTGTTGAATATTTTAACCTTAAAGTTGGTGGGTTGAGCATTGTTTTCGTATTTCTAATGGGTTTACTATACGAAACTGCCGCTATAAATAGTTTACATTTACAGTTCATACAAACAAAAGTACTGTTATTGTTCATCGAAACAATATTTTATTGTTGTTTGAGGTAGGCACATTGAAACAGAACCACAGAGCTGATTTTTTTTGTAGGGCTGTTTCAAAGAAGCACATTGGTTCTTGATGGTTGTACAGATGATTTATTAAAAAAACTTGTTCTCGCGCAGAAAAACAAGAATATATTTCGAATCTTTTTGGTAAAAAATTTAATTAATTCAAATTTTAACGTAGATCACTTACAATAGTCGGGTGATCGTGTATATGTTTCGCTAAAAATGGAGGATATTTGTTCAACTTGTTTGATCCCGTTCTTTATCATATTTATTATAAATTAATTACCTCTATTGGAAAGTAAAAATGTCAGAGTACTTCCCGGGATTCCGGTTTTGACACTTTGACAGGATGTTGCTCTGTATCGTACAGGTGGGTTTCACATTTGATATTTGCCAATTCAAGTTTTGTTATTTAACCACCCATTTCAGCACCTGTTTTCAATATAACTGATAAAAAATGTGCAGTAAAATGTACTTTAAATGAGGGAGCAGAGGGTATCTGTAAGAATATAAATTAACGTAAATTTAACTCTTAAAATCAATAGTAAAATATTGAATAATCATTGAGCGTAACGATGACATTTTTCTTTAATTTCATGTCCGGAATTTATTAGAATTCTATGAATTTTGGAAATATCTTCTGACATGCTATTTATCAAAATAAAAAAAATGCCACAAGGAGATTGGCAGGTCTTACGCAATAGACCTGCATAAATGCAAGACATCGTCTAATTTAGATCTAAATTAGCACATGAGGGAAATAAAGGTAATCTGTCTTATACTATCGAAGGCCCACAACTGTATCAAAATAAAACATTAGGTAGCTTTGAGTAAGGTTAGCTAAAAAATTTGTTTAAAAACTCAAGGAGGTAACGAACAATATATTGAAACTTTATTTATATTTGTGTGAAGGAAAGTAAAAAAGAGTTAATAATACCCGTCGAAGGATGAAACTGCTATGTTATGTTAACGTCATAAAACAATTTTATGGTAGAAAACTTTATATATGGTTTTAGTGGTAAATTTGAATCCCAGGATATTGTCAAGTTTAGCGCTTTTAATCACGGTAGAAAACCTACCCAATAGTATTTACAAATGTTGTTTTACATTTCTTCATCGACACATCAATGTTGTTGATGTAGCATCAAAAGAAAGTTTAAAAATATTTTAGAGATCTGTTTTTTTTAATATCAAACTAAAAACTATTTTATTTTAAACGAAAATTTATGGTTTTTGCAATAAATAACAAAGAGTTAAAATGTTTAACTCCTACGTACTGTGGTTTTATCAACGACATTGACCCATGGGGATAGGATCAAAAGACATTTCTCGTTTTTAAAGGTCCCCCAAACTTTTTTCCACATTTTTCAAATATCTATCCCAGACTAACCCCAAACATTTGTTGAGTTTGGGTCGGGGTTTGCCAGAACTTCATTTTGAGTTGGCGACATTTTCGGCCGCCATCTCGGATCCACCAAATTGGATGTAAAATATATTTTTGTTATATAAAAGAAGTATTGTGACACATCATATCAAGCTATGTTTGTACACTGATTAAAATGTCGCAATCCGATTCCAAAACTATTGATTCATTCTTAAGATATTAGGACTTCTTCAAATTAAATTTAACTCATTTTAACATTGTGTATTGTAAAAAAAGTCTATAATCACAAAATAAAGTTAAATAATGAATAATGATAAGTAACCATCATAATTACTTTTTAATCATTTTCACGTGATTTTGATGATAAATTGAAATTTTCGGACGCTATCTTGGATCACCAGTTTTAAATTACCTAAATTGTTTGAAATACGAAGGTGGTGTTGTGACCTTTTAAGCAAATTTTTAATGCTGAATTTAATTCCGTAATCTGTTTTAAATTATTGTTTTTCGACATTATAAATGAAAACATCTCAAAACTAAAAAAGTTGAATGAAAACTGATTATGGAGTTAAATTCTGCATAAAAAATACTTTAAATGATGGGCCACATTTGTATTTCAAATAACCCATCTCATTTCAAAATGATGGAAACTTTCTGTCAAAATCAAGTAAAACTGACTCAATAGTAAATTATGATGGTTACTTTTGTTGTTTAATTATGATTATTATGAGCTTTTTTACAATTCACAATGTTTAAATGAGTTCAAAATTAATATAAAAAGTCAAAACATCTTGAAAACGAATCAATATTTCTAGAAACCGATTGCGGCATTTTACTCAGTGTAAAAATCTTGTTAAAAATATTGTGCCCCAGCACCCCTTTTAATTTTGAAAACAAATTTCATCAAATGTGGCGGATCCAAAATGGCAGCCTAAAATGGTCACCCACTCAAAACGAATTACTTATCACCCAAATATATTTGGGGGTAATCTGGGATTTATATTTGAAAAATGTTGGAAAAAACGTTGAGGGAGGCATTTAAAACTCACCCTTTATATTTTTGTAATCGTTAATAAAAGGTAAAAAGGTAATGACAATAAAAGCAATCCCTTCTTACACATCCCAAAAATATTGAAAAATAAAACATAATATGTAAAACTTAAATGAGGAGGCTCCTACTGTAAATTTTATTAAAGAATAAAAAATAAAAAGCTCATGTTTCAAATATAAGGGATATATATTCCTTTTCTCCTTTTAGTGAATAAAAACTCAATTTGAACCAGACTACTATAATTTCCTAGATGATCTTAAGGGTCCTTTACGTCTAACTCAAGCTTGTTAAAAGAAAATCAGCAAATTATTTAGCAAAATAGTTGATGATAGTACGCGTGGCTGCATGAGGAGGACTTGTCGTGGAAGGAGAGCCGCAGAGTTGACCAGCGGCAGGCGGACATGACTGATGATAGCAGGCTAATGACCTGTTACCGCGTTGCCGACAACGAGGCATTCTCCAAGCAAATTAGAATTAGAAGCTTTCACTAAACTATTTATGTTTTTGTTCAAAAATAAAATTTGCAGTTTAACTATTGAATTTGTATATCAATCTGTTTTCCCTTAAATTAAGCTATGTATGAAAAATATAAAAATACCCCCGTTGCAGCAGACCTGCATACTCAGCGAATTTCAAATCCAAAACAAGATATTTCAATCCAACATAGCGAGATTTGACAGGTTTTGGTAAGCTCCATAAGAATAACATGGGGAATGAGTATGCAGGTTTGCTGCTACAGGTATATTAAAACTGGGTGGTTTTAATTCATTATTTAGTAGATCTGAACTAGAAGAAGCTACTTACCAAATTTTATCAAGATATGTTGAGAAATAACCGAGATATAGAATGTTACTTATTTCCCATAAGGTTAACATTGGGACAACGTACTGTGTTTACCACTTTCAATATCTTGGTAACCAATGGACATAGAGCAGTGAACCAAAATACTAAATTGTTTGTTTTTTGAGCTAAATTCAATGGTGCCAACAAAAATTCGATAAATTTTATTTTTCTATGTAAAAAACTCAAAAATCCCATTTTTGGGGGGTTTATCCCCTTTTACCCCCCCTTCCGGTGGTCCGATCGGGCTGGTTCACGAACTCGTCCGAGTGATTACCACTTTACACGTATGTACCAATTTTCATCAAGATTGGACCATTTTTACGGCCGCTATCGTGCTAACAGACAAATATATATATATATATATACAAATTCGAACGAATAGTGTTTTTTGCTTCTGGTGGCCCCAAAATGAAAAGTTATCATAGTCTCGGGCTTAGGTCTTACCATGAGACCTACGGTAATAGCTTCTTCCCTATAGGGGAAATTCGCTAATACATTATTGGGCTGCAAAATTGTATACTACATCAAGGTTTTTTTCATAAGACTGGTCTTTCTTTACAAGTACCTTAGGACCGGACTTTACTCGATAACATTTAATGTTTATTAGTTCATCCAAGTGTTAAAAATATTTCAGAGTCATATTTATAAATATGTTTTTATTGCTCCTTGCAATCTTCATCCCATACGCTGACATTTCATTTCTCCTAGATGGTTGATAGCTTAAAAAACTGTTTTTACGATAATTTATTTTTGTTTTCAGCATTGTAACCCATGAATAAAAACAAGAAGTGTAACATGTAGAAATTGTACTTACTTTTTGTTTACGAATATATGTTTATCACATAAAATTAATGGGTTCCCCGTTATGAGCAAAAATACGTATGAAAAAATTATACGAGTTATTTTGCATTTTTTACATCACAAAATTTTAAACGTCAAAAAAACATAAGAAATTACAAAAACTATTCAAATTCAAGTAACTTAATCTTAAGTGTTAAAAGGTTTTTCGAAGACAATTTAACTGAAGGCCTAATGTTGAATTTTTCCAACTGTAAAATGCATTTTTACGTTATTATATTTTGCCTGAACATAGATTGGATAGAACACGGTTTTGAGCCAAAATAAGTTACTTTCAACATTTCAAGGAAATCCTCAGAGCCGTTTTGTCACACTTGTGCAATCAAGCGTACAAATAAGTAAGCTTAGAAACAGCAAGTATACATGCAGTTTTGCTCTTTTACGCAAGTATAGGATTAATATTAATCAGGCTCTAAATAACCTTTTTGAAATTAAACCAATAAAACCATTGTGCGTAATTGAATGACACCAATTCCCGTATTAAGTGATTCATTTTAATTGACTATTCATAATGAAAATTAATTGTGTACTTTCAATAAGCCTGATAATAATTAATTTAATAACATGTTAACAATGATCAGCCAAACATCCCGATGTGATATCACGGAGCAAATGGAGGTTTTTTGGGACACGCTCAGCACAAGATTAGCAATGAAACCAGATAAATGACAGTTTATGGTTCAATTGTTTCAGCACGGATTTCTAATATGAATCTACCAAATAAATGGCCTTTCTTTGAAAATATATTGGTACATCCAATAAACAAACGCATTGAGCATTGATGAATATTATCAAATTGAAATGTATTCCATATTCAATGTACATTTTCCAAAATAATATGGTGATGATTTAAATACATCAGTATTAATTTTACATACCTTCAATAAAAAAACATTTGAAATATTGTAATTAGTATGATTAGTATATCATTGCGTGTCTCTTTTCTTAATAGCAAGCCGACTTGTTACTTGCTTGTCCACTACCTCGCTTCATGTAATAATTTTATACAGGGTTATTACAAATGATGTTCATGATTTAAAGTATGCATAAAAAATAGTTTTATTATTCGTACAAAGAAATCAAATTGTTACAATTTAAGAAAAACTAAAAAAAATTGTTACAGGTGCTCAGAACTGTAAATGTTCGATATGCGAACCTCATGTGATACGACAGATGTCAATCCTGTACTCAAGCTCTTGCCAAACTTTGATCAGAGTTTCTTGACCGATTGTTTCAATGCCAATGATAATCCGTTGCTGGATCTCAGGCATGCTCTCTGGTAGTGGTGGTTTGTACACCTTATCTTTGATGTATCCCCACAAGAAAAAATCACCGGGGGTGATGTCTGAATATCTTGGGGGCCAGTTCCGGGGAGCGTCATCATTCGGACCAGTGCGCCCGATCCACCTCTCAGGGAGCAAATTGTTCAGTTCAGTCCTAACGTCCAAGTGGTAATGTGGAGGTGCACCATCCGATTGCAGAATAAAATAAAAATGGTTACTAGGAGGATCTTCATTAAACCTGGTCCCGAAGTGTCGCTGCACACTAATAACTGATTGGTTAATGTGATAATCCAATACAAAAAAAGCTGCCCTGTCTTCAAATTAATCCATTACACAAAACTTACAACAATTGACCTAACAAACATAGCTGGTACGCTCCCAAACCAATACAATGTAAATAAAACATTTTGAGTTTTTCTTTCCAATGGTACCAACTGAAATAGTCTTAAAACAAATTTACCCAGTAATATTTATAATCAAAATCAGGAACATAATTTGTAATAACCCACTTTTTTCTAAAAATTTTGTTGCCAAGTAACAAACCGAGTTTTTAACTAGACTTGTAAGTTTGCTGCAACTATATATTTTTTAATAATTTGTTAATATCTACTATTTTGCGTTAGGAATCATAAATGCCAAGGTAAAATTTATCGGGAGACTGAAAAATAGAATAAAGGATACAATCCTACATTACAACTCAAGAAGAATGAAAACCTTGTAGGTGATTTAACTGCCTTATCTAGGTGTCTTACAAGTCATTTAATTATCTTACCGTTTTAAACTTCGTTGTTGAAAAAAAGTTCTCAGAAAGGAAAAGTATTATTTAACTTCTGGGCATGTATAATAAATACTCTAAAGGCCTTCTCAAAGTTAGTTTTTCTTGGAAGTATCTTTGAGATTCGTTAAAAGATAAGAAATATAAATGCGAAATGGAAATAGCTTTATTAATTTTTCTCTGGAATGAAAAACAAGTTTAACACAGTGAGCTTTAAAAACATTAAGCTTCAATGTTTTTTGTTGATATTTAATAAAAGAACCATTTAATCTTGTTTAATCTTGTTTAAGCTTGTTTGTTTGAAGCTTGTTTAACGCCTTGTCTTCATTTTATCCACCACAGTAGCCGAGACCAACGGCCCAACGTGCCACTCGAACAAGGCCGTAGCCAATAGGAGGGTCAAGGGCGTCAAACCCCCCCTAAAAATGTTGAAATTGCGTTTAAATTAAAGGTTAGAAAGTTATTTTATTCACTTCCTGTAACCATGGAGCTCAAACCCCCCCCCCCCCCCCCAAAATAATCTTCCTGGCTACGGCTTTGCCCTCGAAGCACGGTGGCAAGTAAGGGTTCTGGTCTGGCCTCTGTCCACTCAACTGTGACTGCCACTGCCAATTAATTAACAACTCACATATTTTGGCGGGTCTTTTCTGTTATATCCCCGCATTTACGAGATATTTTCTATAGATTGTGGATAAATCGGGAATGTCCAAATAACTATTTATGACTACTCCATAACATCTAAGAGAAGAAATTTTCAGTTTTGTTGAGATCAGATAAGGGTTATCGCAAACAGAACCCTGCATGCGTCAATCGCGTTATCGATTTCTCATTGAGCGCCGGCTGTTGTTATTGGTTATCAGTCGATGTTCTAACCTAACCTAACTTAACCTAACCTAACCTAGCCATTTGACCAACTCATCAAAGACATTAAGTTGTTATGGCCACCAGAGTAACTTTAAAGTGTAACAACGTAATTAATGTGTGTATTGTTTTTGTGTTTGTTTGTCAATAAGTCTATGTTAGAAAATTGTTATAATACTCTCTTCCTAACAATTAAACGTTGAACTGATGAGTAAATATATTATTTCGCAGTAATAGGTCTATCCCGATTAATCCTCAGTCTATGGAGAGTAGTTTGTAAATGCGGGGATATAACAGAAAAGTCCCATTTTGGTTTATAAATAATGTAATTAATTGAATCAAAAATATAAAAAAATTAAACGTTCAAATTCATCTATTTATTTTTTGGGTGATTAAAAAAAGGTGCTTAGTTATTTAATCTTTAGTAAGTACATATTAGAATTGCGTGTTATAAATAGGGTCTCGGTACCACTGAACTACTTGAAAACTTGCCAAGAGTCATCCGTTTCAATTATTTCTCTTTTGTTTTCTAGAAAACCTACTTACAAGCATAAATTATTATTCACAAAAAAGTCTAAGAATAAAACACAATTGTGGATTTTTTTTAACAGACTGTGCATTGATGAATTTTAAAAAATGTACCAAACTTTGTGGATTTCAAATACATGTCATACTATATGGAAAAGGGCACGGCACGGTCAGTTCTTAAAATAATCCTCCCAAGTGAAATTGCATAATAAACGGTTTATTAATAACGCTCTTTCTCAAAGACGCGCCTTTTAAGACCTAACACCCTATTCTCCTGAAGCTAATGGTTAACTGGCCATGATTAACCGGTTCTGTCCGATAAAACGTGAAAATACAAACCGAGTTTGTGCAATTGACAACAGAGAGTCGCCTGCGGTTGGATGCTCGACCGCAGTTGCGTCCTACGTTGAAGTTTAATTATTAGAAAACTGCCTTAAATCCTTAACGTTTTGAGCCCTACCTGAACATTTTTCAAACGTCCTTAAAATCTCAAAATTGTATTTATGCTAATAGAAGGCTAATATATGCACGTTGCTTCGGAATATTTTTGAAAAGAAAATTAAAGGCACTAGCCTTAAATTTTGATTTTGATCTTATAGTTTCTACTATACTATTTCATTTAACTATATCAGAGTTATGTTTAGCCTTCATCTCATCCTTTTAACTTTTTTTTCAAGGATGTATTTTTGGAAGAAGTAAGTAAACAAGTTTAAATACTTATATAACACAAGTATAACAATAATTTTAAATAAACACTTATATTTTAAATATTTTTATTTTTGCTTGATTCGATTGCTTCTGTCTGTAATGGAACGATTTTTTGAACATCTGACACATTTTTTCCTTTTTTAGAGTATTTTTTTCTATGCTCTAACTAACCCTTAATCGTATTGCAATCTACAATAAAACTTAACTATAGAAGCATGGAATAACTAATAACACAAAGCTGGGCCTATGGGACTTTATTTGGGACAAATCTTTGGAAAAGTATAAGGAAAATTAAATGAAAAATAACTTTATTTACACTTGAAAGCACGGCAACTTCGACTAAAACTAAAAATAATATGGTTATGAAAAAACTAAAATTATTGAAACAAAATAAGTACCTACATACATTGTGTAAACAAAGTTTAACATAAAGGATAAACATCCACACAACACACAAGTCGCCCTACACTATACCTTGTCATACCACCACCAAAGGTAAAATACTCCCGCCCACCACGCAGTAAAAGATCTTTGACTTCCGCCCCAAACTGAGCATGGCTCTCTAAATTTTAACAGAATCAGGGAGAGCATTCCAGAGTCTGCAGGCCAAAACAGTGAAGGATTTGTTATAAATTGTTGTTCTGCGAGTTGGAATGGATAGTAGGAGGGATCTTCTTCGAGTAAAGCGACTGCTAATTCCAGAAACAAATACAAAATTATCTGAGAGATACACAAGAACTTTATTCTTGATTATATAGGTAGAAGTTTTTAAAAGTTGGTTTAACAAAACACCGATAGAGAGAAGTACATTCTGCTTTCCAACCAAATCAAGCTCAAGCGTGGCTATTTCAACGTTTCTCAAAACTTCATTATTCTTCTGGAACAAGGAAAGGTTCAGCAGGAAAGCTGCGGGCACAGGTGTTGAGCGGAAGGATTATTTATCACAAGATTAAAGGATTAACAACCCTTGCAAGGTTGTTAATTACTTTGGGCATTTCACCCAATAACGACTCTCAGTTTTTTTTAGATTGTGATTCGAAATAATGATAAAAATATATTTTTGTCTGTAATTTTAAAGTTACAAAAATTATGATATTTTATAATGAACTGAGGTCTATTCCTAAATTGTATTCAGGTGATTTACTTTACCAAACTTTATGTTTCAATATTTTAATTAAAATCAAATCAAACATAATTTTGATAAAATTAGTCAAATAATTGATTTTCATCAATTGTTTTTTCTTATTACTGTATAGTATCTGTATTGTTGGCTAAAAGGCACTGTTTAAGTTGATCCGAGCATTTTATCAACAATTAGTTCCCATTATTTAAGAACGTAAATGTTCTTAATCACGCAAATTTAAAAACATTTTGTCCTTCAATGAATATCCCGGTATGATTTTATGTTCCATATGTGAATTCTGTTTACAAATAAGTCAAATTTAATCAATTTTATTTACTTATTGCGATTAAATTATTTTCATTTCAACAATCTTTTAAACGCCTAATTTACGCAGGTAAAACTATAGGCACTATTGATTTTAATGTTCTGATCATTCCGATTTACTCAAATTAAATTTCCTCCTCAAATTCTATCCTGAGTATGAATTACGAACTCTATTTAAAGACCCGAAGGCTATTTAAAGAACTGATTAGGTGCTAAGACAGTTATAAATAACTGAAGAGCGACTCGCGACTCTGCATGGGTGAATGGGAAACGCTGACTGGCTTGTTCGTATTGACGGTTCGACGTCATTGTAAGCCGAGCCCAGATGTATTGTAGTAGGAATCTTTGGTTTGGAATATTCATGTAACAATCTGAACCTTCTATTCGATACATAATTGGGGCGATGAGGAAATGCGCAGTAAAACTCCATATTCGAAAAAGTTATTTTTTCAAATTGTATAATTTCTGTATTTAATGGTTCGATTTTGCAGTCAAATTGTAGTGATAACTTATTTATTTTTACGCGTGTTCCAAGGTGGATTTAGCTTAAAAAATTAAATTGCAACTGATAAATTATAGGAACCATGTTAAAAATTAATTATTGAACTAGAAATTATTAATTATGATAAATAGGTACAATCTTAAACTCCTTAAACAGTAAATAGTAAATATATAAAGACTTTTTTTAAGATATTGTAATTTTAAACGTAAAAGGGGTGAGGGCCTAATTAAAAGACCCCATAAGAAAATGTTGACCACAAAGCCCAATGAAGTGATCGGTTGAGATTAGTTGCCTTTTTACATTTAAAATACGTCTCATATGTAATTTTGTCTGCAACGTATGTCGTAAAGGACTTTTTTATTTACGTCACATTAGATTTTCAATGGGAAGTGTTTTTTTTTTAATTTTATTTGTTAATACTAACAATGTCACCACGAAAAGGATAGGTAGGATGTTTTCTTTTTATAACATTCTAAGGCGTTTGGTCAAAAACTAGCAAAATTTATAATATAATTATTATTTATGTCATACTGTACCAAGTTTTATAAAATATAATTATAAAATTCAAACCGTTGTTGGTATGTAATAGATGTGGAGAGATATGTAACAGCTAGATCGTGATTTGTACCAAGATGAGAAACTGATTCGATTCATATTTTACTTGGTTGCGGTAATCCGCATCACTTTGCCATGCGCGTTGGAAGCAATGCAAATGATACATTTTATTTCAACAACGCGTACTCCCACTATTTGTACAGAAATAATATACGGTAATTCAAAGAATATAGCTCAAGTGATTGTTTATCCTCATTAACTTGTGGTATCAAGAAACGAAAATTAAATTTACTTCAACTAACTTCTTCGTTAGTGATTCTATTGTTAATATTTACGTAAATTTGAAAGCATAAGCGTAAAATTGTTTAATATAATTAAATGCATTTAGGCTGCAAAGTAAGTAATACTATAATTATACACTTTAAATTCGACGTAAGCATAATGGTAATTGGTTGATACCGTATGTCTTCCCTTAACTTTTGTTTGAGTACGGCAAAGTGAAAATGTATTTTATGCAAAACAACTATTATAAACAAAAGTTGTATTTAAAGCTTCAGTTCCGTGCATAATATAATTCTTGCAAAGCCTTTTTTTAACAACATTTTCTTCTGGAGCAATGTAAAACAAAGTGTGGAAAATCACTGTATACTCAAAGTGTGGAAAATCACTGTATGCCCTAATATGTAATTTATTCCTAAAGCACTGCCTAAGTGTTGGGTTTGAGTCACAATAGACGTCTGATTTTATAATTCCATCGAGTCGGACTCAGCTTCAAATTAGTGCGTTCGTGCGCGGCATTTATAACCTCTTCCCTCCTCACACCCAACTTAATATGCGAGGAATTCCATTAATATGGAATAATGAATAATTAATTGCAGGTGTACACTTAATTATTGATTCTAACATTGTTTAAGTTTATTGTGTTTTGAAAATAAATTACACGGTTGACCTAAGTACGTACATGATTTATCTTCAATATTTCAGTTATCAAGGTATTGTCTGATCATTTAAAGTGGAAGAGAAATTCAACCTTCAACAATCAACAAGCATTAAGAAAAGTGGCATTGTTGAAATTTATTCAAATCAACCTCTTAAGATCTTTAAAATAAGACAAGCGTACATTTTCTTTTGCAGGTGAATATATATAAGATATGTTCTCTTTTTTTATGATACATAGTATTAATAAAGTATCATTAGTAATAATTTGTGTTATCCTCAAGACATTTTCTAAGAACTGTAATAAGAAGAAAACTTAACAAAATTTGACAAAGCACCTGTACACATATTATGTTAATTTGTTCGTTTTGTGCCAATAAAAAATTTCTATGTCTATGTCCATCACTAGACTTAAAAATGCTGTTTTTCTATAGGTCTATAAATATCTTCATGCGCAATAATTTAATATTATTAACATTTCTGGAGATTTTTATTCCTCCCACATCTTTTAAGAGGGACAGCCCTTCATCCCTCGTTTGCTTCATTATTTAAATGTTGGCTAACTCTACCCACATACTCGGTTCGCTCTACCTACATACTCGCATTATCCAAGTTGTTTACTTCAACCGCTTGGGAATAGAAGCGCAACAACTTGTATTTTGGCTCTCACAAAAAAAACATCTCCGTATTGAAAGAAAATATCTACAATAACTCTCAGTGGAATTGGTCGCTGTCAACCTATGATATTTTTCCTGTTTGTCTAAAATAATCATGTAGATTTGGGTTGAAATCAATACCTCTGGATATCTACGTCCGTTTGAGCAAGTATTTATGTTTCGTAAGCAAAAAGTAAGACGCGATTTAATTCAAATGTTTAATACAAAATTCAAACGCCCTTACCAACATCAACTTTTTATTTATTTAAAATATCTTCAGAGAGTTTGGGTTTTTTCGTTATATATCTACTTACACTCTTAAATTATGTGCATATTGTTTAATACTCAATGGTCTGGAAATGTAGTTAGAGTTCCAATTATAAACTTTTTTTAGTTCAGCTAAAAAATCAATTTTTTTTACGAAATAACGATAGTATTATGTTTTTACGGTATCTTTATATTCTGAAGACATTGATATTTTGCGCCGTGACATCGTTGAGATGCAATCAACATACATCTGTGTTGTGCGAGTTTTGCATACATCAGTGCCTCAGCAATGACTTGCAACGGTACAGTAGCTTACCGATTTTAATATGCAGGGTGTCCGGAAATTTTGATAAAAAATGTTTATATAAGATAGTAGAGCTAAAAATAATAAAAAAGTTTATGTAAACGTAGATCCTAAAGTATTTTGTTTTCCGTTTGTGTGTCTGTCTTTATTACATATTTAATTATATCTCACGAATCTCTTAACGTACTTACTTGCATACTTGAAGATTCCATCCGTGTCCCTTTTTTGCAGAGAGTTGGACAGGTCAAAGTGCTCACAAAAGTGAGTCACTACTTTCAGCACCATGGTGCTAGACAAAGAATCATTTTTCCTTTTTTTTATATGATAAAAGATAAAAGAGAAAGAGATAGAGCTGGGAGATTATGTAGTGCTTCAATTTTTAAAACTTTCAATGTCATATAAGCACTGTTTCACCAGAAAAAGTTTAAGCTCTTTTTTAAAGACTGAGAATTTTTGTATGTTTTGAAGGCTAGGCGGTAGAAGTTGAAAGAACTTTAGCCCAGCATACTTAGGTTTTTGTTCAAATTTAGAAAGCTTGTGATATTCTGAGTACTGATCTTTTTTCCTTGTATTATAATTGTGAGTCTTAACTGGAGGTTTGATATTCTGTGACTTAACATATATTATGTTTTCAAAAATGTAGAGACTGGGGGCAGTAAGCAATCCCAGCTCCCCAAACGCCTCCCTACAGCTAGCCTGAGGAGGGAGCCTGAGGATACTGCGGACCGCTCTTTTCTGCCACACCAGAACTCTATCAAGATAGGTTTTACTTGATCCCCATAGGACTATTGAGTAGCTTAAAAGCTGCTCAATAAGTCCAAAATAAACTATTTTTGAAAGGTGAAGGTTGTTGAAAGAATTTATTCTTCTTAAAACAAATAGATTTCTGGCTAGTCCAGACTCTATTTTCTTTAATTGACCCTCCCACCTCAGTTCATCGTCCAATCTCACTCCCAGGAAATCCGAAACTCTAGATTCAATTAATTTATCCTCTCCCACAAAAAGTTCTGGGGTTTTTGAAACTTCACGATGTGTTGCTTTAATTTTCATGAAACTTGTTTTTGAGCATTTAATTTGAGGCTGTTTTTCTGAAAATAATCAGCCAAATTCTGAACATTTTGGTTTGACACGATCTCCAGTTGATCAAAATCCGCACCCCTCGTGACGACTGTTGTGTCATCAGCGAAAAGGTACAAATCGCAAACCGGAATCGTGTCAGTTATGTCATTTATGTAAATTAAAAAGAGGAGAGGGCCCATTACCGATCCTTGAGGGACACCCTCTAGGATCGGCTGGGGACTTGACTGAACTGATTTGGTCTTGAATTTTGAGTGATGAGAAATCTCTGTGATCTGTTTCCGATCAGTGAGATATGAAGAAATCCAGTTGTGTGCAGATTGGAGAATCCCTATTGAAGCTAATTTTTCAAGCAGAATTGATCTATCGACGCAATCGAAGGCTTTGGTCAAGTCAGCAAAACAGCCAATAACTGTCTCGCCAGCCTCCATCGCATCGATACAATCACTAACAAAATCGATGAAAGCTAATTTGGTTGATTTATTTTTCCTGAAACCGTATTGCCGTTCGCAGAAAATTTTTGAGTGTTCAAGATATTCAATCAATTGTTTGCAAGCAATTTTTTCAAGTAATTTGGAGACAACCGGGAGGAGTGAGATTGGACGATAATTTTCCATGACTTGATCATCATTCTTTTTGAAAAGTGGTTTGACTTTAGCAATTTTTGCTTGGTCGGGAAAAACACCCTCAGAGAGAGAGGTATTAAAAACATGAACCAGAGGATCCAAAACCTCATTCACACAGTGCTTCAAAACATACATACTGATGTGATCAGGACCAGTTGATTTTTTTGATTAAAGTTTTGATAAGGTTTCCTGAACTTCCTTCCTACTTGTCTGAGCAAATGCCAAAAAAGATCTAGATTCTGGTTTTAGTCTATTGTGTCCTGATATAATCTGCTTATTGTTTTCTCCATTTATAAGTTTTGAGACATTCACAAAATAATTATTGAAAGATTCACTAACTAACTTTGGGTTTTCAGTTACTTTGTCATTTATTTTTAGGCTTATGTTACTAACATGTGGCTCATTCTTAGTAATCCTTTGATTGTTTATGGTTTGCCAAGATGCTTTAGACTTATTTTGTGCTGACTCTACATTTCTTAAAGCCCAATTTGATTTAGCTTTACTGATGGAGTTTTCATATCTTTTTCTACAGTCTAAGTAGGCTCTTTTATCAGTTTCAAAATTTGACAGTTTCCAAGTTGAGAATTTATCAAACATTTCTGTTTTTACAGTCTGTACTTCCTTATTCATCCATTTTATTTTATGTTCGGTTTTTTCTTTTTTCTTTCTTATAGGACAGGCAATGTTGAAATAATAATTAAAAGTATTGATGAATTGATCATATTTATCATTTGTTCCAACTGCTCTGTAAACGTCCTGCCAACTTTCAGATTTTAATCTAACAATCAACTCATTTAAATTTTCTAGGCTAGTATCTCTAACTTCTATGTATTTTTTAGAAGAACCTGTTAAACCTTCAATATTTAAGTTAATGTAAATAGCTTTGTGGTCTGCTATTAGGGCATCTATTGTACCTCTATTTAAGTATGAAATGTTTGTAACAAAATTATCAACACATGTTTGTGAGACTTCAGTAACTCTAGTTGCTTCATTTATTGCACTATCAAGGCCAAAACTGTTTATCAAATTTACAAACTTTTCTTTCTTTGAATCTTCCTCAAAAAGATTTACATTGAAATCACCTCCTAAAACTATTTTCCTATTTTCACATTTATTTTGTTCTAAAAATTCATTTAGTTTGGTAAGAAAGATATCAACATTGTTCTCGTACGGTGGACGATATACAACCCCTAAAGCATACTTGGTTTTTCCCACTAAAAATGTTATGTCAGCACATTCAAAGGACCCTTCGATTGTAAGGCTAAGTCCGAGATTTGAGGGTTTTACATTTTTTATTTTTGAGCAGTTCATGTTTTTAAAAATAGCTACACCCCCTAGACGCTGATCTTTACGTCCATAGCCATACACATAACTATAACCGTGTAGCTTTACAATGGAAATGTCACTGTCACGCATGCCATGCTAAGACAACAAGAGAAAATCAGGTTTTTCTTCCTGCAGAAGTATTTCAACTTTATCAACTTTCTTTGTTAGACCTCGTACATTCAAATGAACAACCTTTAAACCTATGTTAGAGCCATTTTTGTTTTTGACTGATTTTACTTTATTTTTTATAGGAGGCCTAGTTTCATTCCCATTTCTTAAAAATAAATCTCCCATCTCTAATCTTCTCTGATTGTTTCGGCTGTTGTTGACGTATAAACTTCAAACTTGGTATTTAGATGACCGCTATTAAGAACTGTGTTTGTAAGGAGTGTCGAATTTCTACTTTCTGCCGTTTCAAAATGGCGACTGTTGTTTTGTTTTCAAAGTTAAATATCTTAAAAACCACAAATTTTAGAAAACTTCTACAAGATACAAAAAAGTTGCAAACAATCAGCTTTAATACAATTAAAGCTGATATTAAGATTATAATGATTGGATGAATAGTAATGAAAAAATTTAAAAAATGTTCATTACTATTCACAGATTATGTACTACAGATCCATGTTTTATTCAGGAAAGTAACAATGTCTCCATTATTATTAGTCTCTAGATTACAATAATCTTAATACCAGCATTATTTGGATTAAATTTTGCCACTTTTTTTAGCCTTGTAATTGTTATGTCTTTTTTAAGACATTTAGCTTTGAAAACAAAAAACGATCGCCATTTTGAAATGGAACAAAGTATAAATTTGATACTTCTTATAAAAATAGTACTTGATAGTGGTCATCCATGTACCAGTTTTAAAGTTTATACGTTAAGAGGTTCGTGAGATATAGTCAAATATGTAAAAAACACAAACAGACACTCAGACGGAAAACTAAGCACTTTAGAACCTATGTTTACGTAAACTTTTTTCTTAATTTTACCTCTACTATCATATACTAAAATATTTTACCATAATTTCTGGACACCCTGTACAAATAAACACCAAAAAACAAATTAATCTTACATTGAAACATTAATTAAAAAAATATACAGGGTGATTTTTTCAAAACTTGTTTCTTAATTCATTTAAGAAATAAAATAAATTTTAGTGTTCTGTTTGCTGGAAACTTCTAACAAGCAAGGGAAAGTAACTTTGATTCAATTCTTTTTTACAGGGTGCGCAGAAGATATCAATACCTTACTCGCCGAATAAACCAATGACTGTGAAACAGATTCTAAGGTAAGTTATAACTCCTTGATAATCATAGAGTTACTATAGTGTGCTAACTAAAAAAAGATAAATCCTCATTTAACATATTGAATGTAAACCAATATTAAATTAACACATTTCCCAAACTTTTCAAATATTGTTATAATTTCTTACGTAAGCTTTGACGATTACATGTTCATAGAGATATTAGTGTGACAAGTTACTTTAGATATAAGTGGGTTTTACTTTTTCCCTTATTGTACATTAAAAAATTTGATTTAAAGTTATTGGATGGAAACAGAGATAAACCAATACAGTTCCCATATGAGCACAAACATTTTTGACAGCTCAATGTGATGATTATATTTGCTGCCTATTACAGTTAAATTAGGAGTTTATCCTTAAATACAAACAATGTTGTATAAAAATAACTTTTTACCCCACCTGCTATTTTTGGATGTGTTTTACTCCTTGTAATGGGTGCATAAAATGATAATTTGTCTCATAACGGGAGTAAAGTAATTACTTTGTCTCCCAGAGGGAGAAAATGAAAACTCATAACAATAACATTGAAATCAAAAATTAAAAAATTACAGCGCCTTTAAATTTCTAAGCACTCTTGAAAATATGTTGAATCTCAACGTATGCGCTGACAGCTGATTTAGTGGCAGGAATAATCAAATTAGATTAACTTTAACAACAATAAGTTGTGAGAACGCCTAAGAGTTAAGCATGTAAGAACGTTGCAACAGTCAGCTGTTCGCTGTTACATGCATAGTTGCACCTGGAAGCAGGCACTATTAGCAAAACAAAACTAAATGGATATTTTTATTACTTATTAAGTTAATAAAGTAAATTTTTATGGTCAGGATATTTATTATTGCAGGTGAGGGAAAAATTATGTGTGTGTATTTCGAGAGCAAAGACAATTGTCTCCCTCGAGAAAATTGTCGCCCTCGCAAGCTCAGGGGCCAACATTTTTACTCGTGAGACAATGTTGTACTCACTCAACACACCAGTAACTATTTTATAATATCACTAGCAGATATACCCGCAGCTTCGCCCGCTGAAAAAATGACTTATTTCAACTAACTCATATTATACCATGTGCAATTTTTAGGAATAGTTATCAAATGGACTGATTTGGGTTGTAGGCCATTGGCGTACAATTACACCCTTAAGGTGTATCTAGTAATTCCACCGTAAATTGAAGTGGGAATATGTAACGTTTCCTCTAAAAATTTTCCTTCATGATTGGCAAATGGTATGACTTAGCTTTCTCCCATTTGCCAATACAGAGAATGAGACATAACCCGGGATATAAAACAAAAAATACACGGCTTTTCAACTTAACATCAACATGAATTTAATACGTTTTTGAAAATAGATCGAAAACTGTAAGAAAAAGTAGACGGTAGGCCTAAGTGCCTTGGCCAAAAACATATTTCCCAAACCTTTCTCAATCACATCAAAGATCGGGTCTCTAACCTATTGATAATGCAAAATTATTGTTGCAATGGTATAATTAAAATCGTCATCACCTAATTAATTTTAATTTTGAAACTTTGTTTCTAGTGGATATATATGTACCCGAAATGAAATGTCCATAATGAGTTTTAAGATTTTAGTTTGAGAAAGGTTTTATTTATTTACTAAACGGATAAACCATTTTAAGAGAATACAATATTGTACTTCGGGCGGTTGTACAACGCAAGTAGTCTGAGTGGCATTTGACAAAAATATAGTAGGTGGCTAGAATAATTTGTACATTTTATTCTCTTAGTAGATTGGATATCGTACCTTTTCTATCCCCTGAAAATACTGTATAGGCCTTCCATCCATAGTTTCAAAAACTGAATCAGCCGCGCCATTTTGAATTTTATAATAAACTGTATTTTAGCCATCTGAGAGAGAATATTTTAAAAACCTTTCTTTATTCGTGTCTAGTGCCTTTAAAGAACATTTGTGTCAAGTTTCATGGCCCAAAGACTTTGAGTTTATGAGAAAATAAGCCATGAAAGCTAAAAATTTCCGCCATTTTGAATTTCATAATATACTATATTCGAACCTTTTTAGAGAAAAATCCTAGAATGCAAAATCCTTTCTTAGTATGCATCTAGAGCCTGTAAAGAATATTTGTGCCAAGTTTCATCCCTCTAAGCCTTATAGTTTTTGAGAAACTGTGATCAGTCAGTCAGTCAGTCAATGGGTTTTGGCTTTTACATATATAGATCGTACAAATGAGAAAACAACCTATAGCTTTGAAATGAAATAAATAAACTAATGATTTATTAAGAATTGTTATTCCTCCAACATTTTTATTTAAAGATACTAATCTAAGAAATCTTTTTAATAATTATCATATTAGTTATTATAATTGAAGCATAAAAACATAAGGCGAAACTGAATCTAAGAATACCTAACACCCAAAACTAACCATGTTACGATGCAAGACACATTCAAGTGAGATCCAAGGGAAAGGCGAAAAAGATATACACGAAGGGGGGAGGAAGAGGGTGAGAGACGGATGCAATATAGTCTCTCATGGGCTCATTTGGCCTCATCGCAAATAAAACTCTTAGCACAATGTGAAACTGCACTTCGGGTGCATTTATTGCACTCTTTGTGAACATTGATGGATGAACCGCAATGAGAAAGTATTACTCAATCTTTGGATCTACAGGTGATATTGTATTTCCTTTATAAGAAAAAGTTCTTCTTTTCTATTGATACTACACCACCACATGTATTTAATTACTGTACAATATAATTTTATTTTATATAATAAAAAAATTGTTTAGTCAATGTAACTCATCCCTCCAGTTTTAAATTTTAATGTTAATATTTAAATACATTGCATTATTGCCTTTTTAATGTATCAATATTTTTGCCTGGACTAGTAAACATTAAGGTCTAGAAGCAGGACAGTGAGGAATATCAAGCTTGTAGCTCCTTCAATCAACTTACATAAAAGCTGCCGATAATAAATGCATCCTGTTTCTTCAGGACCCTTATGAATATACCATTCCTGCCTTTGCCTACGGCTCATTTCAGCGACCCACTTTATCTTGTTATTTGTTTTCAGCTTTACCTCACTTCTGTTTGCATAGTATTACTTTATTTTGATCGATTAATTAATTATCATTCAATAATTTTTATTTTGTCTTTCATCTCCCAAATATTTTTAATATGAATTTAAAAAATACAATTGCACAAATAACAAAAGTATTAAAGTATTTTGTTATAATGTTAATTTGACCATTTTTTCGTGATCACTTTTGACTTAAAACGTATATAAATATTGTGCAGACATTTTTGTATGTATTTTTTAAAAATACTATCTTTATTTCCAAATAAAAAATCAGGTAAAAAAACTTCCTCAATAAAAAAATTATACTTAACATTTTCATTTAAAAATTAAGTAAGGTTTATGGTTGAAACAAAACATCTTTTTACATGGGATTTTTAGGTGGGGCGTATAGCGTAACCAGTGGTTGACTGGTTTGATATGAACCTTACACGGATGTAATAAATTACCACTTGCTTACACTCTAAAACATGCTCTGTTTGTACAGTCATAGTAAATTTCTTCTTGCCCAAGGATTTTTTCTATATTTTAATTGGGTTTTTTATCGTGAAGGATCTAATGTAGCTAGTCACAAGACCGGAAAAAAATTTATTTACGTTTTACGGCCCTTCAAAGTGTCCATGTTATGGACATTTTTAAGCAAAATAACTGATTTTTATAAATAATTTATATATTCAGGTTGTTTTGATTTTATTCGAGCAAAGCTCGGTCTCACAGTATTTTTGATTAGATGCAGAATCATTGTAAAATGTCATTCAGTTAATTTACCCTCAGGGCATAATTATTACAACAATTCAGAGATACTATGAGTAATACCATCCCTAAAAAATCTGTCTCTGCAAAATTAATGAGTACAAAATAAACCCTTAAAACTTCAGCTCTGAAATAAAAATTGTAAGGAAAAATATGACAAGAAAATCGTAACTTTACCAACAGCTGTGTACATCCTGAGGTAGCCCTTACACACCAACCTGCCGCTGGCTGTAACTTACTAATGAGAGGGTAGCAGAGAACAGCAATGGGGGCTGATTACACCCGCTATTATTTTCTCCCCTAGACACATACAACTTGGAAACCACAAGCATTTCTCAAGGCTATCTTAATATCCAACCAGAATACCTAACTCTTTATACTACACTAAACAAAGGTCAACCTTCCAAAGTAACTCATTGCTCTACATATGTAGGGGAATTTTTAAAGGGAAAATATTTCATATAGATTATTACTTTTTCTGCTGATAACTGTCCTGATAGAATGTGAGAAAAATCGTATAAATAATCGTATTAAAACATGGCAGCCTATCAGGCCAAATATGTGTTTTTTTCAATATCAGGATCGAGTAGTTTTACTAGGAGGTTTGCTTGATTAATGCCCCTTCTTTATAGTGAAAGTTTAATGTTTTTTTTTAATGTAATGAAGCTTATCAACACCAAATCATTCAATAAATCAATCTAGTGGACAAACAATGCTCAGCATCTTTAATGTTTTTGGTTTGGTCTGCTGATAAAACAGTTTGTATTAAAATCAGCTGTTCCTTGAAATTTAGCTTCAATATTAAATCTTTTGGAAAAATACGAAACTTTGAGGGAATGTAGGGCTCCTCCCTATGGGGTAAATTTCACAATTTCTATTTCCAGCAAAACTATGTAAATCTCTTTCCAATGACACAGAAATTATTAAAGTCGGTTTAGCACCCCAAGAGGAGTCTTGATCACAAAAAAAAAACAAAAAAAACAGTATATTAAATGATTATGACAGATAAATACATAAATTTTCTGGTGTAGGAAATTATTTTTTTTTAGAATTGTAATAAAAAATACTTTAATTTTTATGTTAAAGCACTTAAAAAAACCTTAAAAACCCAAAATATTATTTTATATGTAGTAATTTCCAAGAACGCAATCCAATAAGAGTCCTTATATCCTGTGATTGTAGTAAAAAGAAATTTATGTGTTTTGGATGAAAAGGTTGCCTTAGTATCCTTACACATAACCTGGCTGAAGGTGAAATAATTTACTTAAGTAGAGCATTGAATTGAGATGGAAGCAAGACAAGTTAGCAGGCTGTATGATATATTCATAAGATCCTGAACAAACTGGATGCATTTCTTAAAGGCAGCTTTTATGCATAAGGTTCCTTTTAGAAAACATGACCTTCCTCAATGCCTCAGGTACTGAGTCGGCAGAATTCACTGTATCGAGTCTATTCAAAGGAGGAAAATGTCTGTTAAAGAATACTGCACATGAACTTTTGCTTGAAATTAAAAATGCTATTGAAGTTTGAAAAGTCGTTTGTTAACCAAATAAAGGTTTTTATTGCAAATGTTTTACCGGAGTCATTTTTATTGAAATTTTTTTTTATTTGTACCAAATAACATTGAAGTTAATGTCTCCAAAGTTTTCAAAAACCAAACTATAAAAATACGTGCATTACAGAAAAAATTAGGAAAGAGTTTGAGTTTATTGCTATGAAAATTATTCATGTACACTTTTTTATATGGTTTTTAATAACAATTAAAATGTGATAAGTCAAATTTTTCAGTAATTTTCCTAATATGGAGAAGCTTGAAAAGGGACCAAAAGAAATTTTCTCTCCTGATATTCAAAAGGTAAGAATTAAAAAAATAAATTTTAGACAGTATATACTTTTTAGTTTGTATATTTTAAATGTAATTTTAGTATGTTCATGAAGATGAAATTGTTTCAAAAGGGCGTTTTATAATCCAAAAATGTGTTTTATAATTAAATCATATTGTTAAATGTTACTACTCACAGAACAATATGTTTATATGGCAATATAACAACACTTGCTCTTGTGTATAATTAAATTAAACAGTATTCATGAAATACTGCGGTTTTTAAAAACGTGTTTAATTGCATTGGATTGTACTAAACCACTACTACTTTTAATGAAACATTATAGACATTAAACCACTTTGATATACCATCTGAGTAAAACACTTGAGAGGTCGAGTTGTGCGGTATGCATGTCAGGTCCACTGTACTGGCAGTTGCTAGGGGTGTGGGGGCGGGAACGAGTCGAGACATAATGCTTAGTGTGTTGTTGCACTGATACCACATGATCAACCAGAAATCAGAAAATCACATGGCGCCTTTTCAGTCTTTCCCATGTGTTAGTTGTAGTGGGTTATTCATTCAAATTACAAACTTGTTTAATGATGCATACTCATATTTAATAAAAAAGGGGTTTTTTAAAAAGAATAAAAAGTTATTTTTCTTAGAGTATTTTACTTGCTCTCTTGTTTAATATGGACTCTCTTAACCCTCGAGCGGGCGCATGCAGAGTTCTCCTCCGCACGTGTTTTTTTATTAAAATAAACAAGGATAATAGGTGTTGGCAGTTGTGTCCGGTTTTGTACATCACACGCCTCATCCCAGGAAGCCCCTAAAACTATTTATATCTTCCCGCACCCCCTTAGTACCTTTTTATTTGCAATTCAGTTATGCCGTGTCAGTTTGCGGAGTACCCTCTACCATAACAAAGACAGTGATTCCTATCTATACTAGAAAATTACTTAGTCTGTTCAATTGCATTATTTCACCTGTTAAGTTGAACAATTAATTATTTTAACAATGAAATGTGATTCCTAGTGACGTTTGTCAACATTTAAATACAAATATAAAGTGATACCTAATCTATTCTAGAAAATTACTTACTATGTTCAATTAAATTATTATACCTATTAAGGTGAACAATTAATTGGATGTAAATAAAAAACATCATACAACACTTAAAAATATATTTACACCTATACTGTATTTACATATGCAAAGATGGTGGAAAATGGCGATCGATTTCGGTCGGTCACACCAACCATCATCAGGCCCAATGAGATGATTTATTTCGATATAAAACAAGTACAAAGGATTCAATTTATGCAATTTCATGTTGCGGGGTAAAACTCCGCATGCGCCCGCTGCCGTTTCATCGGTGAAGCGCCCCCTCAAGGGTTACGTTTATTTTCACCCTAAATTACCAAAATTAACTTAACCATAAGTTATTTATCAGTCTTCTGACTGGCATATTACTATTGATTAAAATAAAAAAAAATACAATGTAGGCTCTATTTAGGAAAAAATATAAGAACTATGAAATTCTTTCAAAAAAATAACATAAAAAAATTTGTCAAAACCCTGTAGCAAATTGGCGACATTTTGGAACGAAAAGGATAACTTAGGAGAACTTGAGATTATTTCAATAAAAGGTAATCTCTAGAGTCAGGAGTAAGAACATCTTAAGTCCGATGACTTTTAAAGGTTAACTTGGACACTAGTGCATGACACAACAAATAGGGTGTCTGGTCAGCAATGGCAGGCTTGTATTATATTCACCGGGACACCATTAGAATTAGGCCTAGGGGTACCCATGTGTTAAATCCAGCCCTGGTCCCAAGATGATACGTCAAAAAGTTAACTCTGGAAATATTCTTCTTTAAGGTTGATTAATTGCAATGAGTCTGGCATATTTTACATTGCAGTATACATACAAGGTTTAAATCATTGAGGTTTGTACATTGAATTCAAATCCAGATGAAATTCCAAAGTTAATATGGTCTGGTGAAAGATTCACTTAATTCACGCCTGAATTACAATTCAGGCAAACCGTTGCTGTACTGTGATTGTGCAATATTGTGAACAGTAAAACGATAGTGTGATTTATCAATGTATAGATTTTCCTAGATTTTATTTTTGTTATATTCATACAAGGCAATTTACAAGATCAGTATTAATATTTCTATTTCGAAAATAGAATAGTCTACTTTTTTGTTTTTCAGGATTTACTTCTGCTAGAAGAACAAGAAGGGTCTGTCAATTTTAAATTTGGTGTTCTTTACACCAAACCTGCTCAAGTCTGTGATGATGAAATGTTTAGTAATGGTTCGTATGACAGTTTATAGAATATTGATGTTTTTTTTATGTAACTAATTACTTTCCGTATAAGTAACCACAAACCATATAATTTTAATCAATTTATTGGGCTTTGTTCATTATTTCACTAAATCAATGCTGATAAATTGTTTTACTGTATAACATTTTGAAACCATTTTGAACCAATAACACAATAAAAATTAGTTTTAAAATAACTTCTTTTGTATAACATAGAAATACTAGAATTTATTGATTATTTATCATTATTAGGACAGAGTTTGGAAACCGTTCTTATGCCATTGTATGTCTAAACAACAAATTTTATCATTTAATAAGTTTAGAGATTAATTTTATCTAAGGTTTTTTGCATTTTAATTTTTTAAGTACAACAGATTATCAGTAAGTATCAAAGTAAGACACCTTACTTTAATATTTAAGTATTAAGTATTTAAGTATTTTAAACACACCTTTCAGAGTGGTATTGAAGAGTCATTGGATAATTTGGATCTTTTCCGTTATACATATACCACTGTTTCGGGTTTGTTTTCCAGGCTTGATTTTGGTAAGTTCGGTTAGGATAGTCTGGCTTGTCGTGACTAGGCAGACATAACGGTAGTTAAGATAACAAAACCGCAATTAAAATACTCTTACAAGGAATTTCAATTTTAAAACTATTAATAAAAATTATTTGACCAAGTTTATGGTGCTCCATCAAAAATCAAGGTTGAAAGGGAAATTTGGAATAGTGGTATACGTATAACGGAAAAGATCCGATAATTTACTTCTCAAGACAAATTCTGGAATGGGCAGCCAATCCAACCTGCATACAGCACTAACTGCATTCATATTTTCAGTAGAATAAAGAATAATTTATTGTTATCCCACAACTTATCTATTGACTCAGTTCAGATTCACTTAACAACGTCTAAAACACCAAACAAAATAATTTAGCTGTGTATTATGATGAAAGAATTGTCCTGAAATTATTTTTAATTAGTATTTACTTAATAGGGAATATTATATGATTAATTTTTACTCAGTAAAGCTTTATCAACATTATAACCCCAGGAATGCGCTTTGCACTTAGGGAAATGTCTTATTAATTGTATTTATTTTGAAAAAAGGATTTTAAATTGGATTGAATCACATTTTATATTTTATTTTTGTTTCAGAGACTGGTAGTGAGGAGTTTGACAGATTCATTAGTTTACTAGGAGATAAAGTCAGATTAAAAGGCTGGGATAAATATAGGGGAGGTCTAGATGTAAAAGGTAAGACAACTTCTAAACACATAACACTTTAACACGTCCGCGGCAGCATGGGAGCGATCGCTCCCATGGAGAACCCTGATGCCATCCTGGTGGGAGCAATCGCTCCCAAGCTGAAAAGCATTACAATAAGATTTATTTTTAAACCAGGATCTGAGCATGAGATTTGAAACGTTGACAGCACTGCTCAATAGTATATTGTATTCTGGCAGTGGACAGTGCTGCTGCTACGACAGGCGTGGCAGTTACAGTAACTGTAAGTCAGAACACCAGGATGGCAGTGAGGAACACAGAAAATCATGCCGCCACGAACGTGTTAACTACAATAATTTAACATAATCCTGAACTGAATGAGTCATCACATTGAAATTGTTTTGTATATTTGAGTGATGTAAAACGTTTTTAATTGCATCCAGCATACATAGATCAATATATATATTTTTTTTTATCCACGCTGGAAGGGAGGTTAAAAATAGCCTTTACCCGCACCGAAATGCGGGCCCTCTACGCCGCTCGCCCAAGAGAGCAAAGCGACGAGCAGGGGTCTCCAACCTCTGACAGACAGCATCAGTGTCAGAGGCCCCGCCTCGAGGATCGAGGCGGCTAGGAGCGTACAGTTGTCTGTACGTCTCCTTGGGCATACCTGCTAAAAAAAACCCCTCGTGTGCTGTCACCAAATCATTGCGATCGACCCGAGCATCTGCTCATTGCGACATCGCAATGCGTGGCCTCTGGTCCCTTTCAGGACTCCGCGCTGCTGTCCCTTTCGGGACTCCTCAGTCGGTGTTCAACCGATCTTCTGCTGTCCTCGGTTGTGGGGTCACTCGAGACACCCGTCTGTCCTCTTCTGGCGCAGGACGGACATGACAAAGTCAGCCACTGCGTTCCAGCTGACGCTGCCCTGCAGCATCTTCCCCACGATGTTGTCCGGGGTCAGATGACCGCCGACCGAGTCGTCGAGGGCAGTCCGTTCTTCGTCAAAGCGACGGCACACGAAGAAAGTGTGATGCACGTCGTCTCCGTCGTGTCCGCAGTACTTGCACCTGGGCGAGTCGACCTTGCCCATTCGGTGGAGGTACAGACGGAAGTAGCCATGACCTGTCAGGAACTGGGTGAGGTAAAAATTCACCTCCCCGTGGTCGCGGCAAACCCACGGCTCCAGGTTCCTGATGAGTCGCCATGTCCACCTTCCGCTCGTGTCTTTGTCCCATCGACGCTGCCAGGCGGCCATTGTTTGGCCACGGGCCAGCTCGGCAGCCTCTTCCCGATACATCTCGGGAGCACGCCCCCAGATGGTCTTCTTCTCTTGTGCCAGCAGGTCGATTGGGATGACTCCCGCAATGACCAGCACCGCCGCCTGGGAGACCGTGCGGTACGAGGACGCGACCCTGAGTGCGCCGCGTCTCTGCACCGCCAGCATGCGAGTCCGGTATTTCTTCACCTTCGTCGCATCTGCCCAGATCTCCGCTCCGTAGAGCATGATGGCCTGTGCCGTCGACAGCAACAGCCTCCGTTTCCCCTGACTCGGTCCTCCGATGTTGGCCATCAGTCTTCCGAGGCAGGACGTCACTTCGGCCGCCTTGTCGCACACGCTTCTGATGTGGTCCCAGTAGGTGAGCTTGTTGTCCAACACCACCCCCAGGTACCTGGCCGTCCTCTGCGTCTCGATCACTTCGGTACCCACCCGCATCGGAATGATCGTGGGTATCCGCCTCCTCGTCAGCATGACTATCTCCGTTTTGGAAAGAGCCAGCTGAAGGCCGTGATCGCGCATCCAGCCTTCCACCAGGCGCATGACCTGATTCAGCCTCAATTGGGCCAACTCCGCGTTTCGTTCGGTGATGACCGCCGCCACGTCGTCGGCGTATCCCACGAGGAACGTTCCGTGTGGCATCTCAGTGCGGAGCAAGCTGTCATACGAGACATTCCAAAGATCCGGCCCCAGCACCGATCCCTGGGCTGCCCCAGAGGTGACGGCCCTGGTTACGAAACCCCGGTCCGTCTCGTACATCAGCCGCCGGTCCCTTAGGTAATCTCTCACCATGGCGAGGAGGTACCCAGGTAACCTGAATGTTCTTTCCAGTGCGACCAGAATGTCACACCACCGTGCCGAGTTGAACGCGTTCTTGACATCAAGCGTGACCAGCAGCACGATCGGACGAGCCACGTGGCACGCCTGATCCGCTCGTGTCACCGAAGCTACGACCTCCGAGATGGCGCTGAGTGTCGAGTGGCCCTCTCTGAACCCGTGTTGTCGGGCCGAGAGGTCCCCTGCCGCTCGCACAGCCTCTCCGATTCTCGGTTTCAACAGCCTCTCCATCAGTTTTCTCGCCGTGTCCAGCATGCACAGAGGGCGGTACGACGATGGAGCGTCCGGTGGGCCCCGTTTTTGGCTCAGAAGGACGAGCTTGGCCAGTTTCCAGCGGGATGCGAACACTCCCGCTTTCAAGCAGACGTTGTACATGTCCAGAAGGAGCTGAGGGCGGCATTTCGCCACCAGCTTCAGCACTTCTGAGGGTACGTTGTCTGGGCCCGGGGCCTTCTTGTTCTTCATGGAGCTGACCGCTCTGTCCAACTCTTGGCGCGTGAACAAAGGGACATCTTCGGCGATCACCCGCAAAGGGGTGTCGTCTCTGACCCGGTGATCCGGGAACAGTCCGTCCACGATGGTCCGCATCTTCTCAGCCTCCATCGGCACGTACCCGGGTCCCTGCGCGAGTTTCCTCATGACCAGCTTGTACCCCTGTCCCCAGGGGTCGCTGTTCACGTCCTCGCGCAATGCGCTCCAGCAGCGCGCCTTGCTTTCTCTGATCGCTTTGACCAGCTCTCTTTTTGCCGCTCTGTACTGGCTCGACCTCTCCGCCGCTTCGGGTCTGTCCCGGGAACGCTGGGCTCGCCGCCTGAGTCTAAGGCAGTTTCGCCGCAGCTCGGCGATGCGGTCGGTCCACCAGTACACCGGGCGCTTTCCGGTACGAGCCGACTTGCGGGGCATCGACGCGTCGCAAGCGCAATGAATGAGGCGCGATGTGGCTTCCACCACTGCCTCCGCGTCCGCCCTGCTTGGCTGGTCGTCCGGCATCTGGGGGATGTCCCCCATGCCGTTCTGCAGAGCCTCCGTCAGCCTCCGTTCATCCAATCTCGCCAGGTTCCAGCCGAGCGGGCGCCGGCTGTTGCTGCGATTTCCTTGTCTTCTTTCGGCCAGCTCGAAGGTGATGTATTCGTGATCACTCCCCGAGTAATCACCCATCACCCTCCAGCCGACGATTCAGGAAGCCAGCCCTTCCGATGCCAGGGTCACATCGGGGATCGATTCCCCGAATCCCGGCCTCCGGTAGGTTGGCGTGTCCCCCTCGTTCATTGTCAGCAGCCCCAGCCTGGATGCCATCTCCAACAGCAACCTTCCTCGGGTGTCTGTATATGGTATCCCCCACTCTCTTGCTCTGGCGTTGAAGTCGCCGGCCAGGAGACACGGACCGGCGATCGTTTGGATCGCGTCCTCCATGGCCTCCAACTTCTCCGTGAATCGTGGAATGCTGTCATTCGGGGAAAAATAACAGCTCACGAACGTGACTCCGTTGCTCGTGATCCAGGCGAAATTTTCGCCGTTCCCACTTCTTTCGATGGGGACCACGCGCGGGTCGGGCACCCACAGCGCAGCCCATCCTGTGCGGTCAGGGAACCATAGTGGACCTTTAGCCCTGTGAGGCTCGCTCACGAAGACGAGTGATGTCCCCGTCTCCCGAACGATTTGGTCCACCAGGGAGCTTGCCGCGATGCTCCCATTTAGGTTTCCCTGGATGACCCTCAGCGTCCGCGCCTGTCAGTCTTCTTTGAGACCAAAAGGTCTCTGAAGGTCCGACAAGCGCCGGAGCCTTGGACATGATCCGACGGTCGGCCGTCGGTCGCCTTCTTGCAGGCTTCGCACGAGGGTGCCTGGCTACAAGCGGACGACTTGTGCCCGACACCACCACACTTCCAGCATAAACTTAACCTTTGATGAACTCCTGGACCAGGACTGGCCAGCGCAAGTCACTCCAGTTGCATTTGCGGATGACATTGCCATTGTGATTGAAGCCGACACAAGAAGAGGTATTGAGAGCAAGGGAATAGAGGTCTGCACGAAGATTGAAAGGTGGGCCGAAAGAGCCAAGATGACGATTGCGGTGGACAATACGAAGGGACTCATCCTGAAGGGAAAGCTTCGCAGAAATCCTTCAGTTCGGCTGAACAACCAAGCCATACGTTTTGTTCCTCAGGCGCCATATCTTGGCATCACGCTGGATGCTGGTCTGAGTTTCCTGCCCCATGTCAGGGTGGTGGCGGAGAAGGCCAAAGTACTCTTTGGTAAAATCACGAGAATCATACAACTCAAGTATGGAGTACGAATGTCTCAGCTGATCTTCTTGAACAAAACTGTCTTCATCCCGATCATCTCCTATGCTTTCCGAGTATGGGAACATCGATTGGAACACTCCCACATCTTGCCAAAAATAAGAGAAGCTCAGAGGCAAGTCCTGAAAAACGTAAGTGGAGCTTATCGCTCCACTTAATTATTCGGGGCTGGAATTATCTCTCCAGGCCCTGTGTGTAATCACAAATCAGATGCCCATCCATCTGAAACTAAGAAGAGATCTGGATCTTTGGAGAGCTACCAAGGGCCTCACTCAAGAGCCGAAGAGGGATATCAGGACCCGATACAAGACAGAGTGGCAGATGGAATGGGAACGAGCTACGACTGGAAGGTACACTCACCAACTTCTACCAGACTTAGAAGAAAGGAAGGAGCTACAGCATCTTGACAGGATCGACCACGTCCATCTCCAGATACTCTCGGGACATGGAGCCTTTGGGGTCTATCTCCACAAATACCACAGGCGAGACTCCGAGTTCTGCGAGGACTGCGGGGAGCCAGATCATCCACTTCATGCCCTTATGGAGTGTGCTACCCACGAGGACCTTCGGGATCAACTGGACAACCAGCTTCTTCAACTTGGAATTGAGCGACCATGGAACTTCGGAGCAACACTTCGACATCCGGAGGCCTACGGCGCAGTCATGGAAACTTGGAAGGAGATCCACGCAAGAAGAGGCCTGTAGCTGTGAAGATCTGATGTGAGGGCCGTGGACCTGGATGACTTCGGAGACGACATCACCTGAAAAGACATCACCCGAACAAGACACTTACCTGGATGAGACGCCAACTTACCTGGACGAGACATCTCTCAACTTAGAATAAGAAAGATTTGAGTAAAGCCCCCGAGAAGTAAAGAACATAGAAGAAAGAAGAAGAAGAATATATCCAAGGTATATCGCGAGATTGGAACTCGGAAGAGGAAAGAAGCAAAAAAAAATGCCTCGCTGCGGTCCGGACCTTTGCACTCTCGTCGAGTGTGGCCGTACTCCAAACAGCGGAAGCATCGTGGGATCTCTACTCGAGTTCTCACTCGGCAGACAACCCACCCGACCTTGACCTTGCCCCTTTGCAGGAGCTTCTGGCCGCTTGAGGCGTCGAGATCGACGACCGCCAACCTCTGCTCACGGGCGTTGGGTTTGGTCAGGAAGACTTTTAGTTTTATAAGATACTTATATATATATATATATATATATATATATATATATATGTTTTGAATTTGTTTTGGTTCCTTTAGTGATTCTCGTTTTAGGGTGAGGATATCAACCTGAACGTTTAATTGAAGTCTCCCGTCTCCTGGCCCAACTCCCGCTTTAGAGCGTCGCTCACCTCGTCCGATGTGGAGCACGAATCGAGATCCAGACGAGGGGCGACGCTCTTGAGCCTGTCGCCGGCGCCGAGCACCGACTTCACTGACTCGGCAAATCGGGTCTGACCGCGGCCAGAACCCAGCTCGATGAGTACGCCGCCGTCATTGGTCCTGCGGAGCCTGCGGACCTCCACACCCGACTGCTAGGGTTGGACGTCCCTCCGCAGCTTCTCAACGACGTCGGCGTAGGAGCGACCTTGCCCCGGTTTGATGATGAGGACGTGCCTCATCTTCGCCCCAGAGCCGGTCGCCCTCGGCTTATTTGCCTTCGCAGGCGCACCTCGAGGGGGCACCTCTTGGGTGGCAGCCCGCCTCTTCTTCTCCCTCCTCCGGGCGGACTTTGACTTCACCTGAGTGAAGCCATCATCCGCCGGTTTCGGGGGATTGGTCGCTTTCTGTGGGAGCGAAGCTTTGGTGCCCCCACCCGCAGCTGCAGGCGTCTGGGCACCCTTCGGCTTCCCATCATTCCTCTTCTTCGGAGGAGAAGTCATAGAAGACTTTTCCTCCGTCTTCTTCACCTCCCTCGGCGTCGGGGGGAGCATCTGGGGTGAAGTCATAGTAGACCCCTCCCCCACCGCCCCCGGCGTCGAGGAGGACGTCTTATTCCGCTTTTTGGGCGGCGACTTCTTCCTGGCTCTTTCCACGACCCGGCGGCGTTCAGCCTTGAGGGCTTTCAGCCGGACCGTCCGTGTCCCCTTCATGACGCTGACGGCTTCCTCGATCTTTGCGACAGCCGTCCGAACACTATTGCTGATGTTCTTCTGGATGGCCATCGCATCACGGATCTGCCCCAGCGCTGCCACGATTTCGGCAATTGCCTCGTCCTCCGCAAGGTCGCAGTCATCGACCTGCCTTCGGACGACGTCTAACTCGGAGTCGTGCGGTCCGAGCGGCGGAGAATCGTCCCACGGGCTGCTCGGATGCTGCCGCTTCCGATCTCCGTCCTTCTTGGGGGTTCCGGTCTCCATGGCCACCGTCTCCGCCGATGGCCCAACCGCCGTGGCTTCGGGCACCGACTTCGAGGCGTCGGCCCTGGAGTCCGGGGACTTGAACGGAACTGGGGGAGGCACACCGACCACCAGTGCCTTCCCTCCCCCTGCATCCTCCTGCTTTGGAGCCCTTCCGGAACTCGGAGGGGTCCTCTTCAATCGTGAGCTCCGGCCGAAGGGCGACAGGTCAGCCCCCGATCCGGAACTCAGAACGTTTTTGATGCTCGCCTGATTTTCTGCCATCTTTGTCTTCGGGCTTCTGATCTGAAAAAGAAGAAACAAACAAACCAAATCATTAATTCCAGTTGAGTTTTTGATTCCCCGGTCAAAGGGAGCATTGCCAATCGCTCCGAGTGTCTTCCACGGCCCTAGACCGACAGACGTCAGTCAAACCTCCTCGGACACCCGTCACCCGCCTAGCACAGTCGCAGGATCAGGAATGCCCATGGTTCTTAAAACTGCTTCCGACAATTTTGATACACTGCTTTCAGCGTGGCGGGGGTGCTTACTTGCAGCGGCCACCTGCTGAGGCCAATTCGACCTCAGCAGCTCCTCTAGTTTTGGCTCGGAGTTCACAGAAGCGGCATGTCCCCACTAAGCGTCCCACCAAGCACCCCGACCAGAGTACAAGGGGGAGGGCTCAAACCCAGGCGTATGGATGAGCTCAGCACCGGGGCCATTTGCCATGGCAAGCCAGGCGTACCCGGACCCCAAGCCGCCTTCGTGTTTTTAAAAGACAGCCACCCCGCTACCTCTTTTCTACAAGCCTCCACTAGATTGCCCTTTGTTTTTTTTTTTTTTTGGGTTTTGTGTTTTGTGATTTTTGGTTGGTTTTTTTGTGTCTTTTGTGTTTTTTTGTGTTTTTGTGTTTTTTGTGTTTTCCTTCGACTCCTGAAGGGGCAGGAGGCGCTTTCTTCAGGAGACGAGACAGAGGAAAGAAGATGAGGAAATGACACCATGCAGGGCTCGTGAGAGGGGCCCATGCTGGGTCGAAGAAAGGAAGAGGTGGGCAAGATTAGCCCAGAAAAGAGAAAAGACTGCGAGCTAAGACCCAAAAGAAGGAAGAAAGGTCTCAGCTCTGGAAGAACTGCGAGAAGAAGAGTCTCACAGCTTGGCTCGGGTACCCTGGGCCGCCAAAGAGACACCCGAACAGCCGAAAGCCGACTGCCCCTGGGGGGAGAGATCAATATATTATGCATAATGCTAATCAAGAAGTTAAAAAGTTTAAAGCAAAAGACATACTAGTTCAATAAGAATATAATAATTGGATACAAAATTTAATTTTAATAACATGTTTGAAAACTGCAACCTCAACTTAATTAATAGCCAAAATGTTTTACTTGAGGCATCTATTAGTGCTAGTGTTGTCATCATTATATTGTATCAAAGAAAAAACCTAAACCCAAAACCAAAAAAACCCATTGTGTCACTAACCAAGTTCCACTTGCACTTGGACAAGATTACTAATAGTGCATTAGTATTGAAAGAAAAATTAGTTTAGACACAAATACCTGCAGTCAATATTTTGCTAAAATAGCCCATTTGTTGTCAGAAATGGCATCCAAGGATTTTTAGCTGAATTTCGTGTTTTTTTTAGGTCTCTGAATCCAAAACTTAAGTTTTCTCACAAATTCTCCTTGTGTATGTGGATATACTTGAAAATTGCAAAATTATTGTACTTTTTAGTTTTTCATATATATCCTGTAATTTAGACATTCCACAGAAAACCTAAAAATATTAACTTTAAAGAAAGAAGACATTTTCAAACATAATAATGGTATTCAAAAGGAGAAGTAATGTAAATTTTTCCTATATTTGAAAGATTGAGTCTTTAGATCCTAAAATGCTAAAGCAAACACGTGCTAAAATGCTGAATTCAAAAGCTCGTACACTGAAGGGATTTTCTTATATTTTAAGTTACAGCTTAAAAGTTGTCTGTAGGATATCTAGTTTTCCGGATATCAGAGAGAAAATTGAAAAGCAAAGAATTCTCAATTTTCCTAATATCTTGAAAAGCTTAAGGAAAATTTGTTACTCAATTTCAGATTCGGATTCGTTGACCCAAAAATTCAGCCAAAAAATCTGTTGATACACTTTTTGTCCTCTAAATAATACAGATTTTCTATACTAATTGACTAATTGGTTTTTTCAAAACATAATTGAAATTATCAAGAAGAATTTCTTTGTAAATTAGTTTAGTTTCAAGTACATTCTTGGTTTCATATTCGTAAGTGTTCTTACGAATATGCTAATTCATATCAACGAATAAGCATATTCATATGTGTTCTTAATAAAATAACTTTTTCCTAAAAGCATTAGCTTGAAGTAAGTAAAAAGTATACATATTTTAAGAAAATGTAAATGATTTTTTGCAAGATTAAAATGTTTCTGCAGGAGACATGACTGGGAGGTACTCAGTTTATACGATATATGAAGGTCATGAAATCATGTTCCATGTCTCTACCCTTCTTCCCTACTCTAAGGACAACCGCCAACAGGTAACGATACCAAGAAAACATTATGCGTCTTGCCTTGATCTGTAATCAAAAAACCATAATATTTTATTTGTCAAAGAGTATCTATGTTTGTCTTCTCTGTTTCTCCTCAAATCATTGTTTTTCCAAGGGTGTAAGGAATTAACCTCTTAATTGTACTATTTTAATTGAACCCCTATCATACTGTTCATGTAATAATTAATTGGATTGTGATTGTATACATATATATGTATAAATACATACATATATATATATATGTATGTATATATACATACAGTTTACAGTCTGCTGATTAATATATGCTTCTTAAAATCACCCTTGACATTTCTGTTTCAATGTTAATTTTTACAAATACAAAACTCTGAGGGCGTCTAGGGCTCTTCCCTTTAGCCTAACCTTTAAAAATTTTATTTCCTGCAAAACTTCATGACGAGATATTTCCAATGACACCCAAATCATTAAAATCGGTTCAGTTCTTCAGTTCTTCAGTTTTAGAAGTTGTGATCACAAAAAAAAACCTACTGTATCAAATGAGTAATAAATTCCAGATAATTTTATGTCACCAGAGAAAAGTTTTCCAGCATATAGTATACATAAAATTATCATTGCAATTTTAAATTAGTTTTTATTGTGTCATGTTAGTTCATACTTCAACATCAGTTAAATTTGTAGACAAAATCTCAATATAGTGGTATTTATACTCTCTGCTCAACATTCCTGCTTCTCATTTTCCTCTGAACTAAAAAAATATTTCATATTACTTAGGAGCTCTCTATATTTATATTTTTATTCAAATGTATTTAGAATCATTATTTGTCAAGACCTGTGCTGCAAAAACATTTAAGTAATGATATAAATAACCATTTTAGTATCTCATCTCAATGTACCAAACAGTTCCTCTTCCATACTCTCCACCACTTTTTACTGTATTCAATTTTTAATGGTTGATGACTGCAAGAGAATGAGTGACCCCTGTCTTAATTTTCTTATTTACAGGTAGAAAGAAAGCGGCACATAGGTAACGACATAGTCAACATTGTCTATGTGGATGGCGGTCCCTCTGAGATGGTTCATTTTAATCCTTCTTTCATCAAGTCTCAGTTCACACGTATCCTTCACAGCTAATATTCAGATTAGATTCAACTTAAGTTTTTAGGTTTTCTTAGGTACGTTATGTAACTTAGGTACTCATTGTCTTTTATAGGAATATAATTTGTCTATTTTGTTAGCATAAATCTGGCATGCAGCGCTGCTAAATAAATGTCAAGGATGTGCAGGAGGGATTTCAAAACGCATAGTTTGTAATGATAAATGTCAAGGATGTGCAGGAGGGATTTCAAAACGCATAGTTTGTACTGCTCCTCTATTCAAATTTTGCTGAAAGCTTCTGAAAGTAAAAATGTGCAAAATTTAAACAAATATAGTTATAGTTTATAGTGTTATAGTTTAATTTATAAATATTGTAAGTGTAAAAGTAATTTTTACCAGTGGGACAGGGTTTAGTTTTTGAGGGGGAGGGGTGCTTATCATCTTTTGAGCCACAGAATAAGAGAGATAGGCGCTCAAGGAAAAGTTAGTCCATTATCTTCAGTATAAACTTATTCTACTTGTTAATTTTACTAAAAAATATGTCTCAAAAGTGTACATTAGGTTATTGGTGTTTTTGATCCTCTGAGCCTTACTTTTCCTCAACCCCCTCAGATGTGTTTGCTGTCGTTAGCTACTCTGCAGACGATCACAGCTACAGACTGAACGTTTACTCGGAGGAGTCAGTTCCTTTGTTTGGCCCGTCGCTGCCGTGTCCGCCGGTCTTTAGAGTCTCAGAGGAGTTCCGCGAGTTCCTCATCGTCAAACGTAACAATCAAAGATTTTTTATCAATCATCTTAATGAGCAGTTGATTCACATGCAATGACAGTTGCTAAAATGAATAAAAACAGAAGTACAAATTAATCATTTTATTTTTATTTAGTGTTTTAAAAACGTTTTGGTGTTTTTTGGAACTTTCTGTAAATAAGTTATTAAGTCAAAATGAGTAAAGGTTTAATCTTATTATTGTTTTGCTTAAAGCCATGTCGATATTCATATTTTATGTCAGTAATGCTCACGAGAAACCAGCAGCACTGTTGACTTTATTTATTTTTATTAATTAGTCTCAGTGAAAACAGTTGGTATGTTATATCAAGGCCACACTAAAAATACAGGCCATGCTGCAGGATTTATGACATCAAACAAGTAGGCAGGCTGAGAGTCTGGCTCAGGACTCACAGCCATGCTGCTCATCAGTTACTTTTAAACAAAAACATTAAAACATAAATAAACAAGTAATTTTAATAAAATTAGTTATAGGAATAGCAATAAAATGTAAACATAGGATGTTAGTTCCCTGCCTACTTATGTGACTTACGCAGCGTCAGGATCGCAGCAGGCTGGCCTGTTTTGTTAGTGTGGCCTTGGTTATATCTTCTTGAGCTAAGGAACCATTTACATGTTACTGCATAGCAGTCATGTGGAAGGAAAGTAATGAGAACATTACAAGTGATGTATGAAGTAGTACTAAACTGACATCTCAACGTTTCTATTAACTGTCAATTTAAGCAAATCTATTAAAAATTAGCAAATCTATTATTTTATAATATCTATATCTATTAACTGATGTTTGACGCAAATACAGTTAAAATTTGTTTATATGCAGTTTACACTCTGGCTATGGCAGAGTCAGCTTGTTGCAAGGCATGGGGGGAGAGGGGGTACCTTTCTAAAAACAATATTCAAAAGCCTGTTCAGTCAAACATTGTGTTTACTAATATTATATATTGAAAATATTATATGATACGCACAGAAAACTAAATCATTTTACAGTTTTAGTTTTCTTTACAGTTATTGTTTTAGTTTTCTGTGGATACGGTTAGTAGCATAGTGGCTGTAACCGGAGACATAATGTGCATACTGTACAGCTTTTTCATTGTCAAGATCATTGGATTTCCTGAATGCAGAAGCGAAGCGTTTAGTTATAAACAAAGTGAATGAGTTTGATTTAGAGTCTACAGATAGCAATACTGTCCCCAAAAAATCAACCCTTTCCTGTTCTTAAGTGATACCCTTTAAATTTTTGAAACATATTGGAGTATCTCTTGAAAATGTTTTTAATTTGATGGTACCTCAAACGTTAAAATCTGTCTGGCTGTTATCGAGTTATGACTCCAAAAAGAAAACCCCTTTGCTTATTAGTATATAGATTTTTAATCTTAAATTAAAACTATATCCATATTTTCTTCCACTATACAAACATCTGAGAAAATAGCTAAAACTATTGCACTAAATTATGTAGCAGTATTTTTTTATTAAATTTTTTTATTCCTTAACTTTATTGTTTTAAGAATAAAAAATAATAGAACAGCTGCACATAAGAAAGACATGATAGTTGAGCTGCTCCCATACAGAAATAATACATTTAGTATAATCATAAAATTGGCATAGCAACAAAATATGGAAAATCATTTAGAAAAGGCTTGAGAAAGAGTGGAAGGGGAGGAATGGGTTCTGTGTTTACCCAACGTGTGTTGTTTTCCCAGAAACTGTTGCTACAAAATTAAAATTTGATAAACATGTTTACATCTATCTTGTTCTTCTCCAACCTTTGAAAATTGCTATTTTGTTCTGCATTCAAATATTGGTTAAAATTAAAATCTGCTTTTTTAATTATTAAACCAAATATTTGTTTGGAAATCTGTACTTACTATAAAAAAATTACAAAGAGTCAATCCAAAGCCTTTTCTATATTGAGTTTGATCATTTTAATTTAAAAAAACAAATGTAATTATCTTTTCATTAGATAAAACTTTGAAATTGATTCTTGGTTGAAGCTGAGATAGTTTATAAAAATAACACAACTTCAAAATGAAAAATAACACAGTACTGCAATTAACATTTATTTAATTCCAGCAGGACAATTCAGTAGGATCAGCTCCAAATATCTTTGACCTTTTATGAAATACGCATGACCCTACTACCTACATGCATACGTACACTGTTCTCTCTCTACATTTTGTTCATTATTTCCATCTTTTCTTATAGACTTTATTTTTAATAATATGAACTTAAGTCTAGGCAAAAGCAATAATTCCAATAATTTGACCGATTTAAACAATTTCTTCTGTGATATTTAATATTTTATGTTTTCATACCTCAAAGTTGATTTCTATGATGTTCTAGTGATAAATGGAGAGAAAGCTGCCTTCAACACTCCGATTTTCGCACAGAAGAGGGAACGCACTCTTGACATGCTCATCAAAGATCTGTGTTCAGAACACATGGGAGACACGGGAAAAAGCAGCACGCACATGGTATAAGGCACAATAACTGTGCACATAGACCAAATATTTAGAGTAAGATACAAAACATAAAAATGGTGTAAAATATTAAAAATATTGAATACTAAATAGCAACCAAAAGTCCTTTTGCAATAGAACTTTTCCTAAGAAAAATTTACTTCTCTTATTTACAGAGAAAAGTAAATAAGACAAAATGTAACAATGCCAAAGTAAAACTAAGTATACTAATTGAACTCTGATAGTCCAAAACAAGTCCCACAAACTAAAAATACTTAACTGTTTACTGAGTCCCTTTCAACTTTCGTTTGTATAAGAGAAATATTAGTTAATGTAGTTGAAACAGAGGCCCAATACTTTATCAGCCTGTGTATGTACGTGTATATTTTCCAATTTGTGTAATACATAAATAAAAAATTACTAAAATCCAGTGATCATTTGAGTTTTGTGTATAGTGTTTTTATCTATATTGGGAACAAAATCTTATTTAAGTTTAAGAAATACAAGTTTTCAAAGCCCAAAAAATTATACAATAAATTTTATCCCTCCACAACCACGTCTTTCAAAAGCAATATTGATAATAGAAATGACTTTCCCTCTTGTAAGAAGACATTAAAAAAATATTTTCATTAGACTCTAGTTGTAGTATATTCAAGGTATTATAATTTCCTTACCCTTAAAATTTTCTCTGTATTATTACCTTGGCTTCTTCAAAGCTAAACAGCTTCTTGCACAGTAAGTCAACAGTTCTCGCACAGTTTCTTCTTGACCGTAAGTCCGCCTAACTGTTGCAGCCGATGCTGAATCGCCGAACGTTCAGCGACGTGTTGTCGGACCCGCCGCGGGGGTCGCGCCGGCGGGAGGAGGCTCGACAGGTCGAGTTTGTCAGGATCGGACAGGCGTTGAAGCTGGACACGATCGTGAAGGGCGATGCGCCCACGAGCCTCGCGACCACCGGCCTGTTCAAACGCGCGCCATGGGAGCCGCAGTGCTTCTACCCGGACTTCAGCCACGAGATCAGCTGCGGCGACTCTTGGGGCGACACCAAGCTCATCGTGGCCACCGACGTCGGCGTCTACCTCGTAGAAGGTCGGTTTGACACCGATCTGTTTATTTACTTAGGCTAGAGATCGCCTACTGGTCGAAATTCAACCAGACAATATTTGGGTTCAGTTTTTACTTAATTGCTCTGGAAAACTTGTGACAGAAGTTTTAACAGGGCCAATTTCTCTTGAACATTTTAACAGAACCCAAAGATTCCAGAGTTTAATGACTTTAATTGCTGATAAATATGGTTTTAAATTACTTTTTCATATCCAGTTCAATGCTTGAATTTTTATACTACAACCAGGTTTCAATGCTGAATTGCGCCATTCTCAAGTAGGTTATCAGTCCCACATCAAGTTGAAACTGCAGTCGGTTGAGACAACGTCGTCACACACGTCAAACACGGACAAACGGACACTCAAAACATTATGTACAGACAAACAAATAAATAAATACACACAAACGTTAGAAGAGTTACAATGTCCCTTTACTTCACACTAATATTTGTCGGCGCAGGGACACTGTCAACCTATTTGATAATGCCGCAATTCAGTGTTGAAATCTAGTTGTAGTATAAATCAACCATTGAATTGGAGACGAAAAGGTAATTTAAAACCATATTTATTATTCATACCGGTTCAGGATAAATTCAAGATGTAAATTATTTACTAATTTCATACACCTTATTTAGATGTGTTAACAAACACCTTACAAACTTTAGATGTTTTAAATTAACTATCCTTGTTGAATGGTTAACTTACACTACTTAACATAGAGTGTTTTTGCACAGATGGAATCTCCCACAAACAGATCTTTGACAAAAGCATATCAGTCAAGCAGCTCAGTGTGGTTGAGGCTCATGGCATCTTGCTCTTCAGAGCTGACAAAGGTAACGTACTACATAATACATCTTAAAGATCTTAAAACCAACAAATAAATATGAAAATATGTAACACCACACTATGACAAAATCACCTGTTGTATACTGTATAAGTCATATGGGGGCCGAAGACACCTAAGTTGAAATGGAAATTTTTTTGGAGAAAGTGAATCCGTGGGTTAAACTAGAGTTTAAACTAGATTCACAGTCAAACTAGAGTTTAAACAAGATTCACAGTTAAACGAGATTTAGGGAAGCGCCCCTAAGACAAAATTCAAAACCTCAATATAATTATTGCCATAGTAACGAATTTCAATATTTTTTTCAATAACCTAGGATACAATCAAATTTCATTTCTGATTAGTGCAACATTCAGTCATGATTATCACAATCCAACTTATTTATCTCATTGCCATCAGACATTTACTATAACTTTGGACATTTACTATAAATGTGGAAACGACGACCAATGGAAGAGATGTTTGTCTATTAACACAGCATGGATGACTCGACAATCAAACAGTCGCAGGAGGGGGAAAAATTTGATAAAATACTCCCCCTTCACAGGAGGTCTGAAAACGCAACACAAGGAAATGGCAAGAGATCTTAGTCTTGTACTAAAGCATGGATAAACTCAACAGGCAGACAGTTGAAAGGGGGAGTAAAGTTCACTGCCCCCTCCCTGGAGATGAGAAAACAACAACCTGAGGAAAGATCTTTGCCATTTATACAGTGTGGCTAAACTCAACAAAACAGAGTCAAGGGAGGCAGAAAAATCTAACGAAACAAAGCCCCCTCCCAACACTCATGAAAACGCCAACCCATGGAAAGATCTTTGTCGTGTATTCAGCATGGATAAACTCGACAATATAGACAGTCAATGGAGGGGGAAAGATCTAACGAAACACTGCCCCCTCCCAGAATATTTGAAAACAACAACCTAAGGAAAAATCTTTGTCGTGTATAGAGTTTGGATAAACACAGCATTACCGACAGTCAAGGGAGGGGAAAAGATCTAACGAAACACTGCCCCCTCCCCGGAGATTCAAAAATCACAACCTAAGGAAAGATCTTTGTTGTGTATAAAGCTTGGATAAACACAGCATAACAGACAGTGAAGGGAGGGGGAAAGATCTAACGAAACACTGCCCCCTCTCCGGAGATTCAAAAATAACAACCTAAGGAAAGATCTTTGTCGTGTATAAAGCTTGGATAAACACAGCAATACAGACAGTCAAGGGAGGGGGAAAGATCTAACGAAACACAGCCCCCTCCCCGGAGTTTTGAAAACGACAACCTAAGGAAGGATCTTTGTCGTGTATACAGCGTGGATAAACAACATTACAGACTTTATTCATATTAAAATGTCAGTGTTCACCTACCGGCTGGTACACATCAAATTAAAGCGCACCATTTTACTTAAATGCATTTTTTTGTTTGTGTTAAATGTGTTATGTGTCTTTTTAACTTTAGTGTGACAATAGACTCATGTTCAAGTTTGGTTTGTTGAAGTCCTGAGGATGGAATTATAATATTCCGAAACCAGTAGTCCATGTGTACAAAAAAGCTGTTAGACTGAGGTAACATATAAACCTGTTTTTTATTTAACATTACAGACAATGAAGTGAGAGGGAAAGATCTGATGAGCCCCCCCCCCCCAGATCATGAGCCCCTTCCCAGTACTTGTGAAAACGACAAATAACTTCAGAACTGTTTATTGAACAGGAAATTAGGACAAAGTGAACTTCTAGTTTTGAAGATGTCTGCACCAGTGAAGAAATTATAAAATAATAGTTTAAGCAGTTTGCAAAAAAATATATTTTCATTATACAAAGTATCTAGTTTTTATTGTGAAATGGGAATTAAAAGTAACATAGGGATAGTCATCGTACTTAAACAGCAATGTCAAAAATTATTCTAAACTAAGGAAAAATTAATATAAAAACAATAAAACTTAGTTAAAAAGGTGTCAATTTTCAAGACATAAAAAATTTATAAGAAGAGGAACTTACTTGATTAAACATTTGATAGTAAATAAAAAAATTAATTTACCAAAGCTTGTGTTTACAAAACCTTTCAACTACTCCTGAATGTTAAGATGTCAGAAAAAGGTTGGTCAGGTAAACAATTTAAAAGATAAATCTCCCAAATAGTGCCATTCCTGGCACTCTTTTTCTCTATGAATAGTTACTATGATCAACTTGTATTAAATTTTCATACAAATAGGCTTTCATAAATCTATTATCTAATAAAAGATTAACATCAATACACTTTGTTTATTGTTTCCAGGGAGGGATAGCAAGATGCACGTGTTCCGCCTGTCAGACTTCGAGGGAGACATCGAGGTGGGAACGAGGGGCCGAGCGGACCTCAAGGAGCATCGCCTCGACAAGACTCGCGGGTGCACCATGTACGCTATCAGTCGCCCCGGCGGGTCCCACCTCCGCATGGTCTGTACTGCTGTCAGTCACTCAATGTCGATATTTTTTTCTTCTCTTGTATAAGTACAATATATAGAATCAAAAAAAATTATAATTAATCTTTATCTTGACTGATCTAGGATCTTACTTGTTGGATAAAGCTTTCATTTATGGTTTTAATCAATATAGTATCTAGTGGTCGGAGCCATACTCGTAAACACTGAGTTTATATAATCACTGTAAAAAACGTTAGAGTCACAATGTTTATCTCAAGCAATCTTCATCCCACCCTCTGAAATGACAATTCTGCTGGCTGTAGTTTACAAACGTCTGTTTTAGTTACTTTTATTTGCTTAGCCTTTTCGTTGTTTATTCCGTTGCTAACATAGCGACATAAGGCCTGATATTAAATTTTTCTGCTTTAAAATTAATTTTTTTACGTTGTTAGATTTTGTTCTGGCAAAGCAACCTTTAAAAACACTTTGAAACCTGAAAGGCAGAAATTATTTATTTTTAGAATTTGAAGGAAATCTTTGGACCAGGTTTTTATAGGTACAGTCAAATGGCGTAGCCTAGATCGCCCACTAGACTAATGTTAATTTTATCATCGGGCTTACAGACGGTCTGGTATTTGACTCGAACTGTAGATAATTGTACACTCGAGCAATCAAACAAGCTTCGCTCATAAAAGAATAGAATAAGCTGTTTCTGGTCTTTAATGTAATTTTTGGTCTAATACAAGATTCAAAACGATATAAAAATAAAATAACATTTTATGGTTGGGCCTATTGCCTCTGCTATAAAGATACTACCAATTATTTATTAGTCAACACTTAAATACATGTTGTTCATGTCATTTCATGCGTGTTGTTATGAAGAAGTTGATACACTTCATTTAAATTAGAAACGAAGATAATTTGTTGCTGTCAGGTTGTCAGCCTGGGTCGCAAGCTGCTGCTGATGCAGTGGCGCCACTCTGCGGCGTGGACAGCCTGGTGTCCTGCGAGTGACACGGACACTGTCGAAGGCTTCCAGTATCTCAAGGTCAGATCAAACTACACCTCTTTTCATAATGAAGGATACCATGCAGTACTTTATCCTCTGAGTAATCGGTGTTGTATACTTTTCAATATTGTAAGCTTAAACAAAAGTCTGTTGATTATCATAATTCTGTTGATTATCATTATGCTTTTCTGTTAGTTTTAAGCAGGCCCACTGAGGACGAAAACTCTTCTATTTTATAGTAAATCATTAATCCACTTTGTTTTCAAATTAATTTGATTGTAATATTACTCGCAACACAACGACTATTTCAAATGTTATACTACTGATTTCCAAAATACAAAACAGATTAATATTATGTACGATACAATGATACATAAATTTGTAATAAAGTATGACAAAACTTTAGGTAAGTTAAAAAATGGTATCCAATTGCAACAAACGGCCCAAAAACCAGATTATTTAAAAAAAATACCTCCCTTGATTAATGTTTTTCATGAATGATTAAACCTATTGTAATCTCAATTCAAATATTACTGTGACTAAAATATTCTTAACATCCCCCACAACATTCATTGCTGCTTCTGCATCCTAGGAGTTCCAAGTCAACGACACGCCTGTGCTGATGACACTGGTGGATGCATCACTGAGCGGCGCAGGGTTGACAGGGGCCGGCGGCGACAACGTTATCTGTGTCGGCTACCGCAGCCAGTTCGACATCGTCAACGAACGCACGGGCGAAGTGTCGCACCTCTTCTCTGTACAGGACTCCACGAGAGGGCATCTGGTAGCTGCTATAGACCTCTACGAAGATGAGGAGCCTGAGCTCCTTCTGTGCTACAATAGTGAGTATCAGAAGGCGGAAAGGAATAAGAGTGAATTAATTTACTCTTATTCCTTTCTGCCTCCCTAGTATAAATTTCAACCTGCTTAACCCTAGATTGCTAATCTGTCTAGTAGAGAAGACGATTTACATTTTTGAATCTGGCTCTCACATAGTTTGCTTTACCTCCCCATCCACGTCAGCTCAGATCAGCACTTCAGTCCCGGAGCAGTTGCTGCATGTTGTCTGTTAGAAGATTGCCGTTATTTTTATGTCCAGCAAATTGAACATTTATCTTGGCAGACTATTATGGTCAATGTACTCCAAGTAGATGTTCCTGTTGCCCCGGACATTCCCAATCAACTGAAAGGACAAAAAATATGCAGGTTTTGCTCTTCGAAGAAACAAAATAAACCAAAAACCAAAACCAAAACACACCAAAAGGTGTCACATCTCTGCAGCCGCAGTTCTAGCATGTGTATCCACTTCGCCTAGTTTGTTAGTTCCCAAAAAATTGTAACTAATTGTGTGAGCTTTAAAACATTTCCCACAGTATCATTTTGTCATTTATTTTATATATTATTTATACTTATAGATTTGAGCCAATTTTCAGTTATTGAGGGGGAGGGCGAATTCCAATCTTGCCTTGGGCGCCTCTTGACCTCGGGGTGGCCCTGATTAAAATAATGTATTTTAATTATATTATATTAATCATTAATATTATAATATTATCATTATAAATATTATTATATCATATTATAATATATTTATAATAATATTATTATCAATATCATTATTATATTATCATTATAAAATAATGTAATATAGTAAATACCTCTTATTCTGTTTTTTAGATACTTGCCACTTTCAAAAATTGGCAGGAAACTCACCTAATAACACTGAATTTGACTTCCACTGGAACACTATTCCTTCCCGTATTGGTAAGTACCTCTAATAATATCAAACACAAACTTATTATATTTTCTTTAGAAATTAGAGATCAATTTTTTTAATATCAATTTGTTTTGTTCATTTAATGAATATTTCTTGATAAAGTAGATGTGTGATGACATTTAAACAAACAAATTTACTTATACTAGTAAAATTGTATCATTTGTTACCATAATATGCTGAAGCGCCCAAAATTAATATTAAGATTCATCAGGAATAATTATTATCGTATCAGGAAGTTCCACAACAGAGTTAGAACCTTGAAGTAATTTAATTGAAAGGCTTTTAGAACAATCAAGAGTATACAATCCTTTGAATTTAATTTCAAATACGGTATCTTTTTCGTCAATCATAAAACCTACACAAATATTGTAGGACAAACATCAATACTCAATATACCTGGTGAGGAACATGTTGAAGCATGGGTGTTTACAAACAAAGTGGTTTTGAACAGTATTTTTTTTATTTTGAGGAAGAATACAAAACATTAATCTGTTAAATTAATGAAATTTCATTGAATTATGCCATTTGTAGACCATACAAACCATAAATTTCAGTTCAAACCGCTATTGTTACTAATCACACAAAGCTTCAACATTTGTTCCACATGATTGCCAAAGCTTTTGAGTATTTTAAAATAAGAAAATATAAAAAAAATGTTGATTTGAGATTAATGCAAAAACTAATGAAAATTGGTTGGTTGTTGCAGTCTGTGCCTTCCCCTACATCCTCGCCTTCACTGCCGACTCCATGGAGATACGTCTCATCATCAACGGTAACCTGGTGCAGCACATGGCCATGCCCAAGCTCACCCTCATCTGTTCCAAGGTAAAAAAATCACTCGGCCACCCTGAGGGTGATGGTGATAAAGCTCTTATTTAGGTGTTGTCATTTTAGTTCTAATGTCCCCTGAAGTGTCTGGTTTTCAGTGACAAACTGCATTCATTTAAATTTTTATACTCGTTCCTTTGACAGGTATAGCTTCAAAATATCTAATTCTTGCTGTTAAAAGGGCACTGTGGAAAAGGTCAGATCAGTTTATGCTATTTAAACTTACTGACCAAAGATGACAAGATTGTGCATATCATAACTTGGACAAATTGATGTAAAGAACCTCCTGATAATAAAATTGAGTAGCTCTCAACACTGACTAGTGAGAGTTGAGGCAGTGTTGCTGGATTGTTTATTTCTCCAGTTAAAAACATCTGTTTATTCTTTGTCAGAGTAGTAGGAGACAGCTACCATATTATCAGGCCTTTTTATCAGAGAGCTGTAATTATTTTTCTGTTCCCTACCCAAAAATTGTCCTTTTCATCGATTGAACTTAAGAGCTCAACACAATTTTAACGTTATTAAACTTATATGATACTTATAACCTTGTAACAGTTGTAACTAATTTGATCTTTCTTAGCACTTTTTTGACTCATCTGAATGCATAGCATTTTTTAAACAAATTTTACATTGCAGAATGACATTTTCTTCGCTACAACTGCCCCAGAATTCTTCCAGAGCCGGGCGGAAAGGCTCCATGTGGACCACAAGATTGACAGAGACCCGAGCATCTCTCCTCCCTCTTCACCTCATTGTGAGAATATATATTTTTAATCACATAATTTGGTACATGCAGTGAAGCAAAAGCTTTGCATATTGCTGTCGTAATTTTTTGCTTTTTGCAACATTAAAATCATCAAAGGAAAATAAGTATCATAAACAAAAATTGTCTCTGTATATATTAGTGTGATTTAAAACCAAACATTGTAACATGTTTAATTGCCAAGATTTTAAAATGTGGTGATTTAATAAACATCTGCATTATCCCGGTTTTTCCAGTGTCCCCCGAGGCAAGGCCGTTCCGGCTGTACCGCATCTCTCTGACGGCAATGAGTGGACTGATCGCCCCGGTCGACCGCCGCTGCCCCACCCCCACCCCCGGACCCGAGACCGCCGAGCCCTCCGGAGCCTCCGACCCGGAGCGGCCCAAGTCCGGAGCCTTCCTCTCCGCGGAGCCGACCCGAGGCCTCAGCAGAAGTTGCTCCTCTTCCCCCACCCCGCAGCCCAACTGACTCCCCCCCTCTCTCTGCCCTGCGTCTTTCTCTCTTCCTCTTTGTACAGAGCTGTTCACCGAGTGGTTGTGTCGTACGTACAAATACTGTCTGACTTTTTAAGTGTTGAGTCTTCACAAGGTGCAAACCAAAGTGTAAATATTTTATGAAATGTGTTGACTTTAAATACATTCAGTTGTAATGGTTTTATTTTTTATAGGTTATGAAAAGCATTTTGTGTGGGTTAAAGGTGTTTGGTACTATTCTTCAATTTTACAGCGCATCGAATATAAAAGTAAAAAAAGGTTTTTGCACATTTATGGTATTTCAGTTTTTAATGGTTTCAAACCTAAAATATGAATTATTTTGTTAAATAAAATTTGATATATCAATGCATAAATAGTTCCCATTTCTTTTTAAGTTTTCTATTAATTTTTTTTGTATTTACTTTTAATAACTGCAAAAAAATCTGCAAAAATATTTTCTACAACAGTATATATTTTAACACAAAAAATTATGTTTATTGATTTGCTTTCCTGATTGACAGTGAGTGTTATTCAAAGATGTTATTGATTAACACAAGTTATTTGTACTTTATTTCAATTTTTAAACAAATAAACAAAAATGAATTTTAGTGCAAAATAGAAAACTAGTAACAGTTAATTTTAAGTATTGTTGTTATTGTACATTTTATCTTTCATGAATATTTACTCTAAAACATTTCTCTGATCTTGAATGACAGAATTTTGTGGGCTTATTCTATATGATAAACTATTCCTTTTCAACTTACTCTTCACTTACAGTAAATTAAAGTGACCTTCGAGAGATTGGTATTGGGTAAAAGGTAAGATGTTACATTATTAAACATGTTCTAATAGATGTTCTAATAACTTTCAAGTGGTAGCACCGGTTTTCTTCTATAGCTAACTGTGTTATATTCTATGATAAACTATGTTGTTATCTTCATCTCAGTTTACTTAGATAGCTTAGAATTATAAGTTAGATATTTTAAGTCAAGTGTAACTGTGAGTTTGAGTGTGCAGAATAAAATCTGAGAGAGGCACATCGTATTTGATTACTAAAATATTATGGTTGAACAGTGTACGTACATGAAAATTTAGCTTTATTTCAGAAATTCTCACTAAGATTGATGATTTAATTAGGTCAATGATGGTAAAGGTTAATCTAGCCTGGTTAGTTTTAAAACATTTCAACTTCTCAGATGGTAGTTATAAACCAATATTAATTTTAATTATTATAGAAATGATAGTGATACATTAGATCCAAAGCATTTAAACGTTATAATTTTCTTCATTAAAAATCTGTTTTGTACCATGTTTGTATGTATATAAAACTCTAAATAATATAGTGTTAAAGGAAAAACTATTTTCTAAGATTCTCTTTGTAGGAATTGCATTCTTTAGCGATATGATTCTGATCAACTAACATTTGAGTGAAGGCATTAGATTTGGATATCTTACTTTAGTGTATTGATAAATAGATGTTATTGTTTAAAATGATTTCCAAATGCCATTAGGCAGGCTGTAGAATCTTATTAAAATTCTATACATATTTTTCTAAACTGTTAACCGTCCAAGGTACACTGAATGTTGTAAATAATCTCAATTGACTCAGCAAATATAAAAATAAGGAGAATAAATTCAGTAGTTTTAATATTTTTAAAGGTTTTTGAAACATTAGTATACTAAATATGAATAAATTGTTCGTTTATGACCTTGTATAATGTGCCACAATATTATAAGAAAATGAATCAATATATATTTTATTTCAACAATTTAAAAATCTTCATTCCAATCCAAACATAAAACATTATTTTGGTGATCATTGTAAAACAATCTAATAAATAGTATATGCTTCATGAGCCACTTTTATTCTGAGCAAATCAAGAAATAAATCTTGAAGCCCTCAATCCTTCTGAACAATGCACAATGTATGTTGGGTGTAAGCGAGTTCAAGGCCTATCTTGTACATACTATATGGTATTAAATGGCTTGTGTATTTTTATCGACTTCTCTGTAAGTGTACATGATTGTTGTGTCACATAATTTTTCGATTTATGATTGAACGTATCAAATATATATTTATTGTTACTATACCTTGTTGCTGGTCGGAGCTTTAATGTTGTCTATTATATATTTCTAACTCTGTTTCTTAACTGTTGCTGTGTTGTTGTGAATTGAATGTCCAATTGTGTTGATTTCAATTCCCATTTTGCAATAACACAGAGTACTCTGGGTGAAAGATCGTGTGAATTGTATTTTTAAAAAAGCTATTTTTATATTTATTTGTGTCTTTGATTTGTATGAGTTACCGAATATTGTGATAAAATATCAATATTAATTATTGCTAAATAGAATGTGCTAGAGCTGGTGTTCTTGTTAGATAAGAATGTGGTAGAAAGTGAGGATATTTTGACTTTTATTATTTTACTATTATGGTTTCTTTGCAGAATGTTTGAAAATTTCCTTAATTGTAAATGTTTATCAAAATATTGTTAAACTTGACCCTTAAGTCATATTATAAAAAAAGGTGTTTCAGCAATGTTTTTATTTACAATTAAATAAAAACGTTCATGATTTCTTAAAATAAAAAAGTGAACTAAAACATGAAACTTATCATGAAGTCTGAAATTCATAACAGAGTCCATTACATTTTGTAATGTTGAATAATCCTCAAATTTGTTTCATCTATAATGTAAAAAAAAAACTTAAATTTATATTTCCTATTTTTTTTTTGTTTTGATTGACTATTTACTAACAAACCCCTTGCTATGTGTAAGGAAGGGCACCTTATAAGTTTTCTTTGTTTTCAAGGCTTTATGCAGAATTTATATTTTTTATTATTACTGGGTGACTATTTTTGAAAAATCTTAACATGTTGATGGATTTTCATTTCATTAATTTTAAAAGATTACAATAAAAAATGTTATAGGTTTTTTGGATTATTTTAAATTTTTTATTTATTTTAGATTTTGAGTCCATAGTCCAGTAAAATAAAAATAATACATTGTAGTATGCAAAAGGTAGGGCAGTTTCGATTTTTGGATATGTTGTTAGTGTCTCAACATAAAATCTGTGTTTTCGACCTCGCAGTTACACGACACGCCACAAAGTGCTTCACTTTCTGATACTTTTTTCGTAAGATCCATGTATATATTAAAATTCAAGCACCATACAGAAAATGATTAAATTGCAAATTTTAAGAAGACTCAATTTCCAACAATTTAAGTGCTTTTGAAGCTTTGCAGCTTTGATGGATCCGGAGTTACAGCCTTTAAACGTTAAGCAAAATCTTCCATTTTATTAACATAGGAAATTTGGAAATTTTCGGAGGTCACCTAAAAAGTTAGAAACAAACGGATAGCTTGCAAATATTTTTCATGGAAATTTACAAGTTATACCAAGTTTAATGCTAGACGGACTAACAGTTTTCGAGCCAATCCAAAAAGTGAAACAAACTAAATCTTTCCATGTAAATCTTTTACTGTAGTAAAACTATATACAGTATAGAAAGCTACTCTTAATTTAATTGCCTCGGAGGCAGTTTGACCGACTAACATGAACTTGATACATATATATGTCAATTTATATGAAAACTGTATTAAAGCTATCCATTTTGTCCATACTATTTAGGGCCCTGCCCAAGTGGCCTCTGAAATTTCCAGAATGTTCCATGATAATCAAAAGGAAGAATTATTTTGCTTATCTTTGAATGACTATACATCTGGATCCATCAAGAGCTGTGAAAGCACTTTAATTGTAATGAATTTAGTCGTCTTTTAAACTTGTAGCTTCATTGGATTTCTGTAGGACGCATGGGTTTTATTATATACGTGATAATTTCAAAAAAGTACCAGAAAGTGGTGTGCGCTGTGGTGCGCCTTGGAATTACAAAGTCGAAAACTTGGATTTGATGTTATAAGCCCAACAATACCTAAAAAAAAAAAATCATAACTACCCATTCTTTTGCATGGCAATCCCCTGTTTTCTTACTTCATTATCAGGATCCTGGAATATCCAGTCGATTTTAAGGAATAGAATTACTGTGAAAATGTGGGTTTTTCCTTAAGAGTATAATTTTTAATTCCCACATGAAACTGCAATTCTGTGATGGGCACACAATGTACAATTTTAATAACTTAACATGTTGATGCGTCAAATCCAAACCTCTGAAATTTGACGATCGTATCACTAATCTGGTGAGCTTTTATTCTGGCCTATTAACACAGGACGGCAAGGCTCTTTTCTTGCTCAACGTAGATACTGCCACGAGATTGTCCGGTGGACAAATAGTAAATAGTGAACCTGACATGACACTATTTATTTACATAACACTGAAACGATGCTAATTAATTGTAACAATGAGGTTTGTTGTCTCAACGATCTTAAAAATAATAGTATCTTACATTATCATATGGGACCTCTGTGATGAAAAATCTCATGATTAAACCACAGCAAAAAGCGTAATATGAAAACAACTTAATTGCTAATGACAGTGACCCTCATTTTACAGCTAGAACCTCAATGATTTGATACTTCTATCTGATACCACTTTCATTTGGACAATCCAAGGTGTACTGTATATTTATACCTTAAGGTGTAAAAATCAAAATTCGAGTTTGTAAAATGTAGAAGTAGGGGCATAAAAATGTGTTGAGCCGCCACTAAGGGGGAGAGGGTTATACTTCCGCAGAAGGGTCACACCTAATTGGTGACGTCAGTGGGATCCTGTAATGTCTGGAAGGGAACTGTTGAGTAATAATCATTAACAAATTATAATATAAATTTGCTTGAAACGTTACTTAACTATTTTAAAGGGTTTTAAAATAAACATCAATTAAGTTAGATCACAAACCACATAGCCAACTAAGTTATGTTGAGATGGAAATAGGTAGTTGATATTTCAGTAGTGAAGTTAGTAATAGTTTAGCTAAGACTGATTTTAATTCAATAATAGTTATACAAGAAAGAAATAATAGTTGACAAGAATAATTCAAATTTAACTATTCTTAAACTTATTTTATTAATGTTTTAAAGGTTAGTATCAGTGTATTTTCATTAATGAAGTTCCTATGTATTGGGATTATATTTGGTAACAGACCTTTTTTCACTTTGAATCAGCGTTTAAGTTAGTAAATGAAATTCCTGACACATAATTTTAGCACTCTTATGGTCAAAGTTTGTATGAGCAAAGTATTAAAATAAATATGAAAACGAAAGTGACACAATAATAGCAAATGGTGTAACCCTTCTGCGGAAGTTGCACCGGAGAGAGTTCACTGAACTCTGGATAAAGTATATCATTTGACAGTTGGCTGCTCATGCTGCAGTACTAAAGTACTTTTCCAATCCAAGTAAAAACCTTTTTTATATAAAAGGTATATTGGTTTATAATATTTTAAGAAGAGGGCAAATAATTTAGCGTGTCTTCTTAATTTCAATCCAATTTAAGGCCATTACAAGCAAAACCTATTGATGCTCAATAAATCCAATCAGGGTAAAAAACAAATGTTAAATCTAATTTTGGTAAATGGTCAAAGATTCCAGATAACCACCAAGTTTTATGTTGCAATACAATAACTATTTAGAAGAATTAAAGTGTACAAAAGTCTGTGTGCTTTTTTAGGTCTTAAAAAAGCCAAGTAAAATTAAAGGTTGATAATTAACTGATGGTATAAATTACCGAATTTGGTCTCACAAATGTTCTAAATAGGTTGCCTACTCCACTGCCTAAAGACCCTCAAAAACAAATTTGGCTATCAAATGACTCACAAAAAATTCATTTTTTTTAATTTATTTCGCCCAAAACTATTGAACAAATACTTTTAAAACCCACAAAATTTACAATAATCTTTTCAATTCACTACTTCTAATTGCTGCTGTGTCATATATTCATTTATCATTAATAAAGCCATGTATGATTCAATGTTGTTTTTGTTGGAAATTTATATTTTTTAATCAGAAAAAATAAAGCTGTAAACTGAATTAAACAAATTTATGAGCATTACAAATTTGCTTGATATTTACAATCCTACCTCCTGAAAACTCATAAGTAAGTAAATGAAAGTTGATTTATTCATGAACAATCTTGCTGAGTTGGAAAAATAGTATAATAGATAAAGGTTATGATTACCATGCCCATCGGATATAAGTAAAATTGACTTATTAACAGCACAGTATGTTAAGAAATTAGTGACATTACGTTAACAACTGATAGAAACTATTTAGCTTAGTTCAAAATAAATTCATGACAATGAATATTGTAAGATTTAAAAACAAAATACATTGGTTTTGAGATTCTTTAGCCAAGTCCAAACTTGAAAACCTAAGCGGGGGAGGACCGGTTTTTTGTTCTTAGTGTAAAAGAAGGCACTTAAGGTTTACAATGAAAAATTACAAAAACCACAAATCAATTCACCATATAATATTATTTTAAAGGAAGGCAAAGTTTCAATGCTTAAGTCAACGTTGAAGATATCAAACTTTTATTGCCTCTCAATGTCACATGACAAGAAAACTCACTTGCACTTACTGCCAAGCTTTTATACTTCACCACAGTCATCTGATTTATTGGCCTACTATATTGAGCAATGTAATGTTTATGTAATGTTTATGTCCATATTAACGGGAATTTTTAATTAGAATATATTTGTTATTCATTATGTCATAGTCATAGCATTAAATTTTATTATAAAAAATGGCCTTAAACACCTTAGATGCACATAGTTGTCCTTGGTGAACTGTGCCAAAGTAAGTTTTGATAAATTTTCAATAATTATAATCTTGATAACAAATTAACTCTCTAATAAAAGAAACAAATGTATTTTTAAATATGTTTAGAACATTCCATAAAAATTTGGCTTGTTCAAAAATTCCATGTAGTGAAAATATTTTCTGAAATAACAAAAAAATTTGTATCAGACCCGTAAGTTTTCCTATGTAAAAATTATGACTTTTTTCTTACCATTACTAGTTTCTCTTATCTGTTTTGTAGGAATATAAACTATAGAACTTTAAACATCATCTATCAAAATAAGGTTACGTACCTTTAAAAACTGTCGTCAATTCTCAGTATCTTATGATTTACTCAAGTTTCAGCATATAATTGATTACTGAGAATTGACGACAGTTTAAAGGTAGGTAACCTTATTTTGATAGGTTGCATTAATTCAGGAGGTGAATAATGAACAAATTTAAACATTAGGCTCCCACAACCATTTTTGTAAACTGTGGCAGTACAGTGCCACGTAGTTACCACCAGACCAGACTATTCCAAAGTATTTTTGTTTCAATTCAAACACGTGTTCTAATAAATAATGCTAAATTTCTTAAGTAAAACCAGATTTATAGGAGCTGTAGTTATTTTTATTTCTTAAGGTAAAGGCTCCAGAGCTGAGATGTTCTAAGGTGATGCCCAAAAACTGTCCCGATGGTAAATTAATTAAGACAGTACATCACAAGATAAAATATTTAGACTATTTCAATTTCAAGGATCCTTTTTTTAAGAAGACAAAACATATTAGAAAAGATTTTTTATTCTTAAAAACAGAACAGAAATCTCAAACTTAATTCAAATGTTAACTACGTAAACAACTAGATCGAAATAGATGAATAACATGAACTTATCATAAAACAGAGCCATATTTAGTCAAACTTAACTAAACTGCATACAAATAACATAATTTCAAACAATAACAATAAAAAAAATTTAAACCTGCTTTACCACAGTTGGTTTAATGAGAATCTAAAAAATTAGAAGTTTAATGATAGCCTATGTGATGTTATAACTTAAAATGAATATTTTACTTTAAACATATTTACGAATGACATAGAAAAATATTTTTATCAGCAGAACTCATGTATATGAATAGAAAATGACTGGCCATCTTAAGGCTTTGTGTTCAAATCAGTAATTTACTTTGCAAGGGTTGATGATAAAACTTTAAAGAGCAAGCTGGATTCAAATAGTCAGCCCATGTATACCATTTCTTAAATTTCATATTACTATTTCCTATTGCTGCAGCACTCTTAATAAAAAGGTCATGTTAATACTGAATTCGTCACACCGGGCTCAACTTATCTACACACTTTCAACATCGTAGCCAAGTCAATTCAAAAGACAGCTCTGTGAAAGACAAATTTGCTTAGGACTAAGTTCAACAAATTACACAAAACAAATATTTTAAGATAAATGTAACTAATAGCACATTAATATCAATGAGGTAGTATAAATATATTCCTATATCAAAACCCTAATGTAATTGAATGTAAAATTTGAAGACAAAGGGTTGGCTCTGTGACAAAGTTATGCATACTAAACAAAAGAAAGAGAAAGAAAGAAGAAGAGGAAGAGTTGGTATTTTGGTTTGTTATGTTCCTGCTTATAAGTGCTTATTCAAATTAATAGGCCAATTCCTGGTAGTAAAATTGAGCATAAAAAGATAAAAGAGTGTTTTCAATTACTTATTCAGACAGAGGCTGATTTTTTTCAAAATGTCATAATTAATATTGTTAGAAATGAAGGTGTCAAAAATTTTTGTGAAGGTGCCTAATTTTTGCAAAACCTCAACACCGTATTAACTCTAGTTTTTATAAAATTAATGGTGAAGATATTATATTTTTATGCAATTTAAGTGGGGGGTGCAAGTATTCAAACCATCGAGCTTTTTTACACAAGCTTTTCATTATTGAGCTCAGCACGAGACTTTTTAAAAAAGATCCAAGTTTGAGCTTAGCTTTTAATACTAGAGTTCTTATCAGGAAGATAATTATTGCAGTCTATATTTGAGTCGTTCAATTTCAAAACTCACTCATTTCAGTTTGACAAACTTTACACAGACTAAAAAAACTTTTCTAGATTGTCATTCTCAAGTTTTTCAGATGTCAGGGGGTTAATTTGGTGACACATTACCTCTGGAACCTTCTAAGACATTCATTTTCTATTGCCAATCAGCCGTTAACCAGTAATTGAGCTTCAAAATCTGCAGGGATGAGTGAGTTTTGGCATGACGCGCTGTAAAGAGTGTGTTAGATTTTGAGATATTGGCATCACTGGATTTGTCGGAAAAATCTGCATCGACTTTTAACATTAAACCTTTCCAAAACTCACTTTTCTATTTTTAATTTATAGTAGAAAATCAGGTATCTTTTCAAAACTGACTTATTTTAGGGGTCTTATTGTTCCATAACTCACTTATTACAACAATCAATCAGAATGCTACATTCTGATGGCTGAAACTGCCGCCTTTCCAAAACTCTCTCTTTCCATCTGGCCAATAACCTTGCTTCAAATTGTCACGTGACTTGCAAATTTCAGGTGAACGTCATTAAAAATAGAAAAAGTGAGTTTTGGAAAGGTTTAATGTTAAAAGTCAATGCAGATTTTTCCAACGAATCCAGTGATGCCAATATCTCAAAATCTAAAAAAATGTTGATTAGTGAGTTTTGGAATGGAACGCCTCATTTTTACTAAAAGAGCGTTTCCTTTCCACAAAAACAATATTTCCTGATAAAGAAAGAACGTTGACAGGTAACGAGAAATATGTTCTCCAATTAGAAGTAAATCTGAGTTTCTATAATTAGTTGACCTTAGAGAACTGCAAGATACGACATTAAAGTCTATTGCTCAATCATGGTTTACCTCTTGAATGGTATGTTGGTAAAGTCTCATTTGATTTATAAAAAATAAGACAACAAAATTAGCTTTCATTTGTAGTTGTAGGACAAGTACTTTGTATTTTCGCATTTTATAGTAGGGGCTCTTTAGCTCCGAATTCACTTAAACACTCAGATACACATACCAGTTAAGGCCCCGCTCACCAATATGGAGAGAGAGATTGGTAACAGGTTCTCTATTGCTCTCGCCTCCTCTCTCTATTATGCCCTATTTCTAAGTTTTTTCTTTTTCTTCTTCATTTCTTTACACCGTAAATAATTTTCTACATTAATGTTTAAAAATACAACTAATTATAGGATATTACCGTTGCTTTAATGTTGTTTTAGTTCAAATATTATTTCATTCTTATAAATTTTATTCTGACGTAGTAAGTTTAGGTATGAATATTATACCACAATATTGAGACTGCTATCTATAAAAGTCTTAATTGAATCTTTTCTTTGTGAGCTTTAAAAAGAAAAACTATCTTAGGTTCGACTTAGCGGAAATGTTTTATTTAAACATCCACTTAAAAAGCTCGGCTCCAAAAACCTCGAGCTCAAAAATTTTTGAAAAACTCAGCTCAGCTTGAGTTTGAAAATCACTTGAGTTTCGCGCACACCTGAATGTTAAAGACCAAACCTTCTTAAAAATGGGCTATAACAGATTATGTTCTGTTACGTCTGTAGTGTTACAACTGAAGGTTCAACAACAGTAACAATTTCTTCTTACCCTATCTGCATAAACTTAATGCTAACAGGAACAAATTTGTCAAAGGTAATTCAGATCTTGCTTACCAACTTACAAAATTATAGACAAAAGGCCGCGATTTCTTGCTTGATCTCGTCCACTTTAAAATCCTTGCGGAAGATGGACTGGAATGACTTCCGCAAATGACATTCAGCCTCCAGAGCTTTTGCACGAGCGTAGCCGAGCTTGATGATGTGTTTGGGCACGCCGGCGAGACGCGCTGCGTTGAAACCGTAGGACTTCGGACATGCGCCCGGCGCAAACTTGTACAGGAACGTCACATTCTCCTGAACCCCCTCACTCTCCTCATCCATCTCTGACTCGGCCATACAAGCCTGCAGAGAGGAAATGGGCATAATGAGAGTCATGTAATAAAAAAGAATGCTAGTTTTTATAGCCCTCGTGAAATTATTGTGGTAATAGTTGAGTGTCACAACAATGTGTGTTTAAAATGTTTAATGTAATGTGTGTGTTTAATGGCCCATTGGCACAACTAGCCTTCAACTCTCAAATAAATTATCAAAAAGTACAGTCTCAATGATTATTGGAGTATTTGGTGAAGGCTACAATAAAATAAATAATTTGCTATTTTATTTGATCTCTTGTATTTACTTTAAATTGCTATAAACAACTACCAAGCCCTCGAGATGATATCAAAGCTTTATAGCAGGTATAAAGCTTTTTTATACCTGCTAATACCTGTATTAATAGCAGGGGTATTATTACAGTTTTTAGATTAGGAAAAGTAAATTAAAAAAAGTTAAGTAACATTTTAATCTGGCTGATAGTTGTGCCAGGCAATAAATCTTTACACCCATACCCTGACCCAGTAGTCATGAAAATTTCAAATCAAGTAAGTTAGGAAATATTTTTTTAATAATCCCAAAAGAAGAACAACATAATTTTTTAAAGGAGAATGTTTATATAAACAGTGTTCCATCCAAAATGGAAAGTATTAAATCTGTAGAGTGGTAAGCAGTGAAACCATATCATCAGAAAACCACTGTACTTCCTTGAAAACAGCACATCGCTCACCATGTGTCCGAGGGCCACATTGGGGTTGTCCCGGAAGTCCTCTACAAGGGAGTGGTAGTGGGTGGAGAACAGCGTCCGAGACTGCATGTTAGTCAGCTGACGCAAAACTGCATGGGCAATGGCTGTACCATCGTAGGTGGACGTGCCACGGCCTGCACATTCACACACTATTGGTTAGTTTGAGATTTGTAACAACTTGTGGTAAAATCTCATAAGTACATGTCTCATTCCCGTGACACTAAATCAAAAGGTTCTCCAAAATCCGAATCTTTCAAAGAACATTATTCAACACCTAGAAATAACTTAAATAAAACAAAGCTCATTTTTAACAGTACCAAAACAGTTGTTGTACTGCACACACAACATTTACTTACCCAACTCATCGATAAGGACGAGGGAGTGTTTGGTGGCATGAGCCAGGATGGCCGAAGTTTCACACAGCTCCAGGTAAAATGTGCTGTCCCCGGCCATGATGTCGTCGTTGGCTCCTAGCCTCGTGAAGATGCGGTCAACTGGACTCAGCTTCAAACTCTCCGCAGGCACTCTGCAGCCCTGAATATGTACATTTTTTAAATAAAACTTGAATAGATATATTTTAAAGTCATATATAAAATCTAAACTTAAAATATTACCAAAGGAGAGGTGGTGCCTGTCTGTCTATAATTCTGTAACGCAAAAACTACAAGACTACGAGACTGGGCTGAAATTTCAAATCATAAACCTGTCTGTCCAACACATAGGCCTGTTCAAGTGCTTAAAATCCCCTTGAAGTTGGCCCCGTGGATTTTTATGTAAATATTTCTTTATAGTTTTTGGGATTTTGTTTTAGTTATGATCTGGTCGCCCGTGTAGTGGCGAGAAGCCGTGCGATCGGTTGTGGATCACACAAAATTATTGTTCGGCAAACTGCCATGTTGTATAACACAGAATCGCATGGCTCCTTGTTGCACGACAGTAGCCGCATTAAAACTGCATTGTGTGAAAGGGGTCTTCCATAGGTACTGTCGTTAATTTTTCCAGTTATTTATCAAACTGCGTGAAGAACAGGTACGACAGTTAATAACATTATTTTTTCTAACTGAACCAATAACTTACTCACATATAAAAGCAGTAGAACAACAGTATAGCAAGCAGTAGAATAATTCTTGATTTTGGTTTGAGGAAAACGACAAGGGATAAATTTGCTCTGGGCAAACATTAAAAAATTCACCCAAGCTGTTTTTTTTTTTTTTTTTTTTTATTAATCTTTCATCACTCAAAAATGTTCTACTTTATCTATTTCATGTAATAATTCTACAAAACCATGCAAAATCTGCAGAAAAATCCCTTTGTCTTATTTGTCTTCGTATCAATGTACGAAACTTTTGATTTCCGAGGACCACAAAAGTGGCAACTTCCCTACCAGCTGTGCTATGATGATGATGAGCCCCAGCTGCCTCATCAGTGTGGACTTGCCGCCCATGTTGGGTCCTGTCACCAACAGCAGACTGGGACTGCGAGTGTCAACGGCTCCAATGACCGTGTCGTTGGGCACAACCTACCAGCTGTGCCATGATGACGATGAGCCCCAGCTACCTCATCAGTGTGGACTTGCCGCCCATGTTGGGTCCCGTCACCAGCTAACAGCAGGCTGGGACTGCGAGTGTCGACAGCTCCGATCACTGTGTCCTTGGGTACAACCTACCAGCTGTGCCACGATGAGGATGAGCCCCAGCTGCCTCATCAGTGTGGCCTTGCCGCCCATGTTGGGTCCCGTCACCAGCTAACAGCAGGCTGGGACTGCGAGTGTCGACGGCTCCGATCACTGTGTCCTTGGGTACAACCTACCAGCTGTGCCATGACGGCGATGAGCCCCAGCTGCCTCATCAGTGTGGACTTGCCGCCCATGTTGGGTCCCATCACCAGCTAGCAGCAGGCTGGGACTGCGAGTGTCGACGGCTCCGATCACTGTGTCCTTGGGTACAACCTACCAGCTGTGCCATGATGACGATGAGCCCCAGCTGCCTCATCAGTGTGGCCTTGCCGCCCATGTTGGGTCCCGTCACTAGCAGCAGACTGGGACTGCAAGTGTCGACGGCTCCAATCACCGTGTCGTTGGGTACAAACAACTACCAGCTGTGCCATGATGATAATGAGCCCCAGCTGCCTCATCAGTGTGGACTTGCCGCCCATGTTGGGTCCCGTCACCAGCAGCAGACTGGGACTGCAAGTGTCAACGGCTCCAATCACCGTGTCGTTGGGTACAAACACCTACCAGCTGTGCCATGATGATGATGAGCCCCAGCTGCCTCATCAGTGTGGGGACTTGCCGCCCATGTTGGGTCCCGTCACCAGCTAGCATCAGGCTGGGACTGCGAGTGTCGACGGCTCTGATCACCGTGTCGTTGGGTACAAACACCTACCAGCTGTGCCATGATGATGATGAGCCCCAGCTGCCTCATCAGTGTGGACTTGCCGCCCATGTTGGGCCCTGTCACCGGCAGCAGGCTGGGACTGCGAGTGTCGATGGCTCCGATCACCGTGTCGTTGGGTACAAACACCTACCAGCTGTGCCATGATGACGATGAGCCCCAGCTGCCTCATCAGTGTGGACTTGCCGCCCATGTTGGGTCCCGTCACCAGCAGCAGACTGGGACTGCGAGTGTCGACGTCTCCGATCACCGTGTCGTTGGGTATGAACACCTCCTCCGCCGCCGTGCAGGGGTAGCTGCCGTTCCTCAGCTCCACAAATGGCTGCACAGCACAAGGGGGGGGGGTATAGTATTTAAATCCTTCTATCGTAAGATTTAAGAGTAAAACATGTAGAATGTAACAAATTATATTTAACTGAAAAATATAGGAAAAAGCTTAATATAATCTTCAATCTGCCACATTACTGAACTTACAGATAAAATACATAATATTGAAAGAAATATATTAAATTTTATCAAACCAGACGATATCAAACTGAATGGGAAAACAACTTCATTCCTTCCACATTCCTTTACTTTTGGAACAGTCAGCTCTCTGCTTTACAGTAAAATAATTAGTTTAAGCTAAGCTTATTTTGAGCTAAACTAGTTTTAAGCTAGTTTACACTAGCTTTTAGCAACTGCATCACCTGAACACACAAGTTTTTGTGTCATGCCACAATAGGTTTACATAATGGCATACTCTACACCAAGAGAGTTGATTTTTTGCATATATTTATGAAAACCATCAGCAATGGAGCAAAGTCTGTTACTGCAACTGGTACTTGTGCCTCTGTGACTTTCTGAAGTGGCACATCACTCTGAAGCCACAACACTGCACCTCTCCACTAACAGTGGCACATCGCTTATTAGCTTTATGTGTTACACTTTTTGTGCCACTTGCGCCTAATGTCAGTGTAAACCTGGCGTTACCCTGTTGAAAAAACTTACTTGAACACAGGAGGAGGAAGGCACAAACTCGGGAATGCAGGTGTCGGTGGTCTGGCCCCGACTGTACTCGGCAAACGCCATCAGAACGTCCAGCACAGAGAGGCACTGGATGGCTGACATCCAGTCGGCGTACCTAAGTAAATAAACAACATTTGTGGGTGGATGTAATGCTTTTAAAATGAGACTTGTTACTCAAAACAAGAAAACTAGAGTGTTTAATCTTAAGGATATAATGTATCAAAATTTCAGGTTCACTTCAGCTTAGTTAAGAAAATACACCTTCTGATATCTGCCAGCCTTATGACATAGTATGAATATAATGGAAGCATTTATTATTTATAACAACAATTAATTAACAGTGAGACAAGGCAAGGATTAACTATTTTGGTTTCATTGCTATTGAATCAGTCAAGAATACTTCATTTCCAAACAAATTACCAACCTTTCACTGAACCGAGAAAATATCCTTTTTCTAAGGCCATGCAGAACATTGGTTTTCCTCTCCTCTGCTGCTATTTGTTCCTCAAGAAGTTCCTACAAGGACAGAAAATAAGTTTTGAACAATTCACTAGCGAAAAATCACGAGAGCTTTATCTGTCGTTAAAATCATATTCAAAAGACGCTAAGAAAATTCAGTTACATCACACAAACAGAGATAGATGTTAAAGCACCAAATATTGTTGACCTCACTTGCTTCTCAAATTGACTTGATAAAATGGGGAAAAACCAGAAACTTAGATGATTCCCACATCAAATATGTATTTCTTCATATTTAAGATCATTTAATTTATTTCTCAATATTCAGCAGATTGAAATTTAATTGTACAACCTCACTTACACCCCCTCACCCCCCCAACTTACAATACTCATCTCATGTATATACGATATAACTTGAAGATAAATTACTCACTCTGGATTCAGGAGTGTAATACTTCTTGAACCCTTTCCTCTGCCCCTGCAGTTGGTATTCCGAGGAAGTTATTTTACGACAGGCAGGCTCGGGGAGTTCCAGCTGAAATCTCTTCTTGTCAGCCCCGACAAAAGAAACCTGTAAGGACATTTCATTTACACTAGGAGGACTAGTGGCCTGCAGGCAAGGGCCAAAGGCACCAATTCTAGAATATTCGCTTTAAATTGGATACAGTTTTCTGCTCCAGTGTACATATATGTACAATGGTTTCAATGCCAACAGGGCTGGATTAAGGCTGAATTTGGAGAGGGGGTTAGTGAAGATTTTTGGAGCGAGGATGTCCAGGGAGTCTAGGGGGTATGGAATACCCCCCAGGTACAGCAGGGAGTCCGGGGGCCTTCCCTGGGAAAAGTTTGAAGAATTACAACAATAGATGTTGTAATATTTTATTGCAATAATTAAAGTTTTTATGTATGTTGTAATATTTATTGTAAAAGTTATAAAAAAATAAATACAAATATACAATAAAATATTACAACAATCATTTTATTCATTACTTGATATCTGGCCACTTGCTAAAATATATACCTAATTACTACTAATCAGTTACTACAAAATCGGCCAAGTTCAAGCCCAATTTTATGGATTTACTAAAGAAAATTAAGATATCAAAAAACAAAGATACTGAAATCAATATGTTCTCAAATCTATCTATATCATCAATACGCTACATGGAAACTTTGCAATCAATAAGGCTTTTTTGTTTTAAGATGAACCCCCCTAATATTATATATTAAACATGCTTCTGTGTCTCCAGATGTGCAAACTGGCTTTAGATTTTTTATTTAGGCAGTTTAATTTAAAAAAAGCTGTCAATATTTATTACTAACATAATAGCCTGTAGATATAAAAAATAATTTGCTGATCATGTCGAACAAGTTTTGAGGAATCTACTCTGTCATGATATAAAATGTTGTTGTACTACTTAAACACATTTCTCAAAACTGTTTCAAAGTTGAAAAACTAACACTTTTTTACAAAAACGAACATTGACGTCGGACGTTAATAACGAACGCAGATCGCTCCAGGCCGGTTACTGTAGCCCTACAGTAACTGGCCGGAAGCGATGAGTTTGGCCAAATGAGTTTGGATTCGCCGCTGATGATGAGGAGTAGATTCCTCGAAACATGTTCGGCATAATCAGCAAATAATTTAGATATATATAGGCTTTTATATAAGTAATAAATATTGACAATTTTAAAAAAGACATCGAGGCTGTTAGTTGAAATAAAATTTAAAAAGCGTGAAAAAATTGCTAACTAATCGTTTCAAATGAAGTTTCTTTTGTTAGAAGTGAATTTGTAAATTAAAGAACACATGATCAGCTGTGTGGATTTCTGCACTGTTCTAGTAGTACTATGTAAAGGGCGGAAGAAAGTAAAAATTAAGTCGTGTTCTGGTTTAAATACCTGTTGTCAAGGGTCACTTGACAAAAAGTATTTAAACCATAACACGTTCTGATCAATGATTCGGAGGCTTAATTAAAATTTTTTTTTAAATTAAGTATACGGATCAGACCTTGCAGCCGAAGTATTCGCACTGGCTCTTGAGGTAGGCCTTCTGCCGCTGCTCCAGGCGCGCGAGGGCCGCCACGGACTCGTCGTAGTCGGGGTCGACGCCCGGGCTCGGCACGATGTGGCCCTCCCGGCTCGCCTCCTCGTGGTCGAACGCGTTCTGCCAAAACGCAGGCAACAATTTAACAACCTTAATTTCAGGCGAGTAGTTATTATCAGTCACCAGCAACATCAAGTTTTCAAAGTTTTCCCCCCTTTTAAATACTACTTTTTTATAAAAAATATCTGAAAACTCTTTATAACTTGATAACAAATTTAGATTTTCTAAAACAGGATTTTCACATGAAAATCTAGTTTGAAATAATGGTTCACAATACCACCTTGAATGAAATGTACATTTGCGCTATATATATCAACGGTTCCAAAATAGCATCGAAATATTTTTAAACTGTCAAAATCCAAAACATGACAGAGACGGTGACACTGCTTTTTATGAGCAAATTGATAGTTAATAGTAGTATTTTTAAAATTCTATTGTGAAAGTCAGAATAGGCCTGTGCGAATAACATTGTACCATTTCTCCTTTTTTTAAAGACGCTTTAAGCTCTTAGGCCAGGGGCTATCATTTCAAACTGATGAGTTAACCACAAACTACACCATTTTGGGAAGGGAGGTTAAAAATTTGTAAAAACTAAATGACTCTTCTTTAATCTTCGAAACATTCCCAGAAGGTAATCCTTTAGACTTAATAAAAAAAGGTTAGGAGTTGGGTTGCCTTATTATTTCATTGCTATCATGGCAACTCAAAAGGCCAATGTTAAAATTTTACAGCTTCAAAATTAATTTTATTACGTTATTAGATTTTCTCTGGCCAAGCAAGATTACTTAGATGTAGGGGTGGGCGAGAAGTGGATTTTGAAGTCGAGTCGAGTCGAATATTAAGCCAAAAACTCGATTATCAAGTCGAGTCGAGTCGAGTAGTTGTTTGTGAAAAGTAAACTTCTGAAGTTGTCTGTTAATCTTGTCTGAGTTTAGTCTTTTAAACTCAGTAAACCCTAACTCTCTTGTAAAGTCAAAACAACTGAAAACTACCTTGAAAAAGTTGAGATGGCTGGTAAGATCAGGAAACTTCCCTGGAGGATTTGACGACTCAAAATGTGAACATTGACAGAGCATCTCAGAAGCTTCACCCATACCTGACTCTACAACAAAATTTATGATTTCATGAATAAACAAATGGTGAGTTACAAATTTAAGATAAAGGCTGATACATTATATAAATAAAATTCTAGTCTTTATAAACAATAAGTAAATAATTACCATCCCTCCCCAGCTTCATAACAAATGCTACCTTAATGCTACTGTAATGCATTAATGGCTACTATAACAAACTTTAAAATCCCTATGGGGTGGGATGTTGTTATAGGATGCCAAGTCGGTTATATATCAATATAAAAAATACAGGGTGTTTTTTTTTTTAACAAAACCCAAATTTTGATTTTATCAGTGAAGGATTATTTCCCCCCAAGATCCCCGGATTTGGCCCCGATATATTATTTTCTTTGGGGATACATAAATAGTAAGGCCTACGAAAACAATTCACAGGATATTCAGCACCTCAAAACAAACATAACAAATTTAATGCAAGAAATTCAAAGGGGTACATTACAACAAGTGTTCTGGAATTTGATGGAGAGAACTCAACTTTATACAAATGGAGGATTTTTTGAGCATGTAATGTAAACTAAATGTGATCAAACTTAAACAATAGGTTGTATATAATGTAAAATACCCCCGTCGCAGCAGACCTGTGTACTCAGCGAATTTCCATAGGATTTATTTTGTATACGTGAGCATTCAACTTATTTGAAGGAAAGTATTGTTTGAATACGTTAAGTAAATAATATACTAAAAACGTATGTTCATGAGCTTTAAACATGAGGAAAAATAACAAGGACATTGGTTTTCATTTGTAACACATACAATTTTGTATTTTATATAATTCTTAGTCTTTTAATTAAAAAAAGTAATCTTTTTATAGTATATAAATGTCAACAAACATATAATAAATGAACTCAAAACAAACAAATAACTTAATCTCATGAAAAAATTAAATTCAATCATATGGTCAGTTTTATAATTAAACACCCGTGTTATAGCAGACCTGCATCTCCTGCCAATTTCAATAAAACATATTATCAATCCTCATCATTGTAAACATACCATATATTATACTACATTTTCGGGCAGTTAAGACCAAGACACCCCCCCCCCTCCCCCCGCCAAATGCTCATACTTTCTTTATCAAATTTTTAAAAAATTCGTATTTTTTGATATAGTATAATATATTTTCTGCAAAATCTTGATCAATGAACTCTAACTACTCAAAATAAACACAAATAAACACAATTTTTTAATCTTACTTTTGGAGGGTAAAATTAAAAATAATATTGGACAACGTACTGTGTATAGCACTTTCAATATCTCAGCAACGGATTGAGGTAGAATAATAATTCAAAATGCTAAATTGTTCATTTTTTTAAGCTGAATCCAATTTTGACACTTAAATTTACAAGAAAATAATATAAAGATATTAAATCCTAAACGTAAATTTTATTTTGTCAAATAACCCTCCTTAGAGTTAACTTATCGTGCTGGTTTTCGAACTCGAAGTAATAAATGTCACTCTAGACGTATGTACCAAATTTCATCGCAATCGGACCTTTTTCACGAAAGTTATCGCGCCTGCGGACAGGTATATATATATATATATATATATATATATATATATGAAAATGAACGAACGGTATTTTTGGGGTCTGGGGACATAAAAATGAAAAGTTACGGTGGTCCCGTGCTTAAGTCTTGCCATGCCGCCTACGGTAATAGCTACTTCCCTATAGGGGGAAATTTGCTAAAACAATAAGACCAAAATAATTTCAAATTTATACAGTGTGTAAAAAAGGCCGTCCCCCCTCTTTAATTTTTTTGTTTGTTAAGACAAACCATTAACCTTTGGGGATTGATACTAACTCAACCCAAATTATTTTTTGACGTTAAAAATATTTTGAGTGTCCCCCAAAAATGGGGGATTTTGGGGGCATCTCAAAATTTTCAAATGCAAACCCTTTTTGAGTGACCCCTCATTTTAAAGAGCTTTCAAAAATTAGGTGAATAGTGAAAGTTGGAGATCTCTAACGTGTTTCTATCCAAATTGACAGCTTGTCAAAGTTTTGAATACAACACATCCTTGAAATATGGTGTCTTCGTTTGGAGTTTTAATTCACTTTTAGTGAATCACTATTTTTAATTCACTTTTTTAAATTAAAAATAAAACGACCCTGGTAAAAATATTATTAAATGAAAAAGTGGTCTCTTTTGGTGATATTAAAAATTTTGAGTGTCTCCCAAAAATGGGGGATTTTGCAACTCAAATTTTCAAATGCAAACCCCTTTCGAGTGACCCCTCATTTTAAAGAGCTTTAAAAAAGTAGGCGAATGGTGGAGGTTGGAGGTCGCTAAGGTGTTCCTATGAAAAATTGGCAGCTTATCAAAGTTTCAAGGAGTTGTATTCAAAACTTTGACAAGCTGCCAAATGTACTTCACGAACCTAGTGTTGAATTTATTTTTCTTTATGGTGCAATAAAATTATTTTCTGTAAATTAAAATATATTGCCGGAAAATACGACCGCGTGAACGTTTGCACATGCTGATTGCCGACCCCGCGGTGGAAATATTTACAACATTCATTACTGTTTGAACACTTATATAAATGAGCGACGACAATATCAGCCTCTGAAGCTATATTTTGGACTTAAAAGTGGAAAAAGAGTACTTTACATGCTAGTTAAGACTATAATTTTAGAATAACTGGTTATTTACTACGTCGCCCTATTTTTTCAGATTATCATCGCGGGGTATGTATCTCGACCGCGAGGGCAACACCGAATTGCCTTTAGCCTCCTCTTAATGTTTTTTTTTCTGATGCAGTAAGTCACTTGAAATATAGTTGGAAAGATGCAACTGAAATTCACACTTACTGGTATAAAAAAGTAATCAAATAAACTCACCTTGGAATCTGACAGCAATTTCCTGGACTGAATTGAAACCATTGAGTATAGATATGAACTCTTCAATTTTTCTTTTAGAATAAGTTCTTTCTTCAAAAAATATCGCCCTACTGTCTGGATGGTTTGGTCTCAGTCCACGACTGCTCTGAGCAAAAATTCTGAAAGAAACCAATTTAGTAAGCAAACGATTATCCATCATACCTATTATTTTGAAAGTTAAGAATTTATATATTAAACTAGCAATGATTTACCCATGGATTCAAATGATGTAAGAATATCACAATGAATTTTTACTTAAATCATATACGTAAAATTTATTATATCAAAAATTAAAAATTCATACTCCTCAGGCCCTGATGATATTCCTCCATTTATATTAAAGCATACCAGTGATTTTATTACCACTCCACTTAAATTCATAATAAATAATTCATTTTTACATGGACATTTCCCTAATAAATTAAAAATTTCTAAAATTACTCCTGTTATAAAAAAGAAAAATGAAGGTTGTAAGATAAATAATATGAGACCAATTACCATAACATCTGTTTTCTCAAAGATTTTTGAAAAAATTGTTCATGATCAACAATTAGATTTTTTAGATAAAAACTCTATAATGTCAAAAACCCAATTTGGATTCTTAAGAGGAAAATCAACTGTGGATGCAATATATAATTTGATCACTAATGTAATAAATGATCTTGACAAAAATATGTCTTCCCTACAAATCATTCATTCTTGGACCTAACTAGAGCTTTCGATAGCATTAACCACAACGCTCTAATTAAAAAATTGAAAAATATTGGAGTTATTTAAGAGGCTGTTGGTTGGATTGAATCTTTTTTGACTGACCGCTACAATTTTACTGAAATAAGAGATAAGACCAACTCTAATTATCAGTCTGATCTTCATGAAACCAATATTGGAGTACCTCAAGGAACAGTTCTTGGTCCTCTACTATTCATAATTTATATCAATGAAATAACAAATATAACAAATAATGGAAAATTAATACTATTCGCAGATGATACAACTTTTTATAATTCAAATTTAAATAGCTCTGATTTAGAAATTTCTTCTTATTTTCAAATTTCAAATATACTAGAATGGTTATTAAACCATTCTAGTATATTTAAAAAAAATACACAACAACAATGGGCTATTAGTTAACAATTCAAAAACTAAATTAATGAGTTTCGCAAAAACATTGTCCGGTATAAAAAATCATTATATGCTCATTGATGATAATTTGATCCATGCCTGTGAATCAACTAAATTCCTTGGTATATCAATCACAGCTAATTTATCCTGGTCACCTCATATTCAAGAAGTGTATAAGTAAATTTGTTCTGGAATTTTTATGATCAGAATTCTTTCAAAATGCTGCAATTTTCAGGTAATCAAGCTAATATACTATGCATATGTACATTCACACCTGTCATATGGAATTATATTTTGGGGTGGAAGTCTGGGAGGAAGAAAGGTGTTTAAACTACAAAAAAGGGCTTTACGTACAATGTGTGGCATGACAAGAAGAGAATCATGTAAGCCAATATTCCAAAAGTTAAATATTCTTCCACTTCCAGCTCTCTATATTTTTCAGGTGGCAATTTATGTTCATTGTAATAAAACCAATTTTGAAAACAAAATTATCAAACATGGCCATTTTACGAGACATAACAATTCATTTGATATACCAGCATGCAACACAGCATTTGGACAAAAAAGTTTAGATTACGTAGGGATCAAAATTTATAATAAAATACCTATCTCAATAAAAAAATTATCGAACCTGAAGAAATTTAAGTCTGTGTTAAAAGAAGAATTATCAAGAAAATGTATATATAAAATTGAAGATTATTTTAAGGAAGATTTTAAATAGAAGACTATATATCTATGGGTACAATTAATTTAAATTATATTTTGTAATGTATTAGTCTTAACCATATTTATATGGCAATTAAGACATTTGTAATAAATAAATAAATAAATATGAAATATGTAAAATTTCACTAATGACCAAGTTTATTAGCAAATTACAATTAATCATGATTTGCACTCAAGTTTCAAGCTTTCAATTACATTATTAAGGCAGCAACTGGTGGTTCCACCTCAAGGTGAAATGAAAAGGTGATTATTTTTAATTTTTTGTATAATCTGTGGTTGTTAAAATTAAACTTTGAAAACTGAACATATCTGCTATTATGAATTTTACAATCTACCTTCTACAGGTTGTTAGGCCAAGATCAATCCAGAAAAGAAGGTAACTTTCTGACAGGTTGTTTCTGTGCCAACTAACAATCATGACCAATGAATCAACCGGTCTATAGCCGCCATAAAAACTACAGAATCATCTCATCAATTCTACATACCTCCGTTGTTCATACTCAACTTCAAAAAACACCAAGGTCATTGAAACAAGGCAAAGTATCAAACAAACCCAAATCCTGTATTGTTCATAAAATGTTTGAGCTGCTTTTTACAGATAACGACAAAAATCAAAATTAAATCATAATAATCTTTATTCAATAATTGCATAAATACACAATGAATAAAGTCAAATACAATTATTAGAGTTCAAATAATATGACACAAATCTTGAAAGGTTAACTTATAAAGTTAACACTTACAGTTTGCAACATTTTTATAAAGAGGAAAGTTCTTGATTTACCTATCATTGACTAGATAGTTATGTATAGAACAAAATGCTAAATCAAACAAGTAACTTTTGTTAATTAAATTTTTTTTGCACAGATTTTATATGCTCAGGCAAACAGTCAAAAAACATTCTCCCTTTATAATCTGGACATTTTTCATAAATGTTAACCTGTTTTTCGTATGTTAAGCTCTCAACCATAGATTATTTCTTGAGTTGTATTAGTGTTTTTTTTTTAATTTTCTAATATTGGATTGCTATTGCAACCGGTTTCAAATATATACAAACTGTAAACTGTTAATGTTTAGTTGTGAAAAAACCATAGGTTTAGTGGAAAATGAGAAGTAAGTGCGCCTACCCTGCACAGTCGGCCTACCTGGAGCTCCAGGTCGCTTCAGGTCGGGCAGCTTGGCCATGAGCAGTCGCAGCTCCTGCACCAGGCCGGGCCGGGCCACCAGCTGACTGACTGCTCACTGGCGGGCCTCGAGAATGTATAACTATCCTCCACATTCGGCCTACCTGGTGAGCAGCCGCTCCAGGTCGGGTAGCTTGGCCATGAGCAATCGCGGCTCCTGCACCAAGCCGGGCCGGGCCACCAGCTGACTGACTGCTCACTGGCGGGCCTCAAGAATGTATAACTACCCTCCACGGTCAGCCTACCTGGTGAGCAGCCGCTCCAGGTCGGGCAGCTTGGCCATGAGCAGTCGCAGCTCCTGCACCAGGCCGGGCCGGGCCACCAGCTGACTGACTGCTCGCTGGCGGGCTTCGATGCTCGCGATGCTTGTCACCGGGTTGCACAGCCACTGCCGCAGCAGCCTGCGCCACGACAATGAATATTAGCAAGTTGATGATAAATCTATGGGGAAATTCTATAATTTCAAAGTAGGGATGTCTGGTACCGGTTCTTGACAGGATTGGTTCTCAGTTCTAGGTAACAATACCATTAGTACCTAGTGTTTGTTACATGTTGTGTGTTGTAATGTGCCAACAAACATACAGGCAACAAAATAATTACAGTAGAGCGCCGACTATCCGAAGGTCGATCATCCGAACCGTCGGTTAACCCAACGCCGTAATAATTCATATTTTGGACATGATTCTCAAGCAATTCAAATTCGCGCACCATCCGAAACTCCCGTTGCACCGGGATATCAATGTATTCTGATAGATTTCATAATAAAATTAAGTGAATAATTTTTGCTTGTCATTTTTTAGCCTTTTTACTATTAAGAATTACGTTACATATATAATTTTAAAATATTCTCTTTTCATGTTCGATTATCCGAATATTTAGTTATCCGAACACCCCTTGTCCCAAATTAGTTCGGATAATCGGCGCTCTACTGTATTATATTTATTAGGTGTGCTATAAACATATATTATTATTTTTGACATTATTATTGTTTTAATTTTCATATGTAAATTTAAAAAACTCAGAAAATACTGTTTTACTTTTTATTTCAAATATTTGACCTTCTGTTAACAAATGAGATATAAAAATAATTTAGGCTACTTTAAATGTGAATACTTAAATGAATATTGAAATGGTTACTTTTTACTTGAAAAAGAGGTCTGCAACATCCATTGTAAAAATATGGGAATGTTTCAAGCTTATCAGTAGAATCAGCTCGGGAATGTAATGGATGCTCACTGTACGGCTGATGTGGATGCTCATAATCCTATTGTTGTAAATGACTAACATGAGCCCACATAACTATCTCAAATATATTATAAAAATATTCTACAACTTTGATTTGTGACTGTTTTTGGTCTGCATCAGATTTAAAACTAACTCACAGAAAAACTTACAACAAATGTATCATAAAACATTTCACAGTGCTAAAAAAACCGTGAAGGCAACAAAATAATTTTTGTTTTTGTGAAGGCGACTTGTATTTTTGTTTTTTGACTGACTAAAAACTTTAGATTGGCTGTGACTTAATGTCTGGTGACTTGTGTATGACTATTTTTGTGACAATATCCCTATATATTATCATAGCTTTGGTCCTTATTCTGAGCTCTTCTGTTTGCTCACCTGGTCATAAATTTATTAATTTAATACATTAATTTTACAAAACAAAACGGGACAGATGATGTCTATAATACCTTTTGCCCATGGGAGTGGAGCAGTGGTCAAGCTTGTACAATAGAGTCCCTGCTGTTCCGCCGCAGGAGTTCTCCAGAACATGAAGATTCTTTAATGTTACAGAATCCAGAATCTAGAAAATACAAACATAAACCTCATATGTTTTTCGTTGTAAAAAAATACCCCCATTGCAGCAGACCTGCATACTCAGCATATTTCAAATGCAAAACAACATATTTGAACCCAACATGTAAAAATTTGACATGTTTTTGTAAGCTCCATAAGGATAACATGGGAAATGAGTATGCAGGTTTGCTGCTACAGTTATATTAAAACTGGGTGGTTTTAACGCAATATTTAGTAGGTCTGAACTAGATGAGGCCATTTACCAAGTTTTATCAAGATATGTTGAGAAATAAGCGAGATATAGAATTTTACTTATTTCCCATTTTTAACATTGGGACAACGTACTGTGTTTACCACTTTTAATATCTCGATAACCAATGGGCATAGAGCAGTGATTCAAAATACCAAATTGTTTGTTTTTTTGAGCTGAATTCAATGGTGCAAACGAAAATTGGATTATTTTTATTTTTCTATGTAAAAAACTCAAAAAACCCCATTTTTGGGGGGGTTTACCCCTCTTTACTTCCGGTAGTCTGATCGGGCTGGTTTACAAACTCGACCAAATAATTACTACTTTACATATCCATGCCAAATTTCATTAAGATCAGACCATTTTTACGCGAGTTATCATGCTTAAAGACACATAGTGTAATGGTTGGGTGGTTTGACCTGTGTAAAGGGTCAAACCACCCAACATCTATTGTAACACGTCACAATAGATATATATATAGATATATATATATAGATATATATATATAGATATATATATATAGATATATATATACGTATGAAAATGAACAAATGGGCTTAGGTCTTACCTTTAGTACTACGGTAACAGCTTCTTCCCTATAGGGGAAATTCGCTAAAAATGTGTGATCCATTTATGTACGGTACAGGATCCTTGACTGACTAAAAACTTTAGATTGGCTGTGACTTAATGTCTGGTGACTTGTGTATGACTATTTTTGTGACAATATCCCTATATATTATCATAGCTTTAAGAATCAAATAATTTTCCTAATGACATTGTTTTAAAACTCACAAGCCTCTGTGTAGCATAGGTTTGAATAAACCATTAAGTTTTCAACATGCCCATAATTATTTCCTTTTTTCTCATTTTGATTAAATTTGTATTTATCTTCTAAATAAGGCCCCTTTCAGACGATGCGATTTTAATGAGACGCGTGTTGTCCGACAAGGTGACCGACTTGTATTTATATGTAGCCTTATGGGTCCTTTCACACGATGCGACAGCGTGTCGCATGATAATTTTATACGATTCACACGCCAAAATGAAACAGCAGCGGGTCGCAAGAAACCTTGTCGTACGACATGCGTCGCATCAAAATCGCATTGTATGAAAGGGGCCTAACATTTTAATCATTATTAATTCATCCTTAATCAGACACGGACATTTTTTTTCAAACTGACCATATGTCTTGCAGTGATGGTGTCTTCAGGTTTTACATCTTCGGCCAAAGATGCAAGATCACTATCCACCGGAACGTAGGCCTCAAACTGTCCCATGGACAACAACTGTTGGTCGAGCAGGCATCTTGAGAGGTACCTGCAAATATTTTATATTCTTTATGAGTTAAAGATTTAAATTAGGGATGTGTCGGTACTTTAAGTCGGTTCTTGGTACCACCGATTCTTGGCAAAAGAACCGGTACCAAGAACCGACGTCAAAATGTCGGCACCGGTACTTCGATACCCATAGTAATCGGCGGGAGTAACTACCGGTCACGAAAGACGATCGATCGCACCGCGCATCGCCGCGGGCGTTGCGTCGATGGCAAATGCCACCGCGTACTATTAATGAAGGTCGATAATGTTTCTAAAATTACTTTTGATTTGAAATTTATCTTACATTTTTTGACTCTTGATTTGTTTTTTACTCTAATACTTAAAATTAATGGGTATGGGGTTATTTTCTTTGGGAATTGTAAGATTATTAGAGGTGTGCGGATATCCGAAAATTCGGATCGGATTCGGATCGGATCGGATATCTGAATCCGATCCGAGGGTTTTATAACTATCTGGTAAGAATGACTAGATATCCGACTCTATCGGATAGACTGCATATTTTGGGGTAAATTTTTAAGAAGGATCAAAAATTTAAAGCTTGGAAAGTCTTCCAAACAAAACTAGTTACTGCCAACGAGAGTACAGGGGTGAGAGAAAACATCGCAGAGCAAAAATTACACTTTGAAATGCGACGATTCGCGATTGCGGCTTAAACAACGCCTCAACACGATGCGATTATGTAGTGGTATGCATCAAGCGATTTATTTCGGTTGCTGATATTGCGACTCGTGATAAGATCAGATCGTTGTATACGATCAGAGTATTGCGCAATACCCGACGTGATAACGAACATCCGAAGATAAATTCTTATATCGTAGCATTAAATCATTTAACAAATAATAGTACATCCTTTATTAGTTCTGTCACTGTCGTGATCTCGATCAGTATCCGTTACCGACAAAACATCGATTGGTACGAGAGAGAATCGCAATCAAGACAAATCAGAGTTCGTCAATGACCGACAGTGTCCCCACAGTCGTCTTCAATTGCCAAAACGAAATATCCCATAAATACCCCATAAATAAATAGTCGTGTTGATGTTTCATACGACTATTTCAGGCCGTAAATATCTTAAGTGGCCTGTTGATATGATAAAATAAAAAGCCTACAATAATTTTCGGCTGCCAAAGATTTGGCGAACCTGTTCATTTCACTGTTTGTCTTTCCATCTCACATCGTGTTTTAATGTCGTCGCGTCGTCTGCTTAAAAGCTGAATTGACTCAAGAATGTCTTTCTTTCAATTGTATTAATTTATTTATCAACTAAGCAATTACCTACCTAGAAATACAAAGTTGAATGATCAAAATTAAGTTTTTATTTTGTTGAAATATTAATCTTTGACGAATTAAGCCGAGCCGTATTTCCAATACGTGATTAAAATGGACATTCTTAGATAATGGTAAAATGCTGAATTGACAACCTACGCCTGTGATAATAATTAGTGAGTTTGTTTGTTGTTTATTTTCTAAAACAAATAGACTTTTATTTGTTCTAATTAAATGACCAAGCTTTAATACTGAAACCTACTATATTTGAAACTCTTCTTGAAATTTAGGTTAAGTTTACTGCTCAGACTTATTATTATTTTATATTATTTTGTAGTGAATCAAAATCTTGGTTGTCAGGCATTAATGCATGAATGTAGAGCTAATAATAATGTAGAGCTTTCTTCAAATGTGAAGAGATTGGTGAATCAAGTTTTATATTTAATTCTTTTTCTTATCACTTGCTTAGGCCTGGTCACTGATAAAATAATTTATTGATTTATGAAAAGAAAAAGAACAAAAAATACAGAGGCATAAAAATGAAAAATATTTAGATTGCATTGAAAAATGAATTTTTAAGTAACCTAATTCTGAAATTTATTTAGGCCTAATAACCTTGATGAATTTAATACTAACTATGCTTAAGGGGAATCAACAAATTTCCAAATTATTAACTGATAATTAGTTGTACCTTTGCATACTTAATTGACATTTGGCCTGCATTGAAAACAATATATCTGAACAATCAACAACTCTGGGCTCACAAGGCAAACCTTACCTTACACATTAGGATAATATGGTAATTCCTTGGGCTTATGAGAAAACGTAAATCTGCTCACTACGCTGTGCTGCAAATATCCGAATCCGGTACTATCCGATCCGAACCTGTTGTTATCCGATCCGAAACCGATCCGAACATAAGCTATCCGATCCGAATCCGATCCGATCCAAAAATTCACTATCCACACACCTCTAAAGATTATGAATGGAAACTAATTTGGAAACTTATTTTTTACCTTGGAATTTGTTCTTGAGTGATTTTTTAATCTAGTTTTTAAAATTAATTGGAATAAGGTTATTTTCTATGGGAATTGTAAAATTATGAATGAAAACAAATTTGTAAACTGTTATTTTTCACCTTGGAATTTGTTTTTTTGTTCATACAGTATATATTTTTTGTATTATCTGTTAACATAAAGATAAACAATTAAATTAATAAGTGAGATAGTATTTTATGTCTTGGCGAAACTTACACTTAAAAATTAAAACATTTTTTGACACTAACATTCAACAGATTGTCTGTAAGTTTGAGGGTACATTACATTATATAACACGTTTTGACAAACACTTGGTACCGATGGTACCGGTACCGAAAACCGAGAACCGATCTTGTCAAGAACCGGTACCGGTACCGACTTTGAAAAAAGTGGTACCAACACATCCCTAATTTAAATTTTCCAACATTTGTTTGTCTCTAAAGGCACTGAGTTTATATGGAATTCAAGGTTATTCAAAATACAGGTGAAATATACAAAACTTCATAATTTTCTAGGACAAAACAAACTCGATCTAACTATCTAAGCGGATAAATATTACTCAACTCACCAAGTCATGGCTCCAAGGGCTCTGATCGCGAGGTCTGACTCTTCATTGGCTGTCAGTCCGAGAGTGTCATCTATCACAAAACATCAAAATCTAAAATATTTAAGAAAAATTAAACTGCTTATATTTTAATGTCCCATTAATATGTTTCATGCGTTCTGTTGCAGTAAAAATAGAATGAATTGAGCACCAGCTTTAGAGTCTTGGGTTCAAATCTAGAAATTTTAAGTTATTTTAGCTCACAATGAGAGAATTTTTACCATGCTTTGAAATACACCTAAAACCATAAAATTACAATGACTAACCTTGTCTAGAAAGGTTACAATTACAATAACTTAATTTTTTTATGTGAAGAATTCTGAAATAATGTGGGTCAAAACGGTGACTCGACCAAACCAAGTTGCCACCTGTCAATAAGGTTAATATTAGGTATTAACGCCTGAAATAAAAACTAAAGCCTGGGCATAAACTTGAACAAAATGTTTAATTCAAAATAGATAGCATATTAGATAAGTTTAATAAAAACAAAGTTTGGAAATAAAAAAAAATGTTGAGGCACACACTACCAGCTTACAAGCACAATTAAACCTTGTTAACTCAATGTTTCAACAATTTTTTTGTTACCAGTAACTAAATCAGAAATGAATAATCTAGAAAAGACATTTATAGATTAGTAGGTAACCAAACCGGTTTCACCCGTGACAAAGTAGAAAAACTTCCTTGGATTCAAGATTTAATGTAGGCTGCCATGACAACTTCATAAGCTTCTCACTGGTTCAACATTGAAACTTTGATGTACCACAGAGCGCAGTCCTAAGGGAGTTTTTGAAAATCCATACTCAGTGGATGCCTACGCCTTGATAGGAACGTTCACGCAAAGTTTCGAGGTTCTAAGTCAAATAGTTTGGGCTGTGCGATTATAGGTGAGTGGTATTTGACAAATATATATTAGAAGATTTTTTTCTTTCTACTGCATTAACTGTATAAAAACAATATTTTTTAAACTTAATGGTTTAGAAAAAGGTACAAACTGTAAAGTATTAAATATTTATGAAATTGTTTTCCAGAGTTAAATGAAAAAGATAAAAACTTACACTAACACTCAAAACAAGTATTGTATATCAAGTTATTTTAATGGATTATTTAAACCTAGTAAAAATATGGGCAACTTGTCACATAATTACAAATTACTGTTTTGTAATAGTGGTTTAATTAAAATGTTATGCCTTGGTGCTTAATTAGTTGGACATTCTGGTTAGTTTTCTTTCAGTATTATTACTGAAATCCACATTGTAACCACATGAAGAGCTGACCCGACAGATGTTGTCCTGTCCTGGCTTATCAAAATATCAAATTCTATCTAAATAGATAATAACAAAATTATTTAAAATAAACACTTGTGACATTTATTTTCATGCTTCTTTATTCACAAGGTTCTTAGGTTTCATGATTTGTACTGCCTAAAACTCAATGCAAACTCAATACTTAGCAATAAGATCATAAACTGAGCTATATTTGCTTTATTACAAGATTTTGTAAAAAATACACAATTATAAGTAAAAAACGCTATTCGTTTAATGATAAGCGTATTTTGAATAAACTGTTTTGAGATGTTGCAGCAAAAACATTTTTCCTCATTCTATGTTATGTAGGACAAATAAATGAGTAAGCAGCGAAATAAGCTGTCAAAACAACTTGAGACTAAAACAGGTCACAACACAGACAGAGTGCAAGCATGATAAATTGCAATTATGAAAACCTACAATGACATTGGAAACAATATAAGTAAACTGTCAAAGATAAGGCATTACAAAAATGGTTTTCCTGCTGTTCATAATCATACTACTGCACCAGGTAAACTTATTATGCAATATAAAAAAATTATAACTCTGTTAATCTTAAAATTACAACATATTATTTAAAGTATTTAGTTTACTTAATCTCCTCAAAAAATCTATTAACATACAAACCAGGTCTGAGAACACTTTATCAATCTATATAAATAAATTTCATAGATTTTTTCATCTTTAGAATTAGTTTGAATTAGACTATTTATTGGTTAGCTATTCTGCCACAAATCACAGAGCAAAAATCCTTATCTTGAATCAAAGTGCATCTTCATATTCATATCCTCAAACATATAGAATGTTGTTCATTTGCACCAAAATAATGCTGAAGATAATATTATTACTGTACTAGAGAAAGTTTTTAATGTTTAAAATTTCTTATTGTATATTTTAGTTTAAGACCAGTTGCTAATTTGATACACACAATCAGTTATAATTGTGTAAATAACAGAACTTTGTAAACTATAAGTCATCTTTATTATTTGCGGCCATGAACCTAAAAAAGGTTTTTTGACCTAAAATTAAATGTTTTTCAACCAAAAATTAGATTTTTGATCATATAACTTCCTAATAAATAATAATGGACATAATTAAAATAATTGTCAGTGAACTTAGGTTTGAACTTGTTTTAAATCAGTTTGAAGATGAATCAAATTTTTAAGTTTAACATAAGTAACTAATCTAGTTGTTCAAAAAATAACTCGATGTGCTAGCTACAGAACCTTCCAAGTCTTCAGATTAATAAACTTCTTCACATGTTTCACATGGGTAGTTTTTTTTACTAAAGAAAACTAAAAACTGTTAAATTATTTTGAATAACAGACCTATAAACTGTTTAAGCTTTGAATTAAACATAAAGGTTAGATGGGGATTTGAAATATTGTTGTCAAGTTAAGAAATTTAGTTTCACTTCAGAACTGATCCAAATAGGCTACACCAAAGCAAAAATACACCCTCAGAGAGACAGTCAATCCTTCCTGACCAATGACTCGTCCATACAAAAACCACAAAACTGTTAAATTTACTTTTGATTTTAAATTCATGTATCAAATTTTTTTCTTCACACATTACTTCAAGAAAATTTATTTTCGGTAGAATAATTAATTAACTACGATACTCTTGGCTGATAATTTAATCCTTTTGGTCAATTAGGAGTGTCATGTTTGGTTGTTAAGATTGACATTCATGACTAAATAAGCACACGATAACACATACTTGCACATGGCCCATTTTTTAACAGGTTTCTTTATTGTCCTTTATCATGGAATGTCTCAGAGGTTGAAACAGGGTATATTTATTTAACCCTTTGGCTGCCAAAAAAATTTACATTTCGTTTTCATACTGCCATGAAAAACTTATGATTTCAGTTTTAAACTGCCATGGTAAAAGTTTTACGTCAGTCAGAACAGCCAGCATGAATCAGCTGATTTTGCAGCAAAATTCTGATAAAAAACTGAATAATCGAATATTGCAACAATCGATGTATTGAATCGAAAGATTAATCGATTATCTTTCAGGTTTTGTAATGGAAAAATCCAGTAGTCGTCTACGGAATCGATTCGATTATCTAAACAGTTGCAAGCCGATCTGGCCGGCCGCGGACAGTTCTCACAATGTAAGACAAAGCCGATGTAGCCAGCTCTTGGCAGTCAAAGGGTTATTCTTTGCTACAAAAAAGTATGATATTTTGACCCAAATACCACTAAAAATTGATTGTTTTTTTCACTGACATCAAAGAGCTGCTTAGTTGAGTAAAAATACAGTAATCATCCATTATTATTACAGTAATTATTATCATTCCATTATTATTACAGTAATTATTCCATTACAATAAAACAAGTTTTATTATTTCAGGTTTCACAACGAAGAACAATTCCAGTGGCTGGATTCTCATTTAACAAATGGTCTCCTCAACAACCAACTCCGACTTCACCAGGACAAACGCAAGTACCTCCTCCTGTCTTCCCCATTCCTGGGATAACCGTTCCTTTATTTCCTGGAATATTCGGAACACTTCCTAGCCAGCCGAGTGTTCCACCTCCCCCTCCAGGAACTGGAACATCCGCATCCCCTCCAGGAACTTCTCCAGGAGCTGGCATTACTAGTATCATTCCGGCAATAGCTGCTCCCCTGATTCCGGGAATTACTGCGATTCTTTCCAGTCTCCAAACCCCCTACATTCCACCAGCGACACCCGCATTTAATGGGACGTCTGTTCCTTCAACAGCTGATCGACTCCAAAGCCAGTTTGAAGCAGCTAAAATCAGCTATATCCAAAATGGGCTAGCTTATGGCTTGGCACTGGCCCAACAAGTTATAACAGGGTTTCTTCAAGGTCTAAGTCCAATGAACTCAAATACAACAACCAATATCCAAAGTGGTTAAAATATAAAAAAATTCACTGGTACATAAAAACTTAATAAATAATGAAAATAATTTTAGATGTTTTTAAAATTATTGTTTGTAACATTTTGATTTTTTATTTGTTTTTATTTTTAGATTAAAATGTATACATTTATTATGTTTTTATTGTAATTTTTATAATTGAAAATAATTTTAGAGAATTATTTAATAGTTAATTTTGTATCTGTTTTGTAGTTATTATTACAGAACATTAAGTTTAAGTAACATACTTTAAAAGTATTTTTATCAAACAACAAATCATCTAATAGAAATAAACATTGATGTTAATAACCAACTTTGGCACTTAAGCTCAAGCTCAAAACTACCACAAATGAATTTTACATGACAACAAGATGACCCTACAACAATATTTAACTACATAAAGAGGACAGCATGTTATTTTCATGCACATCTTCAATCAATCAATAGCATTCTTTATGCTCAATAACCAACTTGAGTTCAAAACATGTTGAAAAAACAATACTTACATGCGCTAAGAAACTGCTTGAGCCCCTCCGGTGTGCCGTCCTCGAAGTATTTCCTCTCGGAAAGAGTGGTGAGTGTCTTGTTGGAGCTCCAGAACTCAGTCTCTGGAGCGAGTTGCTCCTTGAGGACCGTCACCAGGGACGTGTTCAGCACTTGCAAGGTGCGCGGGGTCAGCTGCCCTCTCTCGTAGAGGATCTGTACACCGCAGTGGTAATTTCTATATATTTCCCATTGACATTTTTAACGATTCAGTAAAAATAATTGAGGGAACAATGTGACTGAATACATTTTGAATTCAACAATTCCACATAGAATAAAAGTTTTGAATAGGACAGCTAGTGCCATTAGTGATGGAAATCTTGTCACCCATAAGAGAGGGGCCTAAAAAAAAAGTAAGAGGATGGGATGAAGTACTTCCATACAACTAAAGGCTGATGACAATACAGATTGTTTTGAATGAGAAAACTTATGAAAGGTGTGTACTTAACTTTCATTTATCAGTCAATTTTAATCATTTAAAAAGCTGTGTTTAACACCAAAGTTGCTTTTATTTCACTAATCAATAAATAATTTTAAAAATTCTAACAGAGTAAGAAGAACGAATATTTTTAATAGTGACAATGATTTTTAGATAAACAAAGATAAAATTAAATTAAAAGTAAAAAATGCAATACTTTTCTATCCTTGGTAGGTATTCTCCATAAATTTTGTAGTTACCTGAGCGGGAGGGTGGTGGGCGAACATCGTGCGCAGTCGGGAGCAGTGTTTGTCGTCTGTGAACTGCCCCAGGTGGAAGACTGCGATGGACGTATCCACAAAACATACTCCATACATTGACTTGCCTCCTTCAACCTCCTGCACACACAATATTAAAAAAACTCTACTATAATAATTCTGGTTAAAAATATTTTTTGTCAAAGGTAATCATTTTCTGAGTAGGCAACAAATATAGACATATTTTTACAATCTTCAGAGGAATAAATGCATCGTTTAAGAATAAAATCTAAAATTGCCAAAAAAATGTATACTTAATAAATATATGAAAAATAAGTAGTTGTTTCAAAATGTTCAACTTGATAAATCTTTTCTATACTATACATTTTTTCCTGAGAATGTTTTTAGGAATTGAAATTGCATGATTCTGACACTAGTATTTGGGATTTGCTGAAATCACAATAATCAACTCTAATTATCCTAGTTTACTCTTATACTAATATGTAAAGTGAAAAAATGTTCTTCATCGAATAGACCTACCAAACATATAATGTACACACCTTCTCGGTGAGGGCCACGAGGAAGTTAGAATCAGCAGTGACAGACTCTCCATCTTGGACAGTGAACACTTTTGTCCCTTTAGTCGTGAGTTGGCAAATCTCTCTCCTCACAACTTTATCAAATTTTGTTGATTTCCCCTCTGCAATAAAAGTTATTCATAAAATATATTTCCTGACATGACTAATTAATTTTAAATTTTCTGTTAAGCCAAAGCCTTAGTTGACAAATAATGAAGTAGAGCACAGTTCAGTGTCAAAGTCATGTATTAATGTAAGTAAAATTTTGGAACTGAAGCAATGGACACTTAATTTATTCTGAAGAACAGAATATTTATCACACAATCCATGATCCTATCTCCTTGGATACTAACTGTTCTTGACTCGTTCCGCCATCATGTCTGGTGTTTCTGTCTGTTCCACTCTCGCAACTTTGTATCCCCTTTCGACCAGTGATGCTGCATATTTACCATATGCCACCTCAGGGAAACCGGTGTGTGCAAAATCTCCCTGAAAAGTCAAAAACAATAAATGACTTTATGTCAGCTAGTTATCCTTGATAGGTATAAAAATTTTCAACTTTTTAGCTATAATAATTTCAACGTTTTAGCTAGTTATTCCTTTCTTTTACTTTGAGAAAAGTACAGTAGATAAGCTCTTTCCTATTCTCGTTTCTGTTGTAGAAGTCTTCTTACTGGGAGTTAATAATGTAGCTACCATATTTTCTAGTTTCAAAATGTATGGTATAAACTACATTTCCCTGAACTCCAGTTAACTCTAACTGATTAGTTGAGTCTACAAAATTTAAAATTTAACAGCTTTCTAATTTATATTGTTCTATTTAAATAATATCTTAGGAATGTTAAAAAAGAAAATCATGATTTTATTGGCCTTTTTCATAAAAATGCTAAACACATTCAAATATGTTTTTGCTAAAACAATACGGCATTTCAACCTACCTTCATATAAAGGAGATTCAACTCATTGGCACCAACCACAGCATCCATGTGATAAAGTTCATAAAATTTTCCCACTTTGAAGAAGAGGACACAATCAAAATGTCTAGCCTTTAAATCCCACCACTGTTTCATTGCCTATGAACAAAAATTGTAGATAATATAAAAATTGCAAAAATATCTTAAATGTGTAAAATAGTTAGGTAGTTAATATTTAAAATCGCTATCATTTCATACAGGACTTATTACTTAGCCAGCAATGTAATGTTTTTAATTATAAAATTCAGACTGAGCACTAGCATAAACCATGGTGGAAGGAAAAACATAGGTGTGCTACTCCGACAGTTCAAAATGGACACCTACTGCGCATCTACGTCATCCAGGAAGCAAAACAACTCATCACGTGATGCTCTCTGGCGGCAAATTTATGAATCATTAGAGATAAGGCCACGAGAGAACGTTGTCTCTTATTACGTTTAAGTTTTGTTTTTCCCATTTATTACAGAACAATTTTTCAAATCGAATGAACAATTAATTGTTAACTAGGTACAAGGGTATTTATTTTTTCCAAACATTATACCTGTTGCATATTTTATGAGTACAGTTTACTGTAAGTTTGATACAAGTAGAGCGTGTTTTGAAACGAAGCCATAAAATTAAATGCTAACCAGCGTTTATCCAGGGTAGAAAGCAGTAAAATTTCCTTCCACTTAACTACTCTAATAAAATCCTCTAAATTAAAATGAACACTTTAACAATTGATTTGACCAAACCCCGATCCTAACCAGATCATAACTTTCAAAAATCAACTTTCCGTACTTTCAAAAATTCAAATTTCTTTTTAAATATAAAAGGCATATTACCTGTTTTAATACGATACAGTTGAAAAAACCTAAAACACAATGAAATGCAATGATTGTTAAATCATTTTTAATTGTATAAAAAAGTTAATTTATTTAATAGCATCAAATACCAATATACTTAGTAGTATTTTTTAGTCTTTTAGTTAACCGTGAACTATTACAACAGCATTGGGGTGTCATATCAGCAGTGGTGTAGTGGGGCCGGGGCGGTCCAGAGCGGCGGCGCTCCTCCACGGCTTTTGGAGCCGGAGTGGCGTTAGCCTAAAACGAGGATTGAAAAGCGTCATCGTATGAACTTGGCTCTTTTCTCTATGGTGTAATTTCGTCACATTATGGTGAATCAAATCGAAGTCATGGTAATAATAATAACGAACTCGTACTCGTCAAATGCTTTGCATCGGATTGGTAGCACGTTGTCCGTGCCCGTGACGTTTGCCTCTCGTTGTCCACTTTGGACGCTGGAAACCGATTTTGTTGAAGTGATTGCGCTACGGTCCGGCGCTATTCATTTGACGTGGTTTAGGAAAACTATCCTTGTTATAATCGAACTCAACGTCGCGTCGCGTTATTTTGACTTGAAATTACGTTACGGTTAACGTAACGTCTCGCCACGTCACTGTAAACAAATCGACATTGAGATTCGGTTAACTACCGTTTTCGCGTTGCGGTAAACGTCTTGTCGTCCGGCCGTCACTCGACACCGACTCGACACGGGCAAACTGATCTTCACTGAAATGTTGACTGCAGATTCGTGCATAGTTTAAATTGATATTTTCTTGACGATTACACGCTCGTATCCACTGTGATTTTAAGTCTTCGTTGTAAGGAAATTTGTAATATTTTATTTAAGTTCCTAATTTTTCGATTTTAGTTTTTGCAGCCAAAATCTGCACAACCCGGCATTTTTCCAAAAAAATAGTTTCGGCAAAACAAAACAAAATAGAAAACAATAAACACAAAAATAATAATAGAAATGACAGGTACGATCAGCTGGCTGTCAGAATCGTCCCTTTGCTTCCTGAGTGACGTCACATGACCTGCGCAATATCACACCTATGTTTTTCCTTCCATCATGAGCATAAACAGTGTATGTCATGAATATTGCATTGACATAGCTGAAAAAACAACTGACTGCCAAAAACTTCAATGGCCACTAGTGGATGTACATGAGCGTTTTCACCAAAAATGTGTCGAAATGTGGGACAAAATGGCTCCGTAAAGCTACATCTCATTGAATTTGACATATATCAAAAGGTATAACAATCTCGATAACAAATTGCTTACATGAAGTTGAGTAAGGCATTAGAATACAAAACTAAATAGGAAAAAGTCCAATATTTTGGACATTTTACAAAACAAAGTTAATGATGACAAAACTACAAGACAATGTACATTCTATAGAACCATAAAAATAAATTACTGTAACCAAACAAGCAGAAACTCTGTAGCATTGAATATTATCAAAAACAAAATTAAGATATTGATTCAAACAAACTCAAGACATACAGGGCTCAGTTTTGTTTTAAAATCTTCAGGAACGTGCACCGTCTTTGGGTCATATTCCGGATGACTGGCCGGCCTCATCTTGATATCCTTGATTTTGTTGGGTTGGAGGAAATCATACTTCAAATGGGGCCAGTTGTCCCCACCATCAGAAATCCCATTCTGAAAAACATCATAACAATGAATTAGTTTAAGTAAATACCTAACTGTAATTAAGTTTGAGTAAATTTGAGAACCTTTAAGGCTTCTTTAGAATTTCATATTTCCATGTTAGACACCTTCGTCATCTAGATATATTTTAAGGCTTATATGAGTGATGGATGAGATGAAAGCTTTGTTACTGACAAAACCATCTGATTCATTTTATCAGGATTGTTCAATAATATCCCAATAATCAGCTGAGCCCATTTCAAACAATTGCTATTTTTTCAGGATCTTGCTTAGGATCAATCTATCATTCATTTTAAGGAATGTGGTGCCTTTGTGCCCTGTAGAAAAACAGCATTTTAAGTGGGCAATCTTTTATGATAGAACCTAGGACAAGCTAAAAAAATTTGGAAAGTCAAAAACCCCATAGCAAAAACATTTAGAAAAAATGGATGTTCAGACCTCTCTACTAGTTGGTGTTGCAGGGGTGGACGGTTGAATCAAGGTAATATTTTGTTTTCCTGGAGTAACACTAGGAGCCATTTTCTTCCCATTCTTTTTTGTTGTGGGTGCTTTGCGCTTTTTGCCCTGGAACAAAAAAACAAACAACTGGACATCAATACCTAACATTTTGAGAAAATCCCTTTAGTTTTTTAGGGCTACAAAAATGAGACAAATTCCAAGTCTCACTTTACTGTGGTGAGCTCACAATCTGAAAACTGTGAATTGCAGCGCTAGGCCGCCCCCCCCCCCCCTCCCCCCGAAAGCAGCTGTACACCATGCTACTATGTTTTAGGAACACAGCCACCCTGTCACCCCTTCCTGCATCCTTGAAAATGCTGACTGTTAACCACCTGAGGGAAGTCGATATTTTTATTAAGACACGGGTCACTGCTTTCAGTTTTAGATACTTTATAGCCAAGATAATAGGGTGGATGTTTTTGGTAATGCATTATAAATTAGTGACAGAGGGAAGCTGCTCTGCTGGTTGCACCTTCAGTTCCGCACTCATGAGCTCCCTAGCAAGCACTGCTTTTATAGATAGATCAGAATACAATATGACAGTGCAGTCTAAAAAAAAACCAAAACTCGTTTTGTTTACTGAAGTAGAGGGTGGTATGCCACTTTACGATTAGCTGAACCATAACCACCGTTTACATTGCTGCACCATAAACATGAAAGAATGTAATGGCTTATGTTCAAGCAACAGGTATTTTAACTAACACACATTGACAATACCTTCGACTTACTTTGAATATACAATGCATATTTGCATAAAGCTCAGATCCAAAGGTACAGATGCAGTTTTGCTCTAAAGTATATATGCATTTGGACAAGGACAAATGAACAAGTGCAGCGACTGAACTGTTCTGATATTTTTTAGGGTTCCCAAACCAGCAGCAGTTTTCGTTTTTGTGAAACACTGGCAGTGACTTTTGGAACTGAGGCTCCACTAGAACCTGTGATAAGTTTATGGCCTTTTCACCATGACAGGCGAAGCAGAGGTGTCTTTTGCTATTCAATTAATAGAAATAATTTTTAGAATAAAATTTTATTATTATCCAAAATTAATTATGCTCGCTCATTTAAAAGATACCTGGCAATCAAGTTGGTCAACTTCAATGGAATATACCTTCAGGATGGGTTAACATGAACGTTGAACGGTGTTGGATTTGTAATACACATTCTAAAACTCTTCATATTTAAAATGGTGTATTTGATTTAGTTTTGCTTTGAAAACTGTTAGCAATAAATAGCAACACAAGGAGATGGGGTGTTTAAGGTATATTCTGGAGTAGGCAGGGAACACTCTTAAGCCTCTTGAATTATTAACAATAATTGTAGCACTGAAAAATAAGCCAAACGATAAGATACAAAGTGTTAACACAAACCTTGACTGGGCTACCGTCGTCTTCTGAGACAGAGTCAGGTTCGGGTTCTGAATGCTCTGATAATGACTCATCTCCAGAACTTTCTTCACATTCCTCTGTTAGAAAAAAAAACATGAAATTAATCAGCAAAAAGTAGGTAGAATCAAACACTCAATTTACTGAGATAAGACATTTTTTCCAGGACGTATGTTTCTTGACTAGAAATCCCCTAGTAATGCAAACACACAACAACCTGAGGTAAGGACAGGTAAAATGTAGATTAGGAGGTGACCTATTAATAGTGTTTTTTTTTTTACAATGACATGGGCCTAGGTTTTCAGATAAATTTTATGTAGGCCTCCTTACTCAATGCTATAACAACTTAGCATCAATATAATTGGACAAAGTGGTTATCTAAATCAACACTGACATTTTTGTTTGATGACCAAATCCAACAAAATATAAACTGTTTTACAACTATGCACAACAATTTACCTGGTTTAAATTCATCATCAGTGGCATCTCCTTCACTGTCTATCATAAAAACCCTTCTTCTTTTCTCTGGTGGTGTTACTGCCTCCTCTTCATCATCTGACTTATAAATAATCTCCCTTTTGGTTTTAGATTCTGAAAAAGTGGTTGATGAATTAAATGTCAACTAAACTAAACCTACAGCCTTAAATGTTGGCCCATCCCATGTATAAAAAATGGTTTATTTTACCTTTATTCCGTCAGTGATCCTGCACTGTTCCTGTTAAAAGCATCCTATGTAGTGATACAGGCTTAGTCTCACTGGGTCCCAAGTATAGACTTATAAGAGGTCTATGACAAGGGTAATTTGGGGAGAGGTTATGATGGAAAGGAAAGATTTTCATTTCCTATCAAAAATTTAGTACAATTCCACTAGGCCTATCCTTGTAAAAACCTGTAAAAATTCCTTCATACATGGCTTAAAACGTACTCATGTTCATGCTAATGATAAGGTTAATGCTTTAATTATAACCTGAGGGTCGCCGGTTCGATTCCTGACAGGATCGAAACTGGGTCCAATTGCCATTTGTCATTGGGCTATGAATTAATAACGCTATCTAACAAAATGTCGCCATTAGATAGTAACAAGACCCGGGTTTGGACCGTTCCCGATCAAAATGTAAAAAAATGCCACTGGCGTAGAAAGACACAAAATACAAAATACAGATGTTCATTTACATATGGATTTTTGAACAGGGCTTCATGTATGTGTAATATATGATTGAGGGATGAGCTCAAGGCCATTCATAATTAACTTAACCCACCGAAAAATGGCTTAAGACTGATTGTAAATCCTGGTTCAACAAAATTATGGAAGTGTCTTGGGCCTATATATTTGGATTCATAAACATTAAACAATGACATCACTGTCGCAGTGCCAATGGCTTGTTTTCCAATTAATGGTCAGTTATTTTCATTCGATTGTTTCACCTCTCGACTGTTTGACCTCTGCGGAGGTGCAGCCAAGATAGTCTCCATATCCTACATCCTACATCATATGAATGTATAAATGAAAATGTACCTGCAAACAATCCAAAACGCTTGCCTTCGCTGTTGCAAGGGTCAACTTTATTGCACAGGCCTATCTTTTTGAGAAACGACCACAACAACTTTGCTTAAATTTTTGAATCTGTGCACATTAGAGTGCCTAACCCAACCAAACTAAAACATCACAGAGTTAATAATGGCTATCATTAATGTAACTTAAATAAGTTAGGCCTATATCGAACATTGACAATGGCATCAATCGATACTTATTTAAAGTGATGATACAGATACCATGGGTACACTTACTTCTGAAACACTGTACCCCAATAACGTAAGAAAAATCCTTCTTGTAGGCCTAATCGTTTGTACATAGACTAGATGTAATCACAGTAATGTAGACCCTAAATTTACACAAACCTGATTTGCGCTTTTTGGCTGATCCGATTGTCAAATCTTTTGGAGTACCGTTAGTAACATTCTTTTTACTCTTCTCAGATGTTTTGGGTGTAGTCCCTTTGTTTTTACCATTCTCAGTTTTATGTTTTGCAGCTGATGTTTTAGGTGACTCAGATGATTTGATACTGGGACTGCTCTTTGTGGCTGATCCGGGTGATTTAGAAAAGTAGTTAAAAAGAGTGTTCTTTGACATTTTGCAGTGTGAGCACTAGAAAATGATTGGAAATTGAGAATTAGGCCTAACTGGTAAAATAAAAATTATTTGATTAAGCTTTTGTCTCAAAGACCATCCCCCTACTCAGTCGTTATTTCCCTTTGACCATTGGATATTGAAAAGTTTATGCAATTTAAATCAAAATATCTAACGTTAAAATGAACAAATTACGAAGCTTATTATATCATACCAACTGCTGATGCACACAAATCCAAACATTAACCTTAACCTCAGGCTCGGCTGTTCTCGCTCTCTGCCCTCCTCTGCCAAGGTTCCCGCCAACCCGCCAACAAACCGCCATCGAGTTTTAGTATTTTAAACTTGTATATAATATGATGTATTTTTTTAATGGTATTACGACTGATTTTTTCCCCTAAGATATGTTTCGAAAAATATGGTAGCAAACAATATTGTCCAACTTTAGGGGAATATAAATATGTTTAAAGGAAATATTGCATCCTGTTCGCACCTTCTCATTTCACCGAGGGGACACTCGGGCAGACAAGCGTAACTTATATGAAAAAGTAATTACTGTACGGTAGTCCATTCAGTGATTTGTATAGATCGATTGCTTAGATAAATGTGTTACATTTAAAAGAAGCAAATCCATGGGTGAACATAAAATTCAACATTTACTTTCGAAAAGTGTGAAAGGGAGTTCTGTCTCAGTCTCTTAATAGTCACTAGAAGCCCATGAATTAAAAACCTGTAATGTTAGTAGATTCCATCAATTTTCTCCAGTCCCTCTGTAACTCCTTAACCACGTGCCTGAGGGTGTGCTTCTTGGGGATTCTTAGCAGGCCCAGGAGGGCTGAGAGGGCTCAAGCCTCCTCCCCCTCAAATTTGCGAAGAAAATCGAAAATACAAGATTTTTTTACTTGGGCCGGAAAATTTCTGTGAAGTTGTTGACGGTAAATCTCTCGATAATTTCTCAGTGATTCGGTCATTTCGCAGCCGTCAAATCTCTTTTATCGGCGTCAGACAATCTCAGCCTTATACTATCTCGATCATTTATCATTTCTATCGGAGTATTTCCGTCATGTCGTGGCCGTGAAATCTGTCGGTTTCGTTGCGGCCATAAGTCCCGCGGTAGTGCAGCATGTAAAAAATCCTCTTACGGTGCCAAACCTTTTGGTCATTTAGCAAAATAATATATCTCGATTCTATCGCGGGTAGAAAAAAAATCGTTACATAACAACCATAAGAGCAGGGCTCTAAACCTTTATCAAACGGCTGAAAAACGCACCTCTGTATTACTCAAATTCTGAGAATATTAGAGCACCTAGCGACCTCCGGTGAACTAGAAAACGTTTCTCATTGAATGAACTACCTACGGAGATAAACTTATTTTTAGATTCTGTACCTCAGAAGCAAAACCACCAACCACCTAAGTCACTTTTAGCGAATTTCCCCTATAGGAAAGAAGCTATTACCGTAGGGCTCATGGTAAGACTTAAGCCTGGGACCATCATACCTTTTCGTTTTGGTGCCCCCAGATACCAAAAGCACCATTCGTTCAAATATATATATATATATATATATATATATATATATATATATATATATATATATATAGCTTCTTCTAGTTAAGATCTACTAAATATTGAATTAAAACCACCACCCATTTTTAACACACCTATTACAGCAAACATGCATACTCATTCTTCATGTTATTCTTATGGAGATTACAAAAACATGTCAAACCTTACTATGTTGGATGGAAATATTTTTTTACATTTGAAATTCGCTAAGTATGCAGGTCTGCTGCAACGGGGTTATTTTATTAGTATAATACTACTTTTTCCAATGACAAAAATATATTACTTTCAGGGTTTTATTCATTGTTAATATTTTTATTACTGGGTGTAAATACTAAATATTGAATCTGAAATCATAATAATTATTTTATCATAACTAGCCAATAATTTTGTAGACAAAACATTATCCTTATTGAGGAATTTTTATTTTATTTTATACAAAACACAAAAGAAAATACTGGCCTAGAAGAATTAATTTCTTTGCAACAGTACACATCGCATCACCTTAAGCTTTGAAAAATTGCTTCTTTAACAAACTGAACAGGTAGGTATACCTCATGAACCTACAGACAGCTGTGTTATTAACAAATTAAGATGAATAAATTTCTAAGAATATCACTTTGGAATGCTAATGGCTTGACAAACCTTTGTCAAGAACTAAAATTATTTATTTCTCAACAAAAAATAGATGTCTGTATAATTTCTGAACCAAATTTCACGGATAGAAGTTTCTTCAAAATTCCCGAGTATAATTGTTATTTTACTAATCATCCTGATAATAGAGCCCATGGAGGACCTGCAGTGTGATAGTGCATATAAAACTAAAACACTACGAACTTCCAAAAACGCAAAAACAATGTAAGATCACTAGTTAATATAATAAATTATCACATTAAAAGTTATTCATTTATTACTTATCTCAAAATCCAAAAGTAAACATAAACAATAAACATGACATGACATATGGTTAAACTAATCATATGACATCTTCTCTTCTTCATAAACTCAGTCTTTTCGGCTTTACAACCCTACCAGACCTTGTCTTGTAGCGAGCTTGATTAGGAGTGGGATCTTTAGTAGAGGCCATGGGAAGTTCCACACTCGCTCTTATGGCTGTTCTACTATCTTCTCCCCCCTCAAAGGTTCCCTAGAAAGCGTATCTGCAATTAGCATTTGCTTACCTGGAACATGAACCACTTGGAAATCAAATCTAGCCAGCCTCATCCTAAAACGTTGAAGTCTTGCAGTTAAATCATCAATCTGCTTCTCACCTAATAGCTGAACCAGCGGCTTATGGTCTGTTCTCAATACAAATCGGCAACCAATCAAGTATATTGAGCAAATCTCTCACAGGCCCATGTCGAAGCTAAGGCCTCCTTCTCTATTTGCGCATATCGGCGCTCAACAGAACTTAAAGTTCTTGAAACAAACTGGATTGGCTTCCATGTACCTCTAACTTTCATATCAATGACTGCTCCTAATCCAAAACTTGAAGAATCTGCTGAAACTCTCAAAGGCAAGTTAGGATCAAACAAAACAAGTGCAGTTGCGTCTCCAATCATTTTGCTTAATTTTCCTTAACACATTCTCATGTTCAAAACTCACAGCCATTCATTTTTTTCATATAACAGGCTTTTTAATGGTTCAGTGGCGGAGGAAAGCCCTGGAACAAACTTCATCAAGTAATTAATCATTCCCATAAATCTTCGTAGCTCTGTCCGATTTGTAGGCGAAGGCAAAGATTCAATAGCCTTTACCTTATCGGGATCAGGTAGGACTGATAATAAAATAAAACTACACATAAGCTACTTGTGTAGTTTTAAATTGCTTAAAAATTGGTTGCGTTAAAAAAAACACCCTGTATATCATGTACACAATGAAACAAGGATCCATGTATTGTATTCTTAATTTATTACTTACCAATCATTAACGTTTCTTCCCTTGCATTTTATAAAGTTCCACACTTTGTGAAAAATATCAGTGGCTTATTTCAAGCTCAAGAGATGTTAAAATGGCAATGGCGTGCTTTATGAACAGCGAGCACAGAATTCTTATGTGTTCCTGGGGTAGTGCCCCAGGCGAACACACGGTGACACGTGACTTAGTTCAACTCTCCTGATGCGTCTTTGGATGGTTGGAGATTTTTAACTTTTATTTCTCTTGGTTTTAATCTATGTTTTTAACATGGGTACTTCCAAGAAAACTTCATTCAAGTTAGGGATTTTGTTACAAACTCTCTCAGAAATAATTCATAAATACTTTTCATTCTATCGAAATTCTCAGTAGATTAAGATTGTATTTATTGTTACATAGGTCCTAAAACTAAAAGATTATAAAAGAAAGAGAAGCAACCAAAGATACCCTACGATAGTATCTTTAGTCGTTGACTAGGTTAACTCCAAAGTACCATAGCGGGGCTTCGTAATTATAATTATAGAAAAGGCTGTGGAAAGCTCCCGTACACCTGATCCTTTGCTTTGAAATTCCTCCTTTCCTTTTCTTTAAGAAAGTCCAACTTCCCAAGTTTTTTGAAGAAATTCCTTTCACTTCTTAATCGAGTAACAGGATTTACAATGTTCCTTAGGCTGGAGACACACGGGGCGATTTTTATCGCCACGGCGAAACTGCCGCTCGCCCGTAGTGCATAAAACGGACCGCGGTATTATTGTCGCGCGGTATTCCTACCGCCCTGTGTGTAAGCGTCCTTAAATTTATCTAAGCACTACGGGCGAGCGGCAGTTTCGCCGCGGTGATAAAAATCGCCCCGTGTGTCTCCGGCCTTAGTTCTTTTCTTTTTCAAACTGTAGTTAGAAATACATAAATCCGGATGTATTATAAAATATAACAATGAATTTTATTAATTCATTCACAAATAAAAAAAATTTAATTGCTTCTTAACCGTTTTATGTTACAGATTTTTTTATAGCAGTATTAACAACATATTTTTAATTTATTTTACTAGATTTATTTAATTTGAAGTCTTTAATAGTTTATATGTTGAACCATTTCTATAGGTAAAGAAAAATATATTATGAATAAAAACTCATTTCAATTCATGAAGTAACCAAGCTTGAGTGTTGAAAATAAAGGAAGCCTTTAAATAATGTTCTCACTGAATAAAGTTCTGGAGGGAAGCGCTTTAGAGATATAGGTTTTATGCCTTTATTAGTGGTAGCCCATAACTAATCCTTTTCAATAGATTTTTGCTGCACTTGTGAAAGTTTCACGATTGATTGTGCACGCATATATAATCAGTGATTTTTTATTTTACTAATATGTAAAAAAATGAGTACTTGCTAAGAAATTGATTCATAGAGAATTTTTATTATTTTCTTATCTCTTATGTATTTTTCACATAGACAAATCATAATGTAGTACCGATAGATGAAAAATCTATAACACTTTTCTTGTAATTTCCCCTGTAATATATTTTAAAACCTTCATTTTCAGTTGGACTTTCATCAAATGGACCTTTTCAATTTTCTACCACTTACCAGTTCATGCTATTTTCCCCTAAAATGTGTTGATTATTAACAAACACACAAAACATTCCAATGTTTAGGCCAATTAATGTAAATTTAATGTAAATAAACGGTATCAGGAACCTGACACATACTTTCTCCCTTCAAGTCATTTAATTAACAATCCTGTCTAAGGAACATGCCAACCTTAGTCAGTAACAAGGCTACAAGATCGCGCCACTATCATCACGATCATCACACTCATCCTTCACTCATATTCAGGGTAACGTCCTCAATGAGGTACCTGTCTTATTAAAGTGATTAAGTGATTAAGTGAAAACCAGAAAACATATTTAGTGAAATAAAACAAATTAACAATTAATTATCACACAAATATATACCAAATTTTATCAAAATCGGTTAGTAAATAACGGAGATATCGATTTTTAAATATTTGACATAAGAATAACATTGGACAACGTACTGCGTTTACCGCCGAACTAAGATATCAATTATCTCCGCAACCAGTTGACTTAAACTCATGATTCAAAATACTAGATTATTTCATTTTTCAAGTCAAATTTAATGGTTGCAAGTATATTTTCTTTAGAGGTCACAGATTTGGTGAAATTTCAAAAATATGAATTTTTTAACACTTAAACCCCCATAACTTCTGATCCTGAATTTTTACAGACATGCGGGTGGTGTCATTTTGTTTGTCATCTTAAGCACTAAAAACCATGAAATTTTTATCAAAATCCTTAGAGCCGTTTATGAGAAATTTTGATTTTTGTAATTTTTTATGGGTTTTTATGGGGTAAATACCCTTAAAAATCAAAAATTCAAAAAAATGAAAAATACGCCTGGAGATACCACGGCTTTATACCTACATACCAAATTTCATGAAAATCGGACCACTGGTGTCGTCTCTAGCTCTGTTTACATCCACACGGGCACGCACGCACGCACGCATGCACGCACGCACGCACGCACGCACGCACGCACGCACGCACGCACGCACACACACACACACACACACACACACACACACACACACACACACACACACACACACACACACACACACACACACACACACACACACACACACACACACACACACGCTGACAGACAGACAGACACCAAGCCAAAAACCAATTTTTTGGATTCAGGAAGCACTAAAACGAATATCCACTAACAACTCAAATTCAAAAATTTTGACGAAAACAATACTTTCTCCATATAGGGGGGAGAAAGTAAAAATGTAGACCTATATTCAATTTGTTGGGACATTTTTATGTTTAGGTATTTTTATGAGTATAGCCTAGTGCAGTGTAATTGTTTGCAGTGAATACACCTAAATAAACGATCATGCAATTTTTCCTCTACATTTGGCAAACTGGATCTGGTATTTCAATTATTAAATTTTTAGTTAAATATCAGTTAAATAGAATTTGACCAAGGACACTGTAACTCACTTTCACATTGTAGTTGTAGAACTGCTTGAAGGCAACAGCACTTCAGAAAAATTAGGAATTTTCTCTTCGCTGTGGGGCTAAAGTCCATTACATGATACCCGATATTACTCCCATAAGGAAAAATTATATATTTAAATATATTTAAAATATATTTAAACACCCCCGTTGCAGCAGACCTGCATACTCAGCGAATTTTAAATGCAAAACAACATATTTCAATCCAACATAGCGAGATTTGAAATTTATTTGTAAGCTCCATAAGAATAATGGGGAATGAGTATGCAGGTTTGCTGCTACAGGTATATTAAAACTGGGTGGTTTTAATTCAATATTTAGTCGATCTGAACTAGAAGAAGCCGTTTACCAAGTTTTATCAAGATATGTTGAGAAATAACCGAGATATAGAATTTTACTTATTTCCCATAAGGTTAACAGTGGGACAACGTACTGTATTTACCACCTTAATATCTCAGTACCCAATGGACATAGAGCAGTGATTCATATACTTATTTGTTTGTTTTTTTGAGCTGAATTCAATGGTGCAAACAAAAATTCGATAATTTTTATTTTCCTATGTACAAAACTCAAAAAACCCATTTTCGGGGGGATTTACCCCCTTTACCCCCTCTTCCGGTCGTCCGATCAGGCTGGTTTACGAACTCGTCCGAGGGATTACCACTTTACATATCTGCACCAAATTTCATTAAGATCAGACCATTTTTACGGCCGCTACCGTGCTCACAGACACATACAAATATAGATATATAGGCTACTATATGGTATAAAACCTGAATTTTACGTATGTTAAGAGGAGGTTGGAGAAACAGGTGCTGCTAATAGAACCTTGAAACTATTGCTCCGCCATTGACGATGCACAAAATAGTGCCGTTTGTTGAATGCAACAAACAGCTGGGACAAACGTGACATCATCCAATATTCTCGCAAATGTCAAGCATTGTAATTTGAGGCAGAACTTGGATGGGTGACCGCCAAAAACATAAGATCGTAAAAAAAACGTAATATTGCCGAGGTATTGTTAACTATAATAATTATCATACATACTTGAAACTTATATACCATATACTTACAATGAAACCTTTAAGTTTAATTTCAGCTTCAGATTATTTCATTTAAAAAAGGAAATATGGTAAACAATAATGTTCAAATTCTAGATTAATTTTTAATCTAACCATATTAATGTGCTGATATGAAGCATTAAATGCTCAGGCATATTTTCTAAACCAGTGTTTCCCAACCTTTTGGTGCTCGCGTACCACCTTCCACATTTTCAATATTTTGGCGTACCATTGCAAGGACCCCCTCCCCCCCACCGCTGAGGGATCCCTTCCAAAACTGATTATAGTTACCCTTTGGTGTTTTTGTTTTTGACATTTTAATTTATTTTATTTTACCTGCCAATGTACATTTGTACATCGTATTTTGGTTATAAGGGCATTTTGACCCATTATGTGCTCCTCTCAGCTCTGCTCAATAATTTTATAGTCAATTTGGCAAAAGAAACCGAATGAATTTGAGTATGAATTTTGTATTGTGAAAAAATGTCTAGGTATACGGGGGAAAAATAATGTCTGTTTGTTATTTAGATATCATATTTTATGTTGAAAAATTAACATAAATAAACAATTCAAAGACATTCAAAGTATACTGTATTTTCACCAATAATCTTATATTTAAGCATATTACAAAATGTAAACATAATTTGTGTGTTCAAAATAGAAAATACGTTTGGTTAGTAAACCGTACGACTAAAAACTGTAGTAATTCCACCGAATTAACACTGTAAAACTGGTAGTATTTTTTTAATGGACAGAACATTATTTAATGTTCTTAGTGTTCTTAGTGTGTGTGTGTTCTTAGTATTCTTAGTGTATTTAATGTTATTTAGTGTTGACAATTCCAATTTCCCTGATACCATCATGGAGAAGGGAACCACGGATGCTACGGGATGTAAGATGTAAGATGTAATGCCAAAATGTATTGCAAAAAGAATTATTTTTAAAATGAATGAGTAACAATAGTTCCTGAAATATGGTACGAAATTGGCATGTTATGACCAAAACAGATACTGAAAAAGTTAATAAAGTTAAGGCATTAAGTGCGACTTAACTGATCGACAGGACAGCGTCCGTTCGTAAACCTAGTATTTTACTTGGTAATATTTCTTCAATCTCCTGCGTACCACCAGAAAGGCCTTCGCGTACCACCGGTTGAGAAACACTGTTCTAAACAAACTAAACCACAAAAACGAATTAAGGCTGGAATCAATTATAAACATATACTCGAGTGCCTCAACGAACTGTACGTCAAATAAAAGCATCGTATGGCTTGATTTTCATGACTTAAAATTTTTTTTCCGATGACTAGCTCAGTTAATGACATGTATAAATTACCAATCAGGTAGCTACAGAAGTAACTTTGCAAATGACACAAACAACGGTGGCAGATCATAAAAGGTTACTGGCAGTGCTTCTAAAGCTCTTATGCCCTATTAGATAGCCATACTATCATTGATTATAGAAGTTACTAGTACACTCTATAATCAATGCTTCCTATAATCAATGTTCTACTGAACTTAAATAATATTGTAAATATTAAAACAATTTTCACCTTGATTTTCATCACTTAACATTTTTTCCAATGACTAGCTCAGTTAATTGGGATGATATAAGTGTACTTAAACTGAAACTTACTATTACATTATGCTGTATTCACTGAATTATATTTCACCCACATGTCATTTTTTGATGTGGGACACATGGAGCAAGAATAAGAAGGCTTTGGGGAACCTCTGAGAAAAATTCATTATATTTTCAGAAGATTGAAAAACTAATTGAATACTCTTAAATCTTCTCTATGTTTAAGATTTTTTTTTTGTCAAAGTAAGTACACTAATTTTATTTCCATCCATGTTTCTTAACATCTTCAAATAAGTAGTTTTGTTAAGTGCTGCAGTGTCTGTTTGGTGTTGGACTGTTCTGTGCGGACTCGTTCCTCACACACAGGCAAGATATGTCTAAGTGAGGTTTTTTCCAATTACAATTAATGTAATATAATGTTTTGTACTGCTGTAATTTTGGAAATAAATTGATTTGATTTGACTCTTAAGATGCAAGATTGCTTCTCAACTAACTGAACTCTCTAAGAAGCAAGATAGCTTCTTAGAGAGTTCAATTAGTTCTTCAATCCTCTGGAAATATAATAAATTTGCCTCAGAGGTCCCCCAAAGCCTCCACATTCTCTTCAGATGTCTCACATCAAAAAATGATATATGAGTAAAATAAAAAATATAAAACCGGCCAAGCACTATTATAACTTAGGGGCGGTTTGGGAGCTCGGTATTAGCGCTAGTCCGAGCCTAAGAACCGGTTATATCCAGTATTTAGGCTGGCGTCCAAAAAATCGGTTTGGGAGCTCGGTATTAGTTGGTCTTGAGCCTAACTGGCGCAGGGATAATCTCGCGCCTAACTTTTTTGGGTTTGGGAGTCAAGTAGCCTTGGGCTCACGCCTAAGAGATAATCTAGTTGGGTTTGGGAGTCCAAGTTCGGGCCTAATAATTTTTTTTTGTCATCATAACTGTCGATTTTAGGCTCAAAAGTTAGACCTGCAAGGGGGCAGGTCTAAGTAAACATCATGTTGGTTTTATCTAATTATCTTGTTTATTAATTTCACTTTAACCAAACGATTGTTATATTTGGATTAGTCATTAAATTCCGAACAATTCCATTACCCTTAAGTAATATTTTAAAATAATTAATTTTTGGTTCCTGATGTTCACATTGTACTAGAGATCGCGTAGATTACTTTGCTTTAGTTAAGATTTTGACTAATCAACGGTAATATCAAACAAATTGGCCATAAAAATTCGGGTATAGTAATTTATTTTCCGTTGAAAAATAAATTAATACAATTTTGTTACTAAATATGGTGTATGATTTAGCTACGAGAAAAATAGCAAATACACACAAAATTCACAACATTCCAATTATAAATTACTATTCAACAAAGCATATTTTGGATTGTAAACACTTTTTACGATACTTATCAGGGTTACAAAATATCGCGGCTTTTAACATCGTTAAGCTAAGCAAATAATACAGGGTGTTTTTTTTAAACGCAACCCATTTTTAAGATTGAATATTGCACATATAAATATGAAACAGTATTGTTTTATTAATCCTTACATTTTATACTACTTATTATTTAAGTTTGATCACATTTAGTTTACATTATATGTATTCAAACAATCCGTAATTGGCATTTGTACAAAGTTGTGTTCTCTCCATCAAATTCCTGAACACGTGTTGCTAGGTACGTCTTTGAATTTCTTGCATTAAATTTGATTTGTTTTTTTTTGAGGTGCTGAATATCCTGTGAATTTTTTCGTAGCCCTTAATTTTTATGTATCCCCAAAGAAAATTATATACTGGGGACAAACCCGGGAATCTTGGGGGGGGGGGGAAATAATCCGTCATTGATAAAATTAAGTTTTGGGTTGCGTTTGAAAAAACACCCTGTAACTTATGATTCAATTTTACTTTAAAGTCTGACGTTATTAGAAACGTACACCCACTCCCCCCTTACGCAAAAGAGTGAAGATATTGAGGCAAAAAACATTTCAACAAAACTGTGCAGAAGCGCTGAGCAGTCGTTATCAGTTGAGTTCCGTTTTATACTACTCTGAAAGCCAGGCGCGTTGTCACTATGCGGAGTGTAGGGTGAGTTTGTGCCGGTGACATCAACATGGAGTACCTCGACTATTTGGACTATGTTAGGATATATCCACCTCGGATACAACCAGCTCGTCATCAAAATTACAATCCATTCAATTTTGTGTTCGCTTCTTCTCTTTATCAGCCATGTTCTCTCGCACTTACTCAAACCCCAATGAGCAAAAAAAATAGCTAAAAATAAGATCATACTCGTATTAAAACTGTTATCAATACATCGAAACTTGGCAACGATTTCATATCAATACGGGTTAAAAACTTTTTTAAATAATTTTAAAATTGTTTGGAACTTTTATTAAAACAACTTAAAAATCATTACGATCTTGTATCAACGGCGATAGTTAAATAACTTATATCAGAACAATTTTTAAAATGTTTCAAACTTATATTGAAATTAGTATTAATGTAATTTGGAAAACATATATTAAAATTATTTCAAAACAATTTCAAAAGTGTTAAAACTGAAAACAAAACTTGTAAAGTTTGAAGTCAAATAACTTGTATTAAAACAGTTCAAATTGGTTTTAGTCTTGTTAAAATTGTTTTAAAACATTCTTGTTGAAATGTTTTAAAAGTGTATTAAAATTATTTTTAACTCATTTTCATGCTTATTAAGTAGCAGTAACAATTTGAAAAACAAATGAAAAAGTAACAACACTTTTTAATAGGCACAATTATTTAACTGAAAAAAACCATAAAAACAACAAATTAAAACTACAAATTTAAAAGTACTCTCACTGTGTCATCCACCTACCCGAACACTTCATAGAAAAATGATAAAGAGGACTGTAAACTCCCCTCACCACGCACAACAAAGGGCGCTTTTGTTGCCGTCGTCGATCAGGTGTTTCGCAGTTGCCGCCGCGAGCCCCAAAACCAAAATTCCCCGCGATTCCCTGTCCATCTAGCCACACTGCCACTTAGTACCGACTAAAGATGATACCGAACTATTTCAACTTGGTCGCGAGCTCCCAAGCCCGACTTTGGCTACGTGGGCTAAAGTTAGGCGCGCCTAAAGCTAGGCGCGTACTAGCTGGGCCCGAGCTCCCAAACCGCCCCTTAATTTTTTTATTCTGAAAAATATATCACCATTCTATCCATTAATTCACTGAATGGATCCAAGGAAATTAATAAAGTCGATTTACAATATTTTTGTTTTTAATTTTGACTTATATTTTAACAGAAACAGGAAATGCTGACAGGTTATATACAGAACCACTGATTTCACTACAAAAACTGGAAACACTGTTTAAACAGCAGCCTGGATGAGTTCGGTGTACTTCTTGATCTTGCTCGCAACACTCATGTCAACATACTTGTCCCCAATGCTGACCACCATGCCTCCGATGAGACTGGGGTCGACCTTTAAACGACAACAATGACTTAGTAAAAAATAAAACCATTTAGAAAAGTGTTTACATCAAATAGATCAGCATCAACAGGTTGAAACTGATAAGGCTCGTACAGTATGAAGGTTTGCAATGAAGAATATTTAATTTACCAGTGAACCACTCGTAGAGTACATTTAATTCAGTTGTATTGTAATATTAAATTAATATTAGAAACACGTTTTACTTAGCCTACCCAATCCATTGTCAAGCCCCACATTCCCTCGCCTAATCTAAATTTGTTAATTTGTTTTGAACTAGTGTGTTGGCACATGCATAAAGTGTTCATGAACTACATAAACTAATCATTCATATCTGACAAAATGTTTGATGAACACAAAACGCCTACTTTTTATAAGTGTGACAACCTTGTATAAGTTCTCAAAGCAAGTTTTTAATCAGACCTTTATACTTCAAAAATCGCCTTCAATTCCATTCAAACCTCAAACTAAAATCATTATCTGGGCAGCTTCTTAAAACTCTACATTATAGGGGAGGTTATAAAAATTGTATTAGACAACTGAATAATTTGAATAGCTCAACTATTAATCTAAAAAAAGCTGTTTTAACATCTGTTTTTCTCAAACGTGAAACTCACGACTGGCACTGATCCTGACTTAAAAGAAACAACAATTTGGTTTAATCTACAAAGCCTACCTTGGTTGTGAGCAGGATGTTCTCTCCCTTCTTGGCGAAAGCTTTGAGAGCTGCAGTCAACTCTTGCTTCGTGGCATCGTCCAGAGGCTGGAAATAAAAAATAATTAATAATTAAGAACAAGCCTTTGTTATTGAGGCTTTTTTCTTGATTTATAAACAAAATGACAGCTCTAAACTGGCGGGTGCTGTACTTAGAATTAGCATTAAACATCTGTGTTTTTTAGACAATCAATCATATGTTTATATGTTTGAATAAATACATTTTAGTTTAAATAGCTTCTTGATTAGCACGATTCGTGTTGTTTTATATACTGGATATAAATAAAAGATTTCTTGCAACACTTATAATATATTTACACTTATACTGTATCCAAATACAAGACGGTAAATGTACATAAAAGAAAGAAAATGGTGATAGATTTTGGTTGGTCACACCAACCATCATCAGGCCCAATGGTGTCTACCTATACGAACCATTATGGTAAAAGCTACTACTGAGCATGCTGCAAGTCTTAGAAGAGGTTAACAGAAACAGGAAGTGCTGACAGGTTAACCTCAGCAACCCCTTTGAGGTTGCTCAGGTGTTCTCATTTGATAAGGCAATTCTGAATATTATGTTTCGTATTATGTAAGACAACTTTCGATGCCGTACAGTATTGCAGCACAAATTTTGATGTGTTATTGGGCTTTACACATTTTGATGGTTCAATACAATCATGAGCTTCAGCAGACAATTTAGAGATTTTCCATTTTTTCCCATCCTGCTTCATCATTTTTATTAGCTCGGCTGTGACTTGCTTTTACAACAAAGTTGTGCCCCAAAAGAGATAACTTTGCTCCTTGCGATGAAAACTCTTTAAAAGCAACACTGAGAGGATTTTATGATTTGAAAAATGTCTTCATTCCTTTGATGGCATCCTCAAATTGAAACATTCTTAGTTTTATTTTCATTTCCAAAAATAAATCAGGAAAAATAAATTAACTACAAAGTAAATAATATTTAATATCATATTTAGTTTTATCCTATTACTTTAAATGAGCAAATCTTGTATGTATATAAATACTATATCGAAAACGGCTCTAACGATTTTAATACATTTTTGCACATAGGTGTAGTTTTTATTTTTATGTTCAACTACGTGGTTGAATTCATGGTGTAAAGAAAAAAGAAAGGTGTGTGCAGAGTCAGCTGGTGTGGGGAAATGTCAAAAACACACATGAATTTAATTTTAGATTTAAACCAGAGATCTGTTTAGAAACAACTTTGGAGATGTTTTTAGTCTCTTCAACTTACCTTAGCAGTAGTCACTTCACAAGCAATTTCACCTCGATGTGCAGACATAATGGTCTTGAAGGCATTGATGATAGTATTCAAATGACTCAGCCTTCCATTTTCAGCCAAAAGTTCTAGAATAAAAATATTCATAATTTAAGTATATTAAGTCTATTAAATATTCATAATTTATTTTCTTTCCTTAACATGGTACTTGTCAGTACTTGTGGTACATACTTGTATTTTAAAATATTACAATATTATAAAATATTTTATTTTCATGTGGAAAACTCTTCAACAGTGTTTTTATGAATTGAAAATTTACTGTGAGAAAAGGTTTTTGGTGCAGAATTTAGAGGAATCAGTAAAGCCACTGGATCATAAATATGTATCCTTGCTTTAAAGCTGATTTATTTAATCCATATCTACTTTTGATCCAAATGAAAGTACCATGTGAAGGCATATGTCCGTAAAATTCAAGAGAGCAACCTACTTGATAAATTGAAATAGCTATTTGTGTATTAAGAGCGCAAAGTACGTCATTGCCGCTTGAGAATTGTAGATGGCCGCACGAAGCGTCAGCTGAGTGCGGCCAAACGTTTCGAGAGCGGCAATGACTATTTGTGCTCGTAATACACACAAGATTTTTCCTACCACCATAATTGCAAAATATTAAATTGTTTATTGTATACAAAATGTCATTTAGGTTATGTTCGATTTTTTTGTTGGAATGAATGCAAACATAACATTTAGATCGTCACTATTTGACAGGGAAACGATCTCTATAATACAAAACCGTGATAGTCAAATAATAAACCATTGACTTATTACCATTGATACTAGGCTACCCACCACAAAATATGCAAACTTCATAAATTTATAAATCAGCATCATACCCTACCTTTAAACAGATCACACCGTTATAATAGCACGGAGCGAAGTTTACTACGACAGAGAAAAAGTGTTATTGACCTTAGGCGTAGATTCTAGGTATTCCAGGAAGGAGTGGTATTTATAGAAATAACATCTATCTGGTAGCGATAAGACCCTACCCCTCCCCCCGGCCGCACTTCTCCTTCGAACTGGGCCAAGGTCAGGCAGTCAGTCACCCACCTGTGTCACCCGTTTATGATGGCAATTAGTGCGTTGCTACTAGGATGTTTTTATTTTGGTGATTCAGTTTTGTGTTGGCCTTGAGTGATTAATTTTGATTACCTAACAGAATACCCTCGGTGATCTGCAGCACACACTTTCACTTCTGTGTATCCACGAATCTCCTGTAAACTCTTTGGACATTGTAAGTTATTTACCATCACATTGTAATAATATGATCTCTTAAAAGGAATATTGGAGAATTAGTTAGGGAATAAATAAATTAATTGCTACTTTTCACTCTAAATATATATTTTATTTTTAACAATCAACTCATTACACAATATTTAGTTAAGGTTAAGGTTACATTCATTTATCAATGATAAGTACATTTGTATGACAAGAAGGATAGTTATGCTTTCAAGTTTAGTCTTTCTTGTTTACAATTGTAATATTAAATGTGCAATGTTCATTTTGCTGAATTATCACCCCAGATGTTGACATTGACTCGATGTGATGCTCCTCTTTCTTCTTAGACTCAACCACCTTAGAATGTCCCAAAATCTTTCTCGAAGTGTCAATTTTGTTACTAATTGAATCCTCAATATACCCTTCGGCCACTGTACTGCTTTTCCAGCCCCCGTGTCTTTTTATTTGAGTTAGGTTACCGCCTGCGTTTGCCAGTAGTGTGGCAGATGTACGGCGGAAACAATGTCCAGTGTAGAGCTGAGGTTCTGGCAGTTTTAAAGACTCAGCTATAATTTTAGGCACTTTTGCCACTGTATTCATACCAATGTTTTGGTTGGTGCACTTTCCCAAGTGATACTTAATAAAAAGTCTGCCTGTTTTTACATTAGCTGGTCTTAGGCTGATGTATTTCCTACAAATGCCTAAATAATCAATGCCACCCTCTTCCTCTTCTGTTATGGTAAATGTGCGATTTGTGTGTGTTTTGGTGTCTCTTATATTCACAATAAAAACTGAATCCTTATCCTGAACGTCATTTAATTCCAATTTAGTTAATTCATCCCTGCGGCAACCACCGGCGACGCCAAAAATTAATATCACCTTATGTAATAAGTGTTCTTTGTCATCAGCTGTTAATAAAAAGGCTTTAACCTCGTCCTTGCTCAAAATTTTGGATTTCTTCGATTTGTAGCCTACATTTTGCTGCTTTAGAAATGCAATAAGTTTGTTAAAATTGCTTATATCAATATTATCCTTTACTTTAAGCGTTGTTTTTAACATTGAGTAGATGGACCATAATGTGGAAGGTGCTACTGATTTGCTTTTAGTAGACATATACGCTATCAAAACATTTTCTGTCAAGTTTTTTACTTTCTTAGAACTACACCATGATTTAAATAATTCATACGCCTTTTCATACTTAGTTCTTGACTTACTTGGTAGCAAATTTAACGTAACTTCTTTAGCCAAGTCACCGATTTCAGGCGGTGTATTATCTTCTAAATTATCGCTGTCAAACTCCATATCTTCCATAATAATTACCTCACTTAATTATTATCTTACTTAATTTACGTTAAGATGTATTTAATTCAATTGTATTAACGTACACAACTACACAAACTTTAAATTTAACTTAAAAACGTTCATTATCTTTATTAACTGTAATTAACCTCTATCAGTTTCATAGGTGCGTAACCGGAAGTTAGTGTATAGAAACGCCGACTGTGAAATCAACTGATTTAGAGCAAGGCAACTAGAATTTAGAATAGGGTGAGTTTCATGGGATTTCTGACCAATAGAAACTCGTCTTTGGCGTTTGACGTCATAGTTATCTCTCTTGTGTGCCACCTTAACCTAATAAGTAACCCTGATTTAGCAAGCGGGAATGTTCATTCCCGCTCGCAAAAGCGAGCGAGAATGAAATGAAAGCGGAAATGAACCGTTTTGCGTACTGTTTACAGGTGTGGCAATGTGATTATATCCATGCAGTGGTAGGAAAAAATATATTTAGTTGAATCTTGGCAATCTATATTACTACGTTAGGGAAATTTTTGCGCCATAATTGTGGGCATTTGGCAAGTCGCAGGATAATTGAAGAGGGCTTAAAATGAGGGTCCTTATACCAGGGACTCAGGAAAAATACTTAAATTGCTTAAATGCCAGGAAATGAGATATAACTCAAAATATTTGCCATTTAAAAAGCATTGGGATCTAAAAACGTCTGCTTTGTTTACATAAAACATGAAGTTCTAATACTTGATTCAAAGCCATGTACATAAATCAAACATAATTTGGTGGATCTAAAAGCCAGTTTTCTATAAAAGTATTTTGTACTATAATAAAGAAGGATTATGCTTAAGAGTTTTTAGCCCCTTCGAGCCTCTAGATATATAACTACGCAAAGGAAATTTTTGCGCCTAAATTGTGGGCGTTTGGGAGGTTGTGGAATGATGGGAGAGGATGAGTCCTCTCCCATCATTCCACAACCTCCCAAACGCCCACAATTTAGGCGCAAAAATTTCCTAAAAAATTCCTTCCTTCCTTGGTTCCCTAAAATTCCTTGGTTTCCTAAAATTCGACCTTCAAATTGAAGGTCGATCCCGGACATGGGAAGAATACTGATATTGCTTTAAGTTTACTAGAAAATGAGAAATAATGTAAAATAACTGCCATTTAAAAAGCATTGGGATCTAAAACGTCTGCTTTGTTTACAAAAAACATGTTGCGCTGATTCTTGATTCAAAACCGTATGTAAAATATAAAATAATAGGGTGGATCTGAAAGCCAGTTTTCTATGAAGGTATTTGGTACCATTATAAAGAAGGATTATACTTAGGGGCTTTAAGCTCCTTCAAACCTCTAGTGTAATAATAAAGTTGCATTTTTGCATGTACTTACCAACAAGGTTAGCAGTTGGAGGGGATAATTTCAGTGTAGTAGCAACTTGCTTGAGTCCGTTTACCTTCACAGACCTTTTGATAGAGGGGTTATGGATGAATTCATTCAGCTTAGTATCTGTCTTTAGAGTTCCCTAAAAAAAAGAAATAACAATCTCAAAATGAGGAAAAATGAGGAATTGAAAACAAAAATCTTTCAAAAATAAAATTATTGCTGAAAAAATTATTTTACAGTAGACTCTCGCTCATCCGGACTAATGTGCCGGGCGTCCGGTCCGGATTACGAAAAATCTGGACTATCGAGAGTTGAGCAAATATTCGTAAATTTTGCCGTTACGGCGAGCAGTTTCGTCAAAACACGCGCTGATACAAACGGAAGCATCTAAAACAAGTTAAAACTCCGTAATAAATTACAGTCGGCAAACGAACTGTATATTACAATAGCACTACTGTACTGTATTGATAATAATGTATCTTATTGCGGGAACTGTAAAAAAAAGCAGTTGACAATACTGTAAAAATAAATTATTTACAGTACAGTACAGCAATGAATAAACATCACAGGAGTAAAATAATTAAGTTCACAAAATGAACATTATTTGTTTACAGCAACAAAAAAATATACTGTACAGTACTAAATTTAGTATAATATAAGAAATTTATTTTAAATAAAGTAAACCCAAAAAAACTTTTTTCGCCGTTTCACCAGCATCAATACGCTTGATAGCAATAAGTTTCTCTTCAACTGTCACAAACAACTTTTTACGTTTATCACAACTCATTTTATCACAATACAGAACTCATTAAATACGCGCGCGACGCAACAGTCAGACTGACACGTAGCAGACTGTCTGACAGAGGTTAGTGACATGCCCCCTCCCTCTCCCAAAATGGTGCCAATGTGATTATTGCTACAGATTTTGCAAAGAACGCATGAAGACGCAAAATGTATGCCATTAATGTGATGCGGGCTTGCTCACACAATAAATGAAGGCGTTCAAACGTAAAGTTGGTTACGTTTTTATTTGATAATATTGTGACGCTAAAAAAATCACGATTGCCGATCCGGACCAGCGAGAGTCCGGACAAGGCCGATCCAGATGAGCGAGTCTACTGTATTCAGTTATTTTCACATGTATGTGCACAATTCCTGATTAATATATGACAACATACTGTAAAAAATTAATTGCCTGAACAGCACTTTTTATAATTACTTAATGTGTAAACTGTGAATCGACAGAATGGTTGGGGCAAAATCTTGAGAATACGTCATAGGCCCCAACCTACACATATTAGCCGGGGCCGGGGTTTGGGTTACCAAACCTGGTTGCCGGAAGTAATTAGTTATTCATGTTTTATCTACCAAATCAATTTTAAGTAACTGTCAGGGTTACTTAATTCAACATTGCTATTTTATAGATTTTTATAAGATTATAAATAATATAACGGTATTCGACAAAGAACTTAATAATACAACTAAAATATAAATAACCGTCATAGCTTTCAATCATAGTGTAAGATAGTGACTTTAAATTATATCATGATAATCATATGGTTTTAACCATGTGATTGAGAAATAATATTGTTTATAAATATGTTTATGTTTTTTAGTTTTTGCAATAAAATGTAAGTGTTCAGTTGTTATTTTAAATGATTTATTTCTAATCTTATACTGGCGACGAAAAAAAACAATTGAAAAATGAGTAGAAGAGGTGGAAACAATAGAAACAATGACAATACTTTAATTGATTAATTAAGATCAAAAATAGAAAGGTTTACATGCCAAAACTTTGATGAGTCAGACAATTGGGAAGACTATGAGGCTCACTTTCTACTATTATGCAAAGTTAAAGGAATAGGGGAGGAATCCCGTGAGGCAGAGGAAGCAAGAAGAGATCTCTTACTGGCTTATGTAGGACCTAGCCCATTGCGGAAAGTTGCAAATTTTTTACTGCCATCAAAAATACAGGAAGTTTCTTGGGATGAACTCATCAAAGGCTTCAGATCGGTTTACAGACCTAAGAAAACAATTTTTTCAGCTAGATTAGAGTTTGAGAAGTGTGTGAGGGAAAATCGGGAAAGTTTCTCAGGTTTTGTGGTCCGTCTTAAAGATCTGGCACAATATTGTAATTATGGACATAGTTTTGATGAAAGGGTAAGGGACAGATTTGCAGGAGGAGTAAAGTTTCCCAAATTTGAAGTGGAAATCAGGCAACGATGGCCTGAGGGATTGAAAGAGGATGGAACAAAACTGAAATTAGAAGATTTGTTAGAATTAGCGGTATCAATGGAAAGAGCATATGGAGAAATGGACAATGAAGTTTATAAAGAAGTTGATGTAACTAACATAAATAAAAATCTTGAGAGAAGTGACCAAAAGGAGTTGGAGATAAGAAAAGTAAATAAAAGACATGAGAAATATGGTGACACATTACAGAACCAGAAAACTACAAATACAAGAAAATGTTGGAAATGTGGGTGGCCACACGAATACGGACAATGTTTTGCTAAACAAAAAATGTGCTACAATTGCGGAAAAATAGGACACTACGCAAGGGTTTGCAAATTTAAAAAAGTAAATCAAGTGAATGAAGATTCGGAAAACGATGACAGAAGTAACAAAAAACCTTGAAATAAATTATGTGCGTAATAATAGGAAATTCAAACAAGCACGCATCCAGGTAAGCATCAACAAGGTACCAATAAACATGGAATTCGACTCTGGAGCCTGGGCTTCAATGATAGTTTGGTTAAAGATTGGATCACCAAGCCTAGATAAATCAAATTCTAAGTATGTAGCATATGGTAACAATGTAATAGATGTACTAGGGGAATGTCATGTTAATGTTAAAGTAGGCAACAAGACACGTAAACTTAAAGTTGCAGTAGTCAATGGAAACGAAAAACCGCTGTTTGGGTTACCCTGGATGTTAGCATTTGACATGAAATTACCCCCATATGTAACAATTAATAAAATGGAAAGTGAAGGTCCTGTAAAAGAACAAAATGTTATCAAGCCTAATGTTAAAGAAATTATACAAGATTTTCAGCAAATGTTTTCAGAGGGTTTAGGGAAAATTAAGGATTATCAAGCAAAACTGCATGTAACAGAAGATGCAACACCAAAACATTTTCCAGCTCGTAGAGTTCCGTTTCCAATGAAGAAAAGGATTGAAAATGAGTTATCAAGACTTGTAAAGGATGGCGTTCTAGAAGCAGTAGATCCTGCTGAAACACCAATTCCGTGGGCAACTCCAACAGTCAACGTAGAGAAAAGTGATGGCTCGGTAAGAATTTGTGGAGATTTTCGAGTAACTTTAAACCCGAATTTGATTTTAGACAGAGTTCTTCTTCCAACCTTCGAGGAACTGACAAGCAAAATTGCAGGAGGGAAAGAGTTTTCTATCATAGACTTACGTGATGCATACCTACAACTTGAAGTGGTAGAGGAACATAGGAAGTATTTAGTAATATCAACACATAATGGCTATTACAGGTACACGAGATTACCTTTCGGAGTATCATCAAGTCCAGGAATTTTTCAGAGATATATGGAAAAGCTTTTGCATGGATTGCCACAAGTAGGAGTTTTATTGGATGACATTATAGTAACAGGAAGAAGCAAAAGTGAACACATCAGGAACCTGAGAGAAGTTTTGAAAAGAATGAAAGATGCTGGGTTGAAAGCAAAATCAAGTAAGTGTAGGTTCTTTGAAGAGTCAGTGACATACCTAGGACATAAAATTGACCAGAATGGAATTCACCCAACAGAAGAGAAGATCAAAGCAATTCGAGATGCTCCTTCGCCAACTAACGTCAAACAATTACGGTCATTTTTGGGTTCAATAAATTATTATGAAAAGTTTATTCCAAGTTTACATGCTATTTGTAGTGATCTCCACAAGCTGACGGGTACAAACTCAAGGTGGAAGTGGACGGCAAAAGAAGAGAATATTTTCAAAAAAGTAAAAAACAATTTGTCAAGTGAAGATACGGTAGTTCCTTACGATGAAACGAAACCGTTAGTATTGATCTCCGATGCATCAGAAAATGGCCTAGGCGTTGTTCTAATGCATAGGTATAAAGATGGACTTGAGAAACCGATAGCTTTTGCAAGTCGCACGTTGATGCCAGCGGAAAAACAGTATTTGAATATTGACAGAGAGGCCTTAGCCATTATATATGGCCTGAGAAAGTTTCACCAGTACGTTTATGGACGGGAATTCATATTGGTAACAGACCACAAACCCCTTCAGAGAATTTTTGGAAATTCACGAGATCTTCCAAAGATAGTGAATAATCATTTGGTGAGATGGGCTCTTGAGTTGAACCAATATAAATATGAAATCGAGTACAGAAAAGGAGAGGATAATATGTGCGCAGATGTTTTATCCAGACTTCCGATTAAAGAAGAACAAATGAAGGAAACCTGCATTAAGTTTTTGAATATGGATAAAGTAAACACCATTATGTCTTATGAACAACTAAAACAAAGAACATCTATAGATTCTGAAATCAAAGTAGTCAAAAACTACGTTTTGACAGACTCCTGGCCGACTTCTGTTCCTGAGAATTTAAAACCATATTCACAAAGAAAAGAAGAACTAGTGGTGGAAAATGATTTACTATTGTGGTTTGGAAGAGTTATCGTGCCTAAGTGTATGAGAAATGATGTTTTGAAAGTTTTACACTCGGGACATCCTGGAATTGCATCTATGAGATCTGTAGCGCGATATTACGTGTGGTGGCCCAACCTTGATCAGGAGATTGAATTGCACACCTTGTCAAGAAAATTGAGATAACATAGAAGAAGTACCATTATACCCATGGAATGTACCTGATAAAGTTTGGGAACGGGTACATATTGACCTAGCAGGACCAGTGAATGGGTGGATGTGGCTTGTAGGTATTGACGCTCTATCGAAGTGGGCAGAAGTTGAATGTCTAAAAACAACAAGTTCTGCTGTCATAATACAGCGTTTAAGATCATGGTTTAGTAGATATGGACTTCCAACAGAAATTGTAACTGATAATGGACCACAGTTTGTGTCAAAAGAAATTGAGGAGTTCTTCAAGAGAAATTCGATAAACCACATTAAGACAACCCCTTACCATCCAAAAACTAATGGACTTGTCGAAAGGCTGATAAGAACATTGAAAAGACGGTATTATACCACCAAAAAGGAATTGGGGGATGGTTCATTAGCACTCCAAAATGTGCTTTTCAGCTATAGGAACTCACCACAGAAAACAACAGGGAAAGCTCCAGCTGAATTGTTCTTGGATCGAAGGATGCCAACGATATTTGACAATATAAAACCTAACCTCCGTAAGAGAATGGAAATGAAAGTTTGGAAAGATCAAACAAGAGAAGAAGGAAAGCGAGCTAGAATCTTTGAAGAGGGGGAAGAGGTGTGGATCAGAAATGAAAATGGTAGTGGATGGTCAGCTGGAACAATTAAAAAGCAAAATGGTCTGTACTCATATGAAGTTCTTTGTGGAGGTCTTTTAAAAAGGAAACACTCTGACCAAATAAGGAAACGTGAGGGAGCTATAGACGAAAACCCTGTATCGACTACAAAATAGATGGACACCATTTAAGGGGAGAGAAGTGTAAGATAGTGACTTTAAATTATATCTGTGATAATCATATGGTTTTAACCATGTGATTGAGAAATAATATTGTTTATAAATATGTTTATGTTTTTTAGTTTTTGCAATAAAATGTAAGTGTTCAGTTGTTATTTAAAATGATTTATTTCTAATCTTATACATAGTCTTTCAATTAGCCTGGATGACAGCTTTTACTTCTTGAATTTTCAGATTGAAAACTAGTAAATTTTTGTAATTAGAATGTAAAAATTTAAAACCATCCAATTTCCAAATCAATCATCAAATTACCCAAGATTTTTTAACATGTTAACTGATAAAATGCTAGAGACCGGAAGAAATATTTGAACTAAGGAAGATTTCAAAAAATAGAAGTTTGAATTAACCAGGTTCTACTATAATACCAAGTATATTATTTTAGAGCAATAAAGCAGCAAAAAAATTGAATGAAATTAATATTGTCCCTCAGAACTAAAACCCATAAAGGAGTGGGTGCAACAAATTGCTCATGATGTCATTCCACAAAACATTACAGTTATACAGTAGGCCTATCCTAGAGCCAAAAAATACCGGGATTCGAACCATTCTCTAGCATATATATAATGTACTTGCAATTTGAAATAAAACAGCTCGAAGAAATGTTTCTCTTCATAGCAAAACTTTTTGAGGGCGTAATAATCTAGTTATTAGGAATATTTCCGAGGAAAGGGGTTTGCTATGTTATATTTGATAATTTTATAATACCCAAAGACACATCGTATCTAAGTTAAAAAGGTTCAATTTATCAAAATTAATTTCTTAAAAATTAATGGTTTGCTACATTAAATTAAGTTTGAAGCAAAAAAAACAGGTTTGAGTTACAATAGGGACCAAACCCTTAAAGAATGAATGAATGGATTGTTTTTTCAAATACTTGCCTGGAATTTGACCAACTCAGATTCAACAGCTTCAAGTTGCTTCATTTTGGTAGCAGCTGAGTACAAGGCTGTAGCATATCTTCCTTCTAGTCCAAAGATCTGGACAGGAGGCTGAAATACCATAAAAACCATGTATGATAAAATTATGAATATTAGGCACTAATTAGGCAATTACACTATGAAAAACAACTACACTATCTAATTCATTTAACCTACTATGTTTATTTAAAGGAATTTATTATTTTTTGTAACAGAAGACAATCTGTAATCCGGCATGTTTGTAGTCTGGCATTTTCACACGAATCACAGGTCAAAAAGTAAATAACAGGAATTACATTCCAAAAGATGCGAATGAACATGAGATATAGCAAAAAACACATTCAAAGTTTGATAGCGTGTTTGCTGATCACTGGTAAATGGCAGGAGTAACTTTGCGAGGGATGTTACACGTCTTTAATTCAGTAGGTAAATTCTGTAATTTGGCACTACCGCAGTCTGGGATCTACCAGACATATGAGAGTGTAATAAAGCCAATAAGTGAGCTTAGAGGGTTCATAACTTTAACTTTAAACTTATTTTATAACATAACAAAAATAGGAATGTTTTAAAAAGGGAGTAAAAGGTCTCAAATGGGTGTGTGCATGAACTACTGAAAAGACATACACTTTGGGGTATCTTGCTAGTCAGTAATCCAACACTTGGCATCTTAGACTCGAGCTCAAGAGGTTTTGTTGGTTTAGTAGAAACCTACAAAATTGAGGATTTCGGATTGCTTTCTGGGATAGAGTTTTCAACATTATTGTTGTGAGGAAATTGCTCTTTGGCCAATGGTGTTGTGGTAAAATTAGCCGTGCCGGTGCGGTCATCAGGAGCTGTGGAGGGGGATAGTCCATCAGTTATGAACTATAATCACAGTGGTGTTTGTGAAGGACACATTAATTCTAGAATTCTTTGTATACACAGTGTTTTGGGGGAATGGGTCAAACCCAAATCTCAGATGTCTAAATCGCCAAAACTCGGTTCCCAAAAATCAAATTAATTTAAGACTATAAGATTAGACTACACACGACCCGGGCGCGACAGCAATACGGTATATGACCTTGTGATGATGGCGAGATTTAGTTTGCCCGTGTCGCGATGACAGACAATAAGACGTTTACCACAGCGTGAAGACAACAGCTAACCTAAACTCCATGTTGATTTGTTTACAGTGACGTGGCAAGTCTTTATATTAACCATAACGCAATTACGAGTTAAACTATCACAACGCGACGTTGAATTCGTTTAACCCCTTAACCACGACGCACGAGTTAGCTCGTGGTAGTATTCTGTGCACTTAAACGCGATGTACGAGATATCTCGTGGAACATCTAAGTGCCTTCCGCGCGACGCCCGATTCTCAGCTGATTTATTTCGTTATTTTGTTGGTACAACTGTTCTGCTAGGTTTTTTCATTCTACGACTGTACAGTTGACCCTGACGAGTTGCAGACCGTTTGGTGCTGCACTCTAGTGGATTTTTCTGGAACTACCACACCATGAATTCTGCAGTATCGCGTTCGTCGTGTTGAGATGAAACCCCGCGTGTTGGTGTTGATCATGTAATTAATCTGCGCGCTACCAATCACGCGCGGAGCAAATTCCTCCGCGCTTATGGGGTTCATACAAGGATAGTTTTCATAAACCGTGTCAAATGAATTGCATTGGACGGTAGTACAATAACTTCTACAAAATCGGTCTCCAGCATCAAAAGTGGACAACGAGAGGCATATGTCACGGGCACGGACAATGTGCTACCAATCCCATGCAAAGTATTTGACGTTTGACGCTGTCTAGGCAAACCAGCCTTTACAACGATACAATGAAGAGTTTGTGTTAACCGCGGTGCGAGAACGAGTTCATTAGCACGACACGACAACGATTTCATTCACCATGATGCTATGCCATAGAGAAAAGAACAAGTTCACAAGACAACACTTTTCAATCTTCGTTTTTAGGCTGCGCTGGCTCCAAAATCCGTGATGGAGCGTTGCTCTGGACTGCTCCAGCGCCACTACACCTCTGTGTTTGTCACATTAGGGTTATAAACTTAGCTACAATTACAATTAATGAGAAATTACATAAGAAGATATCCTCATGGAGTGGGACAGCAAGAGTCCATTGCAATTTTAAAAGCTCAATATAAGTTACAAAAATTGGTCAATTTATTTTGAAACGTTAAAACTTCCCTTTTAAAATAGCCTATAACTTCTAAAAAAGTTTCCAAAACGTAATTTAGAGGAATGATCCCGTTAGCTGGAATATGATTTGAAACATTAGTCCGCAGTGAATATACTTGGAATTTAAGGGAAAAAACTTTGTAGCCTAACACAACTTACTTATAAACTCGTAATCCAAAGTTAATCTTGTCCAAATATATTCAGTGCAGCTGATATGTAAAAAACACGTCCCTGCCACCACTGAATAGCCAAGAGCAGGCTAATATACTTTTTAAGTTAATTTCTATAAAGTATAATCCTACAAGCTAAATTCTATGAAAGAGAGGTTTCTAATAAAGGTGAGTTGTTTCCAGAAATATTCAGTGCAGCTGATATGAAGAAAAACACATCCCTGCCACCACTGAATAGCCAAAAACAGGCTAATATACTTTTTAAGTTAAACTCTATAAAGTATAATTTTAGCCGACAAGCTAAATTCTGTGAAAGAAAGATTTCTAATAAAGGTGAGTTGTTCCCAGAAATAGGATGGTAAATATTTGTTTTAAATAACTAAGGACCTATTAGTGAAAAGGACCTATAATGGAGATCTGACAATTATTATGAAAGACTTCTTAATAATTGACAATTATATATAAAGACAATTATTATATATGAAAGACTTCTTAAGTACCTACCTTCACCATTTGATTCTGCGCAGCAGATGATGACAGTTGCCTGACCTAAAACACAAGCAAAGAGATAATAAATCATTAAATACATCATTTTTGAAATATTAAAATACCTAATTAGAAAACAAAATTAGTCTTTATTAAGTCCAACAAAATGTTTTGAAATGGAATAGACATAAGAAACAAAACAATTTAAGACTGAAACCCTTATCTAACTTATTTAGGAAATAAATCGACACAACTGTTGATCAACTAACTAAACCAACTAGGCCTACTGAAAATTATATAATAATTTAAGATGATTGAATACATCTATAGACATCCGTGGTCCTGTAAGTTTCACATGAAAATAAAAATGAGAAATTTCAAATGTGTTTTAGATTTGCTGAACAATCTTTAGTTACTTCTAAACCTACCAGAAATTAAGTTAGGTGTCTGAGACTAGGCCAAACAATAAAATAAAGATTTTAATTTAATAATAATGATATTAAAGATATTAATTTTTCTATGTTCTTTATCACTGATCTAACTTCTTACACATAACAGATGTGGAAGACTTCCATACTAGACTAGGTTCAGAAGACCTTCAATATCAACAGTGCCGGCCCTGGCGAGTACGAGACCCGTGGCAAGAAAACGTTTCCGAGGCCCTCCCATCCCAAATCCCAAATAACCTACCCCCCCCACAAATCCTACTCAGTGCTTTCTTAATTTTTAGACATATATTTAATCACATGCAAATTATGTATAAGGGCAGTATAAGTGATGGAAAACATTGTAGTTCTTTATACTTCTCCCAAAAGGCCAATGCACAAATCCTCAAAGGACACTACGCAATGGTAGAGCTAACAGTTACACAATTTTTATTTCCAAGAGTGAGCATCATTACATTGTCTACTTCAGTGCACCCGTGACAGTTTCGAGAAAATAAAATTTCCAACTCTTTAGACCACAAATCTATATTTTTTTAATAAATCTGCCTATTAAGTAACTGTTGAACATAATTAAATCGAGACACTTATTAACTTATTAATTGGAAAATTTCAGTAGAGTTGGGAAATTCACGGTCATAACTTAAGTTGAGAATTTTAGGTTGTCTCCTCTCCCTACAGTTTAGTGATTGTGTCTTGTGTCGTGCGCCAATGCTAATGTAATGTGAAACATTTTGTAATTCACTGGCAATAACCTTTCCGCATAGAACGGATGAACTAAAGGTACATTATTTCACTGCTACTTCCCTTCGGTACCGTACCTCGTGAGGACTGAATTAACTTTGAATCTTTCCAGTAGTTCACACCTTATTATTTTCTATAGGCCTCACGCAAACCGCACACCCTTTATCAAATAATCTAAAAGGTGAAAATCATATTGGGCTTACCGTTTTGACGCCCTTTTAAATTATAACTTAGTTTCAATATTACATGCAATCATTCTCATGGTTTCATAGATACCTCTGTTTTGTTTTTTATAATATTATTTATATTGTGTTACCTATTTTTACACTTATTCTGAAACCCCCAGTCTTAAAGACCTCAGGGAAATTTCATTTGTTGATATTGGCAACACTGCTGAAGCGGTGGTGCTACCCCTCCCAATACCTTCCTCCCTTCCCTTCCCCTTGACCTTCACACAGTTTTTTTCCTGTTTGAGTGGTTCTTCTGTAATTGACTTCCTGACTTTTAATTATGGGCCAGTCTCAGAGGCCGAGGGTTTCGGTTCCCGTTAGTCTGTTTTCCATTGTTTCTTATGCGGGAGTCTCACAGACCAAGGGTTTCGGTTAACGTTTCACAGTGAGGGTTTAGTTATAGGTGTTAATCAAAGGAAAACTCCTATCAGAAGCGCGAGGCCCTCCCAAGCGTGAGGCCCTGGGCAGTCACCCCTGTCGCCCTACCCTACAGCCGGCGCTGAATATCATACTAGGGAAATCTTTAAAATCCACAAAAAACAGCGTTAATATCTCTAAGTATTGTATTTAACTTCACAGTTAATTTTTTTCTCTGTGAAAATTTGATTACCTATCGATAACATGTTATTGCATTATGGTGCTCGATGTCAAATATTTTGCAAGTTGTTCAATTTATATGTTGGTGATATTTGAATATTTGGGTCCATGATAAGAAACTTCGTTTTTGGTTATGTAAGCCAGCAAAATCCCAAATAAATGTCACCCAACACCAAACAACCGAGTGTCAACATAAATTCAATTTATATCAAACAACCTTTATGGCATTGAGGTTGGATATTGATACAGTATATATTTTTTGTTTTATCCTGATTGATAGAATTGAATTAGTAGGCCTAATCTTGGTTTAGCTTAGGCTAGGTTATTTATAGTACTGGAGGATCAGATTTCAAACATCATAATAATGATAGACTGATAGGCCTATGGTAATTTATCAGCGAGCTTCCATCACACTTATTAACTCCAGGGCTTGTAACAGTTCTTGAGGTTGAAAAAAATAAAAAAAATAACTCAAATAAGAAAAAAAATAACCAAAAAATAACCTTTTGTACACAAAAAATGCTGCTAAAAATTAGAAAACCGGCATTATACTGGGGATAATACATTTTTAACCTTGGTAAAAAAGAAAATCTCGACAGACTAATCACAAATCTGCCTAGATTTGACGGCGAGGCTTGGTTTTCACGCAACGAGACTTAGTTTTCACGCATTTTAGGATTATGAGATTCGTCTGCCGCGATGCTGCTACAAGATCGTCTGAGAGATGAATACTGTAAACAGGGCTTTTAGCAGTTCTTAAGGTTGAAAAAAATAAAAAAAATAACCAAAATTCCAAAAAAAATAACAAAAATAACCAAATTCCAAAAAAAATAACAAAAAATAACCAAGAGCAAAAAAATAACAAAAAAATAACAAAAATAACCTGTTACAAGCCCTGTAACTCAGACAGATCAGACAGATCTTAAGCATTATCAAACCTGATTTTTCTTAATACTTTCCATATTGTTCCCTCAAGGTACAGTACACCTCGGATTATTAATGTGGCGGAACACCGATACGGATAACAAAAAATTTTGATAATCCGAGGTCATTACAATATCGTCTAAATAGGGATTGGGTACCTTAGTCGCTTGCGAATTGATGCTGAAAACAGCGTGTCAAGACTGTACAAAATGTTAGTCTTTCAAATTTTACGGGAGTTCAATTTTGAAACAAATTTAAGAAATAAATTTTATCATATTCATTCCAATATAATGTTAATTCTTACCGTATTTACGGTTTAGGCTTTGAAAAACACGCCAGGTTAAACATTTAAGTTATTTATTGTTACAGTAACTCTTCTTAAATAACGTAAGACATCAAATGACAGCAATAAACAAACCCGCAAAATTGCCGTAGGCTTCGCCTTTGTTGAGTACTGCTAGCGCCCCAAGTAGCAATCCAGAAAACTACGTTCACGCAAATGCTGTATGTACTGTTTAGGCAATTAGATTCCTTCAATAAATATTGTAATTCCAAATTCATACAGTAAACATTTGCATTTTACTTATAGAAGGCACATTGCTTCTGCAAACACGCAAAAATCATGTTTTTGCCGTGATTTAAATTTTTGGTACTTTGGTATTATATGGAGGCCACTATTTTTAGAGAGGTTTTTTTAATTGGATACCAAAACTAACTACATCATTGGAGAGAACATACTTTAATTGACTTACTGTCCAAATTTGACATAATTATGATGAGCGGTCTTTGTGTTATGCCCCCCAGAAGGCAGCGATGTCGGCGAGGTAAAGCGTCACCGCCGCTAGCGGCAACACCCGATCATCAGCCTTATACAGCGTGCTGCGGCTGTTATGTTAGGTTAGGTTATCATAAATATGTTTGTAGGACTTTCCTCGTTTCGTTACAAATCAAACGATACCGGATGGGTCATACTTTCGCCCGCCAAATCCTGTAGGCAAGTGATGACCGGTCAGCAACCTGACCTAGGCCTACTTGGAGGGGATTTGGCGGGTGAAGGTATGACTCATCTGGTATCATTCGATTCGTAACGAAACGAGGAAAGTCATACTTACATATTTATGATAACCTAACCAAACATAACCGCCGCAGCGCGCTGTATAAGGGTGGCCTCCATATAATACCAAAGTACCAAATTTTTTAATTTCTCGGATGGACCGGTCCGGATAATGTGGGGTCCGGATAATCCGAGGTGTACTGTATTCAGATTATCCTATGAAAATTTCCATATTAAAGAAGATGTTATTTAGGCCTAGTAAAAATTACATACTCAGTAAAACAGTTTTATACTTAAATTAACCAAATTACAAAATGGAAGCAAATAGTGTTCTTGGCTTTAGTGAAAAAACTCACAAGAGCTTTTACTCACTTGTCCTAATTCCTACCAAAACAGAAAGTGCACTAACAGAAAAGGGTTGCCAAATCAAGAATATGTTAATTACAAATTAAATTAAGGCGACTGAAGGCCCTTCTGACAATATGGGTGAATTTGACTTACGGTACTTACTTACTTACTTGACTTATATTCGGCATCCTGTGTCCATAAGGCGTAGGATCTGTCATTTGGTTCTCAGCATGGAACCACTCTCCCTCTAGGGGAGTGTTAAGGGGGTTTACCTAAAGTTCACCTAAAGGCTTGTTTAATTTATATAAGCCTGGATCCAAAAGTTTAAATTCTTTTATCTGCTTGATTTACTTTAGCCTATGTTTCTTCAAGTTAGGAATAACAAGCAACTAAGCTGAGATCATTGGCAATCCCACAACAACTAAAACTAAAGCTAAAAAAAGGTTACCTTTTTACCTTTTACCTTCCTCGTTATTCTGTTGACTTTTCCGAGGTAAAAAGTAAAAAACACTTAAACCTGATACATGGAATTCATCATTTTATTAATGTTTAAAACTTAACAACAATGGATGTGCAGCATTACTTTACTCAGTGACTTCAAAACCATGATGAGCTGCTTATTTTAACTTAGGATACGCCTAGACCTACACTTGTAATATTCTGCTTGCAAATGTTGCCATTAATTATCTGTACATTTTATTTTTAAACTCGTTAGATAACTTGAAACTTCCACAATCAAAACTAGGCCTATTCTAACCTTGCAAACAATTCCAGACCAACACTGAAATAATGACCAGCCTACCAAACAAACAAGCTTTATTACTTTTATAGGATGTATTTTAATCGATGGTAAACAAAAACATAATTACTTACGATGATGCTAAAGTTTTTAGAAGCCATTGTAAAAAGTTAATGTCCCTTCTGAGGTCAAGCTTAGCAGGCGGCAGGGGCAGACAGAAGACAGAGGCAAGAAAAAATCTAAAAATCAGACGACAACGCTTGAAATACAGCTGATAACTAAACCAAGTTTACTACATCCAAGGAGTTTTCATCCTGATAACAGATAGCAAAGATCTTGTATATCTATATACAAGATCTATATGATAACTGGCAATGTATATCTATATGTTTTAAAGAAACACTGGGTCATCTACATTATCTGTCCTAGTCGCTAATAGTATCACTTCTTCGTGATTTAAATCTTTTACTTAATTTTTGACCTGGAGTTCACGCAGACCAAACATTAACACTATAGCATTAACCACTTAGATTAGCTGATAGTAATGACTGGGAAGGGCCGGGGGAGAGTAGCGTAGACCGTCAGTTTAAAAAAGGCCGCCTCAACATAAGTTGAGGCAGGCTACCTGACCGAGGGGTTGACCGGCCATTGCCCTGGTCAACTTGACCAGGACAACGGCCAGGCCGGCCCGGCGAGTAAATCTCATTGTCCCGGGCGGTCCGGCCATTGTCCTGGTCAACCCCTCAGTCAGGTAGCCTGCCTCAACTTATGTTGAGACGTCCTTTAACAAATCACTGAGTAAACCCCGAAACTTAAATCTCAAAACCGCTGAAAAAACACAATGCGGACGCGACGGCAGTCCGTGACATGACGGCGAGTGTGCTACGTAAATCGTGTGAAGACAAGAAACAACGTGAAGACGAGACTTACCTAAACTCCGTTTCGACTTTAATAACATCAGTGACGCCTGACGAGGCATTGCTTCCTTTACCGCAACACGATTACGAGTTTGATTACAACGACGCTACCATGAGCTGGTTTTTAGGTTTTTTTTCTCCTAGACAACGTCAAACAAATCGAGCCGAACCAGCAGCACAATTAATTGCATCAACAAAATCAACTCTAGCGTCCAAATAAATGGGTAGTGAGGGGTGAGAGTGGAGAGCTGTTCCCAAACATCGCGCTACCTTGACTTATTGGCTGTCTAGGAAAACGCCGGCCTTTACCACGATGCAACGATGACAGTGATGGATCTAGGGGGGCAGCGGGGGCACCTGCCCCGAGCGCCAGCAAGTAGGGGGCGCCAGCGATGCTTAGGAAAAAAGTGATAAACTTCAATTTACGTAGCGATCGCAGATAACGGTAAAACTGCAAAAAAATTGCTAGCGACTGTGAAATTTAACTATGCGTATTTACCGATCGCAGGAACAACTTTAAAATAAGCAAATAAGCTGTGCAATTTAATCCCGCGTATTTACCGTTCATGGGTATTTGGCGTCTATATAAATTGTCACAAAATAGTCTCGCGATCATCACTCGGCGTCAGACGCCGAGATGAGTGGATAATGTATGAGTAAATGGAGGACGAAAGTATTATTATTTTTTTAGTAGCGCCAAGGAAAGTAAGCGGTGATCTTGCTGTGTTCATCAGTCAAACGGATGAAGGATATTATCAAAAGTTGTTTAAAAACCACTTACGGAAGAACAAAAATAAATTTTCGGAATATTTTAGATTTCCAATTGCAGAATTTGATTTTGTGCTATGTTTAGTAGGGTGGGTCGAAGGAACAAAATTTTGGAATTTTGAATCGTAATAGGTCTCAAAAGTTGTGTAATAGCATGTAGAATACTGAAAAGAAACTTCAAAAAAATCATATAAGATCTTCCGGTCGCGCAATGACTTTGAAGTTTAACAGTAAAACTCCATAAGAGAATTAGTGCAAAATCGTAATTCGGTTTATGCTGGACATTGATAATCGTACAAAAGATTTGCCATGAAAAATGAAAAGAGCTCTTTAAAACAGTATGAAAAATGGTATAATTTGTGCAAATAGGCATCAGAATTAATTATTGATTTAATACAAGCCAAAAACTAGAAAAAATCCTTCAGTATGGGATTTTTTGAAGGCCATAGACGATAATATACTGTTGCCTATTTGGACACATTATATCATTTTTTTTAAACATTTTAAAGAGCTCTTTTCATTTTTCATGGCAAATCTGTTGTACGGTTATCCATCCCCAGCATAAACCAAATTAAGATTTTTTACTCATTCTCTTATGGGGTTTTACATGTTAAACTTCAAGGTCATTGCGCGACCGGAAGATCATATATGATTTTTTGAAGTTATTTTTTCAGTATTCTACATGCTATTACCATTGACTTTGAATTGACTTTGAATGTATAAGGAGACAAACCATCCATATGGCCGCCTTGTGCCGGCTCCTCTTGCTAGCTCCACGTAGTTGACATCGCCGCCGTCAGAACGCGCTGCCCGCGCGCTCTGCGCTCTCTCTCACTCCCTCCACCTTGCCCCTCGGCCCCCTGCCGTGTGCGTCGGATGTCTCGCTCATCACTACTTCTCCTTCTCCCTTCTCCCACGCAACGGCCGTTCATAGCGAGTGGAAAGCTGCGAGTCGCTGCGAGATGTGCACCCTTTGAACCTGAGCGCGGATCGGCGCGATGTCGTTCTCGATAAGGCAACGCGAGAGCTTGGCAATCTTATTTTTTGATCAAAAAAGCTATAAGATTGATAATGTACATTTTATTAATTATATTGTAATATATCTGTATATTCTATAATTTGTTATCATCCCAGTACGGTATTTTTTTAATGACCTGATTTGGTGATTGCTGCAAACCATAGTATTACTTTTTTGGGATATTATAAGCATTTTGCAATGTGCTGATGAATTTATTTTGTGTTCTCGGATATACCATTTGGGCTTAGTAAGACTTAATTGTGCTATAAACGACAGAAACACGCATCAGAAACCGTCAATTAATTAATTTGAGCAGGAAATAATACAATTTAAAAATTCAAATATAGTTTATTGGTATAAAAATACAAGAAACCTACTAACATAATTGAGTATTTCAAAAAATCAATAGCACTCCCGGTCATAAACTTTGATTATGGCTTTACATAAAGCTTAAACTATTTTCGGGTGAATTTAAATTAGCAATTGAAATATTGTTACTTACACTTTCCCTGCAATATTTTAATTTTTTGAAAAAGCCTCCATACTTCTCTCCGGGCTGCCTTATTTCTTCCGAATTTCCTGGAGTTTACGGTGGATTTTTTCTGTAATCAGCTTGTTGAGGACAAATGCACGATGTTTTTAGCAGTCCTTACTGATATTGTTTTAGGCATATAGCCAAGGCGCATTATAAAACACTAACCTCATCTATACGAAGCAGCAAGTGCAGGTTTGATTGTATTTCACATCAAACTACTGTCGAAGAAAAACATGTGCGCTCGAGTTTAAACCCATATAAATATTGAATGAATCATCCGGTTCTAGTGAAATTAATGTTAAACTGAACCTTTGTTAAATACATTTTATATTATAACAATTTTAAATATTTCGGTCGAGCCGAATTTTTTTACATAATAAAAACCATGAAAAGTACCGATTTTTCCGAAGGTCCACACTAAAAGTGAAGTTTAAACATTTATTTTACAAAAACTGTTGGAGCAAACTTTTTTCAAATTTTTATGGAGTAGGATTAGGTATATTATTAATTTATTCATATTGGTTCATAATTTTAAGGTTAATACTCTATGTGCTGTTGTTAATTTTGTAAACGTTTACTGAAACCACTGCTTACAGGCCAAAAAAAAGTTTGCTCCAACAGTTTTGTAAAATAAATGTTTAAATTTCACTTTTAGGGCGGACCTTCGGAAAAACCGGTACTTTTCATGGTTTTTATTATATAAAGATTTTCCCGCTAGACCGAAAATTTTAAAATTAATTGTTATAATATAAAATGTGTTTAACAAAGCTTCAGTTAAACAGTTATTTCAGTAAAATCGGATGATTCATTCCAGAGTTATATGGGTTTAAACTCGAGTGCACATCTTTTTTTCTTCGACAGTAATTAGAAGTGAAACTGTTTTATTGGAAGTTCAGCTTGATAAGGCCAGTGACAATTACACGGCGGTAAATTGCGATATTAGTCTTAAGTGTCAACAAACATCTGGAAAATGGCTAGAATAGCAACAGAACGTCACTGACACCTCTGACTGCTGGCGGTGTACCCCCTCCACAGGCGACATATCCATCAAAGAGCCTAGTCGCCGCCTCCCATCTCCCATCCCACTGCTGGATCCAGCTAACAGGGTGACCAGATTTCAGGGAGGACAGTGGGTTAAAGAAGGGGGACATTTACAGAAAGAGGAGGACAGCGTTAAAAATAATTGTAATAATTTTTGCTATAGACCCAATTATATTGCATTACAAATGATTGTCTTATATTATGTTAGAGATACACAAAATACTTTATTGTGTGAAGAATTCATAAAAAAACATTCACTCTACTTGTTTTGTTTTAAGGAAAAGTACCTGGTGGACCGAGCCTTGCTCGGTGTTATTTCATGTTTACCAGTTCATCCAGTTACTATAAAATATTTCAATGTCATAGAATTTAACAATGTAAACCTTTTTTATTGCTCCATGGACTCTTCATTCCACCTGCTGTATTTTCCCTTGATAGTTGTAGATTCCAAACAGCTGTTATGATTACTTCATTTGTTTACACTTTCCTTGTTTATTTTCGTTGCTATCACGGCAACCCATAAGGCCAATGTTAAAATTTTACAACTTTAAAATTCGATTTAATATGTTATTAGATTTTCTCTGGCCAAGTAATCTGCGTAAAAGACGTTTTTGAGTCTTAAATTACTTATTTCCAGACTTTGAAGGAAATCCTCGGAGCCGTTTTTGAGATAATGTAGAACAGTAAACGAAATACCCTTTTTAGACTTTTACCAATTATTGACACATAGGGTCGAGTTTCGCGTCCGCAACTTCACAAGTCGGCAAAATGAAAAAATGTGTTTTCCTTTTTTATGTGATCATCACTGTGCAATGTGATATGACACATAGGCCTAACACATAACAATCTACAAACGGTAGGTGTAGGCCTAACTTGAATGAATCGGTTTTAAACACGAACGGCCGTAAATGACGATCGCGCAGATTTACCGATTGCGGGTAGACGACAGTAGGGCCTAAGTTGTTTGACCAAATACGAATAAAATTGTTACGAAGGCGCGAATTAACCGTATTTATGGCTGCGGGAACACGACGAAAGTATATCCTTTGTAGAAGGCCACATTTTAGCGAAAGCCGGGAGGACAGGAGGACAATCGTTAAAAAGGAGGACATGACCTCCTAAAAACGGACGTCTGGTCACACCATCGATATAAGGGTCACCCTGAATCCAGCACGACCCCGGTAACTAAGCTTTGGTTGCATGAAGTATATTGGAATCGCGATATATCCACCAGTTTTTTCGAATTGAGAATTAAAACATAATTTTCGATAGTTTAGGCCTACTTGTGTCTATGGAAAAACGCACAATAGGGGTTTCTATTATAATAGGACCAGAGAGTAAATTCTTTATCTAGGAACAATATTTCAGAAACAAACTGAATAGACTCTATAGGAACCATACGAAGTCTCCAGTAACCTCATTTTGTAAAAAAAAGGAGTGTATAGGTAGGTATACAGCACATACAAAAGTATTGGAAAAACGACAAAGTGCAATAATGTAATGTAGTGTAATCACAGAGAAGAAGCATATGCTTCTTCTCTGTGGTGTAATGTAACCTTATTTATTACCGTTGGACAATACAAGTAATGCATAGCATACGTCATTAGGTGAAATAAAACTACAATGTAATGGATCTGTTATTCTGTTAGTTAGGTTTAAAATTATAAGAATTTTTTTTACACTGTTAATATAGGAATAGGCTAACATATTATTTTTTACACAATAAAAATACGAATTATCTGTTTCATTGATCATTTTACATAAATATTTTTTATTATCTGATTTTTGATGACTTTTTTATAAGTACACTTGACTGTTTGAAACTTAATCCAGCATTCAGCCAGTCTACTTTCGATAAATTGCAACATAAATAAGCTGTCACAATTTATTCAGACAGTCTTGTAGGAATAGCTTCAGGGAGATGGGAATTTTCACTCTGGCCACCCTGTAAATATTCGAAACCTGTTTGTTTTGCAAACTCAGGTGCTCTCCTCTCCAAGGTGCACAAGTCCACGACTACCCAACCAGGGGTAGAGACATGTACAGGCTGTCACAGAACAAGTCCAGAGCGGCAATGAACCTGCCTTCCCAAGCAGGTATCAAGTTCCTGAACAACCTCCCTGAAGATATTCGGAGGGAGAGAGATTGGAAAAGATTCAGGGCTCGTCTCAAGCGGTTTCTGGTCCAGGGAGAATTTTACACTGTGGGCGAGTTTGTGGCTCACTGCCGGTGAGGGTCCTTGTGCTCCTGGGGGCGCAATGCGGCGGTATCCAGGCCGTCCAGCTGGGTGGCGTTGGGCTCTGGATGAAAGTGATTTTTTTTGTTCTTGTACTATACATACATATTGACCTTTGCTACACAATTGTTAAATTGTTTTTTGGCAATAAAAGAATTATTATTATTATTATTATTATTAATTAATGAAATTAAACAGAGCACTTCAAATATATTTTTATAGTTTATTTAATACGGCTTTTCTTCGATTACATAACATTTGGTTAGGTCAAGTTTTAGGATATAATATCAAGTTCTAAAACAATCGAGTAAAAAACAATTAATTATTTAAAAATTAATTCATTTGAACGTGAGCTTACTTGGGAATAAATATTTTGTATGATTATTGTACTGCTTAATTATTTTAATTTTTATGTCAATGTAAAACTTAAATTTTGCGCGACGTCAAATTATAACAGCGCGATCGGGCCTAGTCGTGGATGAGAGCGAGAGCGGTTTGTCAGCAGGAGAGCGGGGGGAGCGGTTGGCTACTACGCCCCCCCCCCGTGCCGCGCGGCGCCGCTGCCGGGCCGCTGCGAGCTGTCGACCACCCGTTCAGAACAGCTTCCGAGCCTCGCCGCTTGGAGCGCCACTCCATAGCGGCTTTCTCGGTGTAGTTCAAGTAAAATTCCGCTTGAGTCGCTAGTGTGCTTACAAAACTGCCATCCACAGATTTTACAATGGCGGTGAAACGTCTCCTTCTACATTCATAGTCAATGCTATTACGCAACTTTTGAGATCTATTACGATTCAAAATTCCAAAATTTTGTTTTTTCGACCACCCTAATCTATATATTAAAAAAATTTGGTTTTTCTTTTCCGAGTCCGTTCGGCTCTTCTACTCAACCGATTTTCATAATTGAGGTCTTAAATTAAAGGTATGCACGCGCAGATTTGCCATCAAGCATCCGCATTCATTTATCTGCCGTATTACTCGAGTTATTCACAAAAGCAACTTCCTCCCTGTACATTTCTTATGGGAGTTAAATATATGGTTTCCCTTTTCCAAGTTCGTTTGGCTCTTCTACTCGATCGATCTTCATAATTGAGGTCTTAAATTAAAGGTATGCACGCACAGATTTGCCATCAGGCATCGGCATTCGTTTATCTACTGTATTACTCGACCAAAAAACATTAATTTTATTATTTCCGGGATTTTGAATTAAATTTAAGTTATATTTCCCCAGTTCCAATTACGTATATCTGAATGTTTTGGTCTAAGAACCTTCAGCGAAATACCACCTTTCATTTCAGCTATTGATTATTAAGATCGGACGTACCTGAAGCACGCTGCTGAATTCCGAACAACACAAAAAAATTTGTTTTTCTTTTCCGAGTCTGTTCGGCTCTTCTACTCAACCGATTTTCATAATTGAGGTCGTAAATTAAAGGTATGCACGCAAATATTTGCCATCAAGGATCGGTATTCATTAATATACTGTATTACTCGACCAAAAAACATAAATTTGATTATATCCCGAATTATGAATTCAATTGAAGATAATATATTTCCCCAGTTCTAATTAAGTAATTCTATATGTTGTAGTTTAAGAACCTTCAATGAAATACCAGCTTTCATTTGAGCTATTGATTGTTATGATCGGACTTACCTGGAGCACTCTGCTGAATTCCAAACAACAAAAATCTTTTACATATATAAATTAGGTTTTCTTTTTCTGAGTCCGTTTATGGTCTGATCTTAATGAAATTTGGAACAGACGAGTAAAGTGGTAATCAATTGGACGAATTCGTGAACCAGCCCGATCGGACCACCGGAAGGGGGTAAAGGGGGATAACCCCCCAAAAGTAGGTTTTTGAATTTTTTACATGGAAAAACAAAATTTATCCAATTTGTGTTGGCACTATTGAATCCAGCCAAAAAAAAAGAACAATTTAGGATTTTGATTCACTGGTCTATGTCCATTGGTTACTGAGATAGTGAAAGTGGTAAACACAGTACGTTGTCCTAATGTTAACCTTATGGGTAATAAGTAAAATTCTATATCTTGCTTATTTCTCAACATATTCATCTTGATAAAAACTGGTTTATGTCTTCATCTGGATGAGATCTAATGTATAATAGTCTAAAATCCCCGATATTTCCATTTTCATGGCAGCAAACCTGATGTATACTCATTCCCCATGTTAATCTTATGGAGCTTACAAAAACACGTCAAATCTCGCTGTGTTGGCTTGAAATGTTCTTTTGCATATGAAATTCGCTGAGTATGCAGGTAGCAACGAGGGTATTTTAGCATGGTATATAGTTAGTTTGTAAGGTCGTATGTGCCGGGCTGACATGTCGCTGTCCCGAAAACTTAAGTACAGATTATCTCCTGAAAGTCCTACGTTTTCCTTTGTGGAAAAAATTATTGCCAACTTGGTAATAAATCGTGGTTTAATTGGTTTTCTGAAATTCCAACATAACCGGGCCAAGCTACATGCACCTCTTTTTCAACTTAGGCAAGTATCGGGCAAGTCACATTGAAGTTGTCAAGATCCATTGCATGTAACATTAATTTTGTAAATGAAGAATTATTTGATTCGAGTTGATTTTGTGTCTTAGTACCAAAATTTACTGCTGCGGAGCAGCGTGGGTCCTCTAGTGTTTAGTATTAAAATACCTAAACAAAGCGTCGTATAACAGAAATCTGTATTCTATTTCAACAGACGAAAAACTCGCTATAATGTTTAGGTAAATATATGTTAAATTGATAATCTTATCCCCAACTCAGACATTATTAAAAGTATATGTTAAATGTTAAGATTCAAGTGGAATTAGGCAATGTTTATTACAGTCGAGTCCTGATTATCCGAAATAATTGGGACCAGTCCCTTTTTGACTTGACTTACTTGACTTATTTCCTTTCACTCCTGCACGGAGCATAGGGCCTCCACGAAACAACGCCATCGGACTCGGTTGGCAGCCAAGGCTTTCACTTCCCTCCAGTTTTTCCCTGCATCTTTTATTTCCTCTTCCACAGTTCTCCTCCAGGTCATTCTAGGTCTTCCTCTACGTCTATGCCCCTGGGGATTCCAGCTCAAGGCCTGCCTCTCTACAGCATCTGGATCTTTACGGAGAGTATGTCCAATCCATCTCCACTTGCGTTTTTTAATCTGTATATCTACAGGTTCTTCATCTGTAGCATTCCACAACTCTCTGTTTGAGATAACATCGGGCCAGTGGACCTTCAGTATTTTCCTCAAACATCTGTTGATGAAAACTTGCAGCTTTTGTGTCAAAGATGAAGACACCTTCCAAGTCTCACATCCATATAACAACACAGACTTGACGTTGCTATTGAATATCTTCAACTTGGTTCTGGTCGAAATGTCACGAGCCTTCCACACTGGATACAGCTGTACAAAAGCAGCATTAGCTTTAGTAATTCTTGACATTACATCTTCATCAGCTCCTCCGGCTCTCGTTAAGACACTTCCCAGATATGTAAATCTGTCCACCTCTTCGATTTCCTCATGTGACACTCTGAAACTGTTGTTATTTACTACATTTATCCTCATTGATTTAGTTTTCTTTACATTTACTTTTAGGCCTGTAGACTGTTCGCTTTCCAAATCCTGCAACTTTCCTGTCATGTCATCAAATCTATGGGAGAGGAAACAAATATCATCAGCGAAGGCCAGTTCTTCAAGCCTCTGTTGGAGACCCCAGGATATACCTCTCGCTCCTTTCTCTGCTATATTTTGTAAAACCTGGTTCAGAGCTATCACAAAAAGTGTTGGTGACAGAACACAGCCTTGCCTAACTCCTAACTTTACCTCCAAGGCATCACTTAGGTTACCATTATGAATTACCCTACATTGGTAATCCGTGTACATCTCCTTTATTAGAACTAATATTTTGTTAGGAATTCCAAAGCTCCTAAGTGCCTTCCAAATACTCACTCTTTTTACAGAGTCAAAGGCTTTCAGGAAGTCAATAAAAACGAGATACAAGCCAACATTGAACTCATTACTTTGTTCGATTATTATCCTCATCGTATTTATTTGATCTGTGCATGAGCGGTTCCTTCTGAACCCAGCTTGCTCCCTTCTCAACTTCCTATCAACAACCTCTTTTATTCTGTTCAAAATAATTCTTGCGAATATCTTCCCAGGAATTGACAGCAGAGTAATACCTCTCCAGTTCTCACATTTTGTTGTGTCCCCCTTCTTTGGCAGTTTACAAAGTAATCCCGTTTTCCAGTCTTTTGGCATTGTCTCTTCGTTCCAAATTTTATGAAATAAAGGCTTTAAAATTTTAACTGCCAACTCTGGATTAGCTTTCATAACCTCTGGGGTAATGTTGTCACTTCCAGGGGCTTTCCAATTCTTTGTCTCCTTTAGTGCCTGCTTTATTTCTTCTTCGGTAGGAGGACTTATATTTATATTTTCTTCCTCAACTTCAAAGTTTCCTTCCATATTGAGATCATTTTCTTCAACTTCCGTAAATAGTTCAGTAAAGAACTCATGCCACCTTTTCATTTGATCATGTTCATTTGTTAAAATCTTTCCATCCTTGTCCTTAATCGGTCTGCCAACTTTCAGTCTTTTCTTTGACAGCATTTTAGTTATATTGTACAGTTCTTTCATGTCACCTTTTCTCGCTGCATCTTCAGCTTTCTTAGCATACTCATTGGTCCACTTCCTTTTGTCTGACCTTGCACTTCTCTTCACTTTAATATCTGCTCGTCTATATTCTATTTTCAGATCTCTCTTTTGCCCTCGGGTCTTGCAATTGTTCAGCTTATCCTTCACTTTCTTCCTCTCTTCCACTTTTTTCCATGTATCTTCAGACATCCAATCCTTCTTTCCCACTTTTTTCACTCCTAAAACTTCATCTGCTGTGTTAGCATATACTTCTTTAATGTTTATCCAGTGATCTTCTATATTAGTGTCATCCATGGATCCGAGCGCTTCAAATCGATTGTGTAATTCAATGGTGAAGTTTTCTTTGTACTTTATGTCTCTGAGCTTCAATGTGTCTATTTTCCTCGATGTTTTCTCCATTCGCTTCAATGATGCCGCTATTTTTATTCGTACAGTTGCAACCATCAAATGGTGGTCACTTCCAATATCAGCACCACGTTTATTCCTCACATCCAGCAAGGATTTCCTCCATTTTCTCTGAATCATAAAATGGTCTATCTGGTTTTCCGTAACTGAATCGGGAGACACCCATGATACCTTGTGACAGTTTTTGTGAGGGAATATTGTACCTCCTAAAACAAGGTCATTACTGGCACAAAAATCAATAAGCCTTTCTCCATTATCATTTCTGGCTCCTAGCCCATGCTTCCCCATCACATGTTCCAGGCCAACATTATCATGGCCCACTTTTGAATTCAAGTCCCCCATCACAATCAAAATATCCCTCTTGTTAATGTCTTGTAAAGTTGCTTGTAGTTCTGTGTAAAATCGATCCTTTTCAATTTCTTCATTCTGTTCTGTAGGTGCATAGCACTGTACTATAGTGACATTTCTAATTCTTGAATAAAATCTTGCTGTAATTATTCTTTCTGAGATAGGTTTCCAGTCCATCAGACTCTTCTTTGCTGTTTTACTAAGTAAAAACCCGACTCCATATTTGTGCTCATCTTCCTCATTTGCTTTCCCAGAATAGAGTAATGTTGTGTTATGGTCTGATTTTATTTCTCCAAATTGATTCCACCTAACCTCACTCAATCCCAAAATTTCTAGTCTATAATTTATCATTTCTGCCACTACTTGCTTGAGTTTTCCAGTCTGGTATAGTGTTCTTACGTTCCAAAAACCGATTCTCGTTGTCCATTTCAAGCCAAAGGTCATTGCCATAAAGTCCTTCCGGTTGTTTCTCAAGGTTTCAGTAATAATTTATGTTCTCGAGTGAACAGGTTATTGGCCTATCGCACCCAAAGCTTGGTGGAGGGGCTGCCTCCTGAGCCTCCAAGCTTGCTTTTGAGTTGCTTCAGCTGTCGTGTCTCGTGACATAGCCTACTTCCTGGGACGTACATTCTGCACCAGCCAGGTTGCAACTCCTCAGGATCATCCCCATGAATGAGCGATCCCCCCTCACTTGGTTCTGTAGGTGGGCCAACACCCAGTGGCAGAGGGTAGCTCTTCGCAGCTAACAAGTGAGAGTTGGAGTTTAGGTGTGGACCAGTCTGCCGAACCAACCCCGTATGCGAGGTTTGGCCGGAACGGCTCGAAAGGTACTACCACTCCCTAAACTCCCTTACCCTCCAGTCCCTTTTTGGATTAGCGAATATTTCGGATTGAGCGGAATTATTACTGAAATAAAAGTAATAGCTAAATACATTTTTTAATTTATTCCCCGCGATCAGCAAACACGCATGATTAAATTTTACGGCGGTTTGTTAATTTTGCAAAGGAATTCGCATAGTTACATTAAATTAAAGTTATACATTTGGGATGTTTTTCCGCGACCTAATAAAGAAGCGCGATCGTCTTTCGCAAGCCTCTTTCCGCTGCTGCCGCGCTGACTACAAGTGAACGTGCCATCAAATTAAACGGCTCTTTGCTTATTTGAAAGTTATTCCTGCAATCGATGAATATGCGTAGTTAAATTTCACGGTAGCTCACATTTTTGCATAGTTATTCCTACCGTTAACTGTGATCGATACGTTTCGCGTTCGGTAATACAGTTTGACAAGATAATTGCTCATCTATCACATCAAATAAATATTAGAAATTAGAATTATTATGTTTGCTCAGGGGGGGCCGCCGATCGCCGACTTTGCCCCGGGCGACAGTAAGTGTAGATCCGTCACTGAACGGTGAGTTTGTTAACGCGTCAAGACAACGTCTTTGTTCACCACCACACGACAAAATTATACCATTGCTACCAAGTTAATTTATTAATTTATTAGAAATACCAATAATTTTATCTATATGATGACGCTTTTTGGCCCCAGTTTTTTTACTACGGCGGATGAAGACGAAACCGCGGTGGTGCAGCGCTCCGGCCCCACTACACCGCCCTCCCTCTAACATTGCCAAAGAGTAGTGCTGAGATTACAAACATTTTAATGAATTTCGTCTTGTGCCTTTTTATAAACACATCCCCTCCTCCCACCCTGCTGGGACTCACTCCGAGAGCATGTGGACTGTAACTATACTTCTTAAAAAGTAGGTAAGAATAAGAATACCTCTTACCTTTTGCCTCCTCATTGTCATTACAGGGGGGGGGGGGTGTATTGTTTTGACCCTCATACCTAGGTCAATTAATCATACGATTTAATTAATCACACAAACTTTATACCACAAACTTTTGTGAGTGGACAAACAAACTTTTTATGATGAAAAATGAGTCTAATCCAAAAATTTATTTAAACTCAATAGTGTGACTGTTTTAGGGATCCCTCTTTACTCACAAGAGATATCACTAATAAAAGGGTGTCAGTTGCAGGCAAAAACCTTTACAAACCCAAGTAAAAATATTTTACAAACCCAATGAGCAACTTGAAATAAAGCAAACAACTTCCTTTTGTGCAGGGGTGCAACCAAGCCGGAGGAGGCAATTTAAAAAGAAGTTATTTGGAAATGTTTTTTCCTAAATTAATTGCAGTAGGTATATAACAACTAAACTGCTGAAGTCCCAAAGAATATTTTAAACTGTATTTTAAGCACTAATATAGTTAGATTCACTTTTCAGTCTCATTTGATTTCTTTACTATGTTAAGTTAATCAGCTAAATTTATCCAGTGAACTAATCCAAATATCTTCAGCAGCATCCCATCAACAGAGTTGATAACAAGTAAAGCAAGCTCATGGGTATTGAGAACTAATACTAACCAAGAATATCAAAAGTAGTTAATTGTTTTCGTCTGTTATCGTTTACATGTAAGCAGAAATTTCAAGAGCTAGTCCAGTCAATTTACGTGATGACCTCAAAAAAACTGCAATAAAACATTTTTTGACGGGATTCTACTTAAAAATATATGAATTTTAACATATCCAAAGTTTACCAGAATCGGACCATGGGAACCTCACTACAATCACATTTCAAAATGGCGGCTTTTCCTACCATTCAAAAATTTTTGAAAAAAGACATTCAACTGCATTTTGTATCAATGTTTTTCGAGATATTGGCTTTGGACCACCACAAATCATCGTTGGGTGATTAGTTCTAAATTTTGACAGAGTTTACATTTTCGGCCGCCATATTGGATATAAATATTTTTTTCAAATGTAAAGATGGTGTTGTGACGCATCATTATAGACTAGATTTTTACCCTGAACACAATGTTGAAATCCGTTTTTGAAAACAGGGGTTAATTTCAGCCGGAGCTCACCGGAGTGCGGTTTCTCAACTCACCAGTACGGCTCCATTACCGCCCTAAACACTAAATAAAAAAAATTAAAAATAAAATTAAATTAAAATAAATAAATCGGGGGGTTAATTTACTCGGTAAATTTTGGTTTTTTTAGTTTCGTGGCTTTTTCTGGCCACGTAATTTATTAATACGTTAAAAAAGCGATGTTATAAAAGTGTTCAACTCTTTCTAATTTGGGAATCCTCTTAAGTCAGTTTAACAACTCTATTTTTCTTTACATAGTTTCACGCAAAGTAATATGTGGTAGGTTTTTAACCTCCATTCTGGATACTGATCACTTGATAAACTTGAGATAGGCTTTAGCAAGTGATGGTGGGAGTTTACTATCTTAAATCAAGGGCAAATCCAATTCAGGCCAATACGAGCGTGTACCGGGTACTGGGGGAGGGTCCCTGGACCCCCCCCCCCCCTTCTGCTGGGGGGTTTCCCATACCCTCCCGGCGGCCACTCGTTGTGCCATAGCTCTGGTACCTTTTTCTTTACAAATTAAGCCCTGTTTGAAAATATGCATTCTTTATAAAGATATGCTCAAATAAAAATTCATCCCTATACATTTCTTATGGACGATTATTTTTTTAAAGATTTTTCAAGAATTATTTCTTATATATCCAGTTCTAATTAAGGTATATAGTTCGTTTTGGTCTTAAATTACTCAGTCATTTAACGGCTTTTATATAAATAAGCTATTGATCATTAAAATCGGACAACTGCTGGACGAGCTATAAGGCTAAAATTGACACGAAAATCCGTTTTTTAGAAGTTTGTTTTTTGTCAAAGATTCATAGTGCAGGTCCTAAATGGATTAAAAAGCTCGTTCTCCCTTCAAATTACTCAGAAGATTTTAGGCTTTCATATGAGTGTGGCTCATTAGAATCGGACTTACTTAATTTGAGTTATGAACCTTCATTTACCATAAAATCTGTTCACTTTCGTAAATTGTATATAATTAATGACTCATACATAGAAAACTAACAGAGATTCAAAACAGTTTTATGTTTTAATTAACTCAGTACATTATGGGCTTTCATTTAAGCTCTTAATCATTTAAAAGGTTGAGTTTGAGGTGAGATATAGACATCAAACCAACATAAAAATAAATTTTTTCAAAATGTCATAATTATTTAAAGATTTATATCTCAAGTCCCTAGCATGGCCTGCAAGTTGGATTTGTTTTGAAACACGCGCTGATCTACTAGCTTTCATTTGACATACTGATAATTGAAATCTGCAAAAATAGGATGTGTTATATTCTTTTATATCATCTTTGACAAAAAACAAATTTCTAAAAAATGGATTTTCGTGTCGATTTTAGCCTTATAGCTCGTCCAGCAGTCGTCCGATTTTAATGATCAATAGCTCATATAAAAGCCATTAAATGACTGAGCATTTTAAGACCAAACCAAACTACATATCTTAGTTAGAACCGGAGATATAAGAGATAATTCTTGAAAAATCTTTGAAAAAATTAAACGTCCATAAGAAATGTATAGGGATGAATTTTTATTTGAGCATATCTTTTTAACGAATGCATATTTCAAAAACTGATTTCAGCATTGTGTTTAGGGTAAAAATATAGTCCATAATGATGTGTCACAACACCATCTTTACATTTGAAAAAAAATTTTATCCAATATGGCGTATCCAAGATGGTGGCCGAAAATGTAAACTCTATTAAAATTTAGAACCAATCACCCAACGATGATTGGTCACGGTCCAAAGTCAATATCTCGAAAAACATTGATACAAAATGCAATAGAACGTCTTTTTTCAAAAATTTGTAGGATGTAGAGAGATTTGTCCTAAATGATGTTGGATTAGGATATCTATATTATTAAAAGAATTTCTGGGATTTTGTACAGAGCAAATCGACCCCTAAAAATATATTTGTCTATACATATTTGGTATCAAATTAAAGCTATTATTCTCTAGATGTGCCTTTTGTTGGTTTGGAAAATATCGCATAAAAGGCCTTCGTACAGGAGGCTTTTGAAATTTCAGCGAAAGTGCTACTATCTATGTTAGAATCTGTGTGAACTTTTTCCAATCCACATTTGTTTGTAACAAAACAGATGATCATGATTTAAAATAGTTCTAGAGATATCCCACAGAATGCAGGGCTAGCAAAAGTCAGTTAACATTCATTCGCATAATTTGATTTCTTAAAATATTGATGTTTTTAAGGCAACATAAAATAAGGAAGAGTATTTGCCCTATTGAAACCAAGACCAACAGTCTGTAATCATCTTAATTCTTAAAATGAAATATATAAAAGGAACATAAGTATCTCAGAACGTGCTCTGGAGATGGGATTTTGTAACAAGCAATTGACTGTGAATACACATTGATACATGGATACATGTTTCAACACACTGATGCAAGTTTCAACGTTTAGAGTTCTTAAATAATTAAATATCAATATTTAGTTGAATATTAACCAAAAAATTCAGGATTTAAAACCTGTATTTTGAAAAGGTACTTGAAATGCGAAGGATATTGAAGTGTTGAAAGCTAGCCTGCCTAATTTACTCGATTTTCAAATGTACCAATAACAATATGCCTATTTAATGAAGGCATTTCATAGAAAGTTGTGTTATTTGCTTAGGCAAAAATTTGCCAAACATGCATTCAATGTATATGCGAATCAAAAAGAGGGTCAATTTGAAAATTTAATACCTTGACCATTAAGAGTGTTCAGTAATTTGTTTTTACGGCGAATAGCTATTTTATAAATGTTATTTAGAGATTAGTTCATCAGTAGATCAGTGGTTTGTCCATTTTCTCACCGATTGTTCATCTGTGATAAGGCCTAATAAAGATGAATGCAAGAAAATGACGCGAAGATGTTGAGTAGAATTAACATAAAGATTCAATACTTTTGAAAAGAAAACTGTAAACTAAACCCCATCTTAGGCAAAATGAATGTTGTTGCACTGTCAAAATTTCCAAGTGTAGAACTTATACATGGACACTTTTAAAGAAGATAAAATAAATGAACTTCTCAAATTCTGTGAGGAATTTCTTACTTACCCATAGTTTGAAGTATTAAGTTATTTTAGCGAATTTCCCCTATAGGGAAGTAGCTATTACCGTAGGCGGCACGGTGAGACTTAAGCCCGGGACCATGTTATTTTTTTATTTTGAGGTCCCTAGACCCCAAAAACACCGTTTGTTCATTTTCATATATATATATATATATATATACCTGTCCGTAGGCGCGATAACTTTTGTAAAAAAGGTCCGATCTTGATGAAATTTGGAACAAACATATAAAGCGTCATTCATGACTTCGAGTTCGAAAACCATCAAGGTTGGTTTACTCTAAGAAGGTTTTTTTCACAAAATAAAATTTATTTTCATTATTTGACACCTTTTTACTAATTATTTTAAACTTAATTGTCAAAATTGAATTCAGCTTTAAAAAACAAACAATTTAGCATTTTTTTAATGTTTCCCCTGATGAGAAGTTTGATTACTAGCAATTTTATTCCAGTGCTGTGACAAGAAAAATTAGTTTAGAAAATAAAAAATATCACAAAATTTCATACATTTCCTCATTGAAAGGTTGGATTTTACGCTGCAAAACTCCATAGGCCTACATGAGGTTTTTAAGTCACGAAGTGACGCAGGCTGCTAGTTACAGTAATTTAAATTTGCTTGTAAAATTACTGCAAAATATGCAAATGAAGTTTTAGTTTAGACTGAATTAATTGTGCTATTTACATTCAATTTTTTTCAACTAGCTGGCTGGAAATTCCCAAAATTTTTTAATTCTAGGGGGGGATGCTCGCCCTCACCCCTCCCAGAGCGACTCCCCTGCCATCAGTCGACTATGTATCGTTTTGGCCATGCACACAATGCAGAGAAATTTCAGGCGATATATTTCCTTGAAAAGCCTCGCCTCACAACTTGGTGAATGAATATTCATTCATTAACATTATTTAAAACACCTCGTTTAAGTAAAAATAAACATGATCGTAACCTAGAACATCAATATTTTTAGAAAAGTACCCCTGCTCCTATTTGATAAATAGCAAAGTACCCATCCAGCTGATTTTGAGCATTAGCTAAGTTGATCCTGAGTATATGCTTGAACAGCTATGAAATCAGTTGTTAATAATTAGAATAAACCACACTTTAAAAACACTAATAACCAATGTTTTCAGCAAGAGTTGCTTTTAATACATTTATTATAAAGGGTTCCAGGGATTTCAGTACCCTTGATAACGTGATTGTTAGTAGAAACAACCTAACCTTGATATCACAGCCTTCGGTAAGAAGATTGTTTCCAATTTCCCTTGAGAGTCATCTTATCATGGTTCTACTGTACTAAATAAAATTATCTTTGTATGTTCTTTTAATATTTTGTAATTTAGAAGGATAGCTACTCCCAGAAACCCTGAAAATTCAATTTTTTCAAATGGTACCCAAGTTTTAGTTTCAAAGTTGGTAGTTTGCAAACTATTGGGCACCTAATAAAATAACAACACATATATGACAGTAAAAATTCAGTTTCAAATTGGTAATCACAACATTGTAAAATTGCATCATAGGAAAAGTGAGAAGTATGTGTAAAATTTCTGATGCCGTTAATTTTCTTATGTAAAACCAAAATTATTTTTATTGGGTGGGTTTGTCTTTTAAAGTGATTACGTCTTCAACAACATTCATACATTATTATTGCAACACTTAATGTAGTAGGGCTACTTACTTTGTCAGGTTTTGCAAGGTAATGGTCTACCATTACCTTTTATGGTGGACCTGGTCTACCATAATAAAGTTAAAAGAGGCATGAGGACTGTTAGAACACCCTGTATACATGCTACCTAAGGACAATTTTATCAGAGATGATATTAGGTTAAATCAACTTCAGGTCCCATCTTTAAATGAATTCTTTACCTCAACATAAAACCTTAATTGCACAACATGAATGAATCACATAGACTGCTCTCACCAAAATAAATAGATTACTCAATGAACCAGTCTATAAAAAATTATAAGACACAAATCTTTGAATCATTATACATTACTTGAAGTGGCAATATGTTATACATAAGATATTTTGATATCTGAATTTATTGGAAAAACTGGCTGTTAAATAGTCAACAAGACATACTTGACATGTTAATAATAATAAATCATATGTATATTTATTTTACAGGTTAACCTCTTACAAACCTCAGTAATAATTCAGTCATTATTTCAAAATCTCATTTGTGCAATTTAACAAGAGGACAAAACGAAAGACTGGCAACAAATAAGCTTATTTTAAAAGGAGGACAAACTAATGTTCTTTAATAATTTAAAACACAATTTAAATTATATTATATTGGTTTTGAATCATACGGCAAGAATAAAAAAAACATACTAATTTAAATTATGACTCCTTATAACTAGTTGATATCCTAGTTAATTATTTAAAGTACTTGGAACAATTAAAGAGAGGGTAATTAAATGCGGTGCACCAATCGGCAGGTTTCAAAAGATTTAATTGGTTACAAATTCAAGAGTACGCTTCTAATTTTCAATATTCCGGACTAGTTCAATGATGAATAAATAAAATAATAATAAAATACTAACACTTTACAAATATTATACTAATGAATAAACCCTGGAAATTAAGAAGCTGTATGTGTTTGCAACCTACCTAAAAGTTAATATATACTTACCCTATCATTATAAAATATAAATACAAAAATAAAACTGATTTGGTTCTTTAACTTAGATTTACAAAATATCCAAAAAGAGGTTCACAGTCTGATAGTACAAAAACGTCTCATTAAAAAATTCACTTGGAAGCACCTCTTTTATCTAAAAAATGTATAAAAAAATTATTTACTTCCATTATAAAACATGTTACAAAGGGGGCGGAATGTTTTGTTACAATCTGTCTTACAATAAATGTTTACAATTTTCACTTAATGTCTTAAATAAATATTGAAAAATAACAGCATAATTTTTGAGTTATCAAAGGAGGAGGGTCCAAATCATCTCTTCCGTTTCATCAGGATTATGCTTTCTTCTCGAGATCAATGGCTGAAAAAATTAAAATCATAATGTAAAAACATCGATTTAAGTTATAAAACTGCTGGAAGTCACATATGCTTTTAGTATAATAAATATCACTTTAGGCAAAAATGAAGGAATAGCATTTCAGGAAGAGTACCTATAAACTAATCACAAGAAAAGGTATATTGGAATCAAGTTCTGAGATGTATCTTACACAAGCAATGCTGAGAATATTTAAACAATTAATTTATGACTCACATCCACATGCTCTTACAGAGCTCACCAAAACCTCTATATACTATAAATACTCTATTATTCTAAATTAATTCTTTAAAGTTATTGGATTATATCTGGCCAAGTACAGTCACCTGAATAAATCACATTTCTGATCAAGAAATTAGTTATTTCAACTGCTTACAACTATACCTAGTTTTTCAATCATACTCTTTTCTCCATTACTTTTTCTAAAAAAATTTAACTTTCCTCAATCGATTTTCTAATTAGAACTTCATTAATTATTTTTGACACACTTATTCCCAATAATAAGGTCAAACTCACTATATTTTTATACTGCAACGCAGGAGACGCACAGGCATTTGTCTATGTCTGCTGATTCCATAACACAATTATTTTTTTAGCAGCCAATAAAATTGTAATAAAATTTTTACGTACTTTTTTGCATTTGCTGTAGTTTCATGTATTTTTGGATTATTTGTTAAGCTGTATATATAGCTTGGAATAAACGTTTCATTCATTCATTCATTTCTTTCATTCATTCACCCCTATTGGAGCAGACCCTGCGTACTCAGTGAATTTCAAATTGCTTAAAAGCTTTTTCCTACAACCGCGCGTAAAGTGTCAGTTTACACACTAATCGTAAAACAGCTGTTTACTGAGGAGCGAGCGATTAAGTCTTTGAAAGTCTTTTGAGCAAGCGCAAAAGTCTTTTGCGTCATTACTTTCACGCTCGCCAGCTGATTTTGCATTGTTACTCGGCGCGCAACAGCACTCCTTTCCGCCTCCGACTGGGCTGGACTTGTTTATAATCTCAAACTGGCGCATTCGGCTTCAATGGATGTAATAAGTGATGACAAATTCGGGCTTACTTCACCTGATATTAGTGAATTAGTGAAGGAAACTTATTGCCTCGTAAATCTAGAAACCTTTACAAAAAGAAATATGAATAATTTATGAAATCATCATGCCGCATTCAGCTACAATGGATGTGAGTAACTGTGATTGTATTTATCGTTTGGGAAATTAAAACTGCAGTTGTAGGGAAAACTTAGTATGTATTTCGTGTATAAAGCACCTTTCTCGCTTTCGTTTAAAATACCGTGTGACGCATAGCGGAGCGCGGTATTTGTTTAGCTCAAGTGAGAAAGGCCTACTTACTTTACGCTCTTATTACATAAATAACTATTTTGAATCCATCAACATCAAGAAATAAAAATGGTCCATGTATATATTATAAGCCTAAAACGATTCATAATTTTACAAACGTTGCTATATAAGGGTAGGTTGGCACAGTACGATTGGTTGAAAAAAAAAATTATTGGACAGCTACCCACCTCCACGCTATGGCATTTTTCCTAAGTATCTGCTGGTCAAATCCTCAAAAAAGGAGTTTGCTATTGTTTGAGTTTGTTGTTTGGCTATAGATAGGACAAACGCTACAGCCTGGAGGTGGGTAACTGCCCCAATATTATTTTTTCAATTATAATACCCCATCAAAACATGTCTTTTAAAGAAAGAGGTACGATTGATCTCAGACCGAGCTTGATTTTTACTCAGTCCGAGTTAGGGCTCGCTTGGCCCGAGTCTACTTGGGCTGAGTTTAATCAGAGTATTGTGGGCAAGCTATAGTTCTGGACAGCCTTACTGGCGGGTGGCGAAAATTGTAAGCTCCTAAAATGTCTGCTAAATAAACACATGTTTTGGTAGAACTGTCAAAACTTTGTTTACGTTTCACCTCATTTACACTGCAAAAGAATGCCCTGTAAAATTTCGAGAGATTTCTTGCGCAATTAAAATTTCTGGAAAATATTTGCGCAATGGATCAGCTGGTCTTTTTGTTTTGGCAAACTTTCATCTTAAATGATTTGTTTACATTTAAGAATGTGTTTCCACACTTTTGTCGTCGATTGATACTACTTCATGAATTGTGTTAAGCTTGCAACCGTTTAACACTAGTTGCACTTGCGGTGCAGCAAAATATTTTCTTGCGTAAATTACCTTTACATCAACAAATGACCATGTGATTTATTACCAAAACTTAGAAGATATTGAACACAAATTACGACAATAGCGCACTCACTCACCCGCCAGTAAGGCTGTCCAGAGCTATAGTGCACTCAGTTTAAATAGTTAAACATATCAAATTTTAAAACAATTTCAAATTGAAATTCGTTACCAAAAAAAATCTTCATCTGACTACCTTCCGAGTTGTTCACATAAAAGCTACTCAGATGCATTCTTGGCATGGTCAGAGTAGCATCCGGGTGATGCAAGCGCATCTTCCTAGTTCACTCGGTCCGAGATAAATCGTATTGTAATAACCCGCCTTTAGAGAATATAGGATACATGTTGTTAGCAGATAACATGTTTAGGCTGATCATTTAAATATTTAACAAACAAACAAACATTGCAATTCGCAACGCGTGGAAGATATCACTCTTCTAATCTTTCACACGAGAATCGTCGATACAATACTGTCCTTTTCTGCTGATCACTACCGGTTTAACCAATGTGTTGACTGAATTCATCTTGTTAAAAAGATGTCAATTTCACCGAATGCAGACCTGATAATTCAATGTCCAGTTAAAAGGTGTCCCGATGAGTAATTTATTTTACAAATGAACGAATGTAGTGGAGAAAACGCCATAAAAATAATATTTTAAACAACAGAACCATCAGGGGTCTAATACACAAGTAATTATAAGCTAATAATATTAGCAAACCCTCCAATCAGAGTTGATAGATTACTGATATTATTAGCTTGTATTTTATGAAGCAATAGGCCTGTTATCTAAAAAAATATCACTTACCTTCTTTAGTAGGAAGGGGGTTCTTCACAATGGTTTCTGTATGTTTCAATTTCTTAGAATCAAAGTTTTCAATTCCAGCAATGAATTGTTGCTGGCCCTTTTCAGCTTCAATTGCTAAACAAATAATAAAATTATAAAGTTATAGGACTAGCTAATCCATAAGATTTCTGGAATTAATCTAGCTATTCCAGATAATACTGTCATGAAAACCTACACATAATGTCAAATTTAGTTAAGACTTGGATTTATTAATTAACTTGGTGAGTTTTCTGTACAACTTTCATGGTTTAAAATTAACAGTTTTTAGGAATTTTATTTTTTTTATCATAAGGTTAAGACATGATTCGTTTGAATGGATATTATTGATCCATATTTTACATTTAAAAATCTGAAGTCAAACCGTAATACTAGTTCAACTGGCACTAAATGTATATTGTTTCATAAGCAAGAGGTTTGTCCTGCTAGTTTGATGATTACTTCTTAACACAACGTTTTAATGGCGATTCAATCCTAGGATAAAGGATTTTAACTTGAGTAGTTTTTCTTGAAAAAAATCCTTTCAAATCTTAGCGCATGTAAAATGTATTTCTGACTAGAGTATTTTTATGTTAAGAAAAGAATCAGCAATCATAAACAAAATAAATAGTCATAAAAAATATAAATTCGTACATTTTTTTCAGCACTCCTTTAAAGAACATTCACAATACCAGAAAACAACAGATTTTAAATTGGTTATATATAGACAAATACCATTAGGGAGTGTAAGAGTGTTTGGTCAAAAGTATTTCCAGTTTTTGTCTCTCCATGTGTTAATTATAATATTAAGACGATGCTAGGGATTTTTTTTTAACTACGAGAACTGCAGTGGTTCAAAGTGCCAAAAGGGACTAAAATTGTCTATGCTGGCACTATTCCTCAGGGAAACCCGTTTGGTCTCAGGTTTTGGAAATCGCTATAATTTACCAATATGTAAAACCAAAATTTTGTTCTGTTCTATTGAAAATGTGACAATCTTAAAAGTTGTGTTAACATCTGTGAATACTATTATAATGTCCTAAAAAATTAAAACTTAATTTTTAAAACTTTTCCCTGTGGATTTGTACCAAGAAATATTAATCTGCACCTGCATAATTTTACTAAGTAACTCACATCACACAAAAGCATAATATTATTCTAGCACAAACCTACTCACACGTAGTTATGAAAAAGGAGAAAAATTCTAATCCTAAAAAGAACCGTTAAAGGGAAAATCACTTAAAACAAGTACAACTAAAAAAAAACTAAAAACTCAGAAGTAAGTGCACCATGCGATGACAAACCTTCGGGATCAGGCAGAGGGTTTTTCTCCTGGGTTTCTGTGTGTTTCATCGAGGCCTTGTCAAAGTGCTCCACACCTTCGATCAGGTTCTGATGCTGTTTCTCTTGCAACACATCTGCATGCAAGCATTATTGAAGCGACACACACATGCAATTACACCGTACACAAGCATTTTGTACAACATTAATAGGCAGAAGTTGAAAATGGTTACCCTTGCATAGGTTGTTCTTGTAAGTTAATTTGGCAAAGCAGATTGAGATGCTGGATTAATTTGAAATAATTATCTTATGAATAAAATATCAGTATGAGTCCCAATTAAGCAATATTTAGCTATTTCAATTAGGTAAAGCAATATTGTGACAGTTCCATTTAAACTGCAAACTTGACTACAGCAAGTCACATTCCAAAATGACTCAAATTTGTCTCTTATGGCACTTTCACTTTTCTGACTCTAAAGAAAGTGGGTTGAATACATTATACTTTCCAATTACCTTTAGCAGTATTTTTTATTTGACTTTTTATTATTAGCAATAAAAAATTCCATTTACAACAAAAGTTTTGGTTAGTAATGCCATTACATATTACAGACATATTAAAAATCAGATGCCATATGCTTTGCAGTTGTTATTTAACTTTTTGATATTAGCTGTCAAAAAATTCCATCCACAACAAAGGTTTTGGTTGATAGTGCCGTTGTTGACATCAAATGCCATACTATATCAATCAATCAATCAAATATTCTATATTCATTAATACGCTGAAGAATATAAAGAATATTCTTTATTCTTTATACTACGCTGAAGATTTCTTTAACACTAAGGTAAATCTAGGAAAAAACTTAGTGGATTTTAAATTTAAAAATTAACTTTTACATGCTGATTATTAAAGTATTGTATAGTTATTATAAAAACACAAAAAATAAATGAAATATTATTCATACTTTATTGGTGCACAAACACAAAAAAGTCCATGCTTATATCAAAATAATATCAGAAAAGAATAAAAAAAACTTTAAATGTGGAAGGATAACTTACCAAACTTATCTGGGAGAACCGTCTTCTCCTGTGTTTCCGCATGTTTCAGTTTGGCAGGGTCAAAACCCTCCACTCCTTCCAGCAGGGCCTTCTGTGTTTTTTCCGCTGCCACATCTGAGCGGAAGAAGGACATAATTAAAAATTTTACACAAAGAAGTAAAGCACCAACAAAGAGAACTGATTGATCGTTAAGCCCGCAAGCGGCTTTATGAAACAAAAACACCGGAGCTTCATGCATAATTGATGAAAGGCCCACAGGAATTGCTCAAGAGGAATTACAACACGATAAACACAGTAGAACACTCCTGATTTGTGGGCCAATGGCAACCATAAACTTTATAGGAGAAACTTCTATATGCTTTTTACTTTAAAGAAATTATAAAAAGTAATAATGTAAACGTTTTTATATTTAGCTTTATAATCAAATTTAACTAAAGCAAGGAAAAACAGGACTTAGTAGATTTATTGAAGAATAATATTAAAAATCTGTACATTGAAAGAGACAAATTATTATTGGGATACTCTTTTTTCTTCTTTTTGCATTGTTGGCTAATTCAATATAAACCATAACATATGTAATTTCTCTAGGATTTGCACATTTACACCACAATTTAACCTAAGTAATATCCTGAAATGAACTAAAGCAAACAAACGGCTATAAAATTTAATCATGCATACATGCCGATCGCAAGTAAACAGCAGGAATAAATTAAACACTGTATTTAATAATTATTTTCATTTTAGTAATAATTCCACTCAATACAAAATAGTTCTAGTCCCAATTATTTCAGATTATTAGGACTCCAGTTTACCCACAACATCTGACAACCCAAAAACTGCTTTCTCCTTGAATTGTCAGATTAATAAGATCTGTAAATCAAGGACATATACTATTTATTATATTCTGGGGGAGTCATGACTTTAAAATTTTTAAAATGTTGTCCCCTGATCCAGAAGTAATTGTACATATTTCCTTCATCTATTAATAGGCCTATGTATGGAAGTATACAGACGAAACCAGGCAAAAGTGCATCTTTATATTTTTCTAAATCAAGTATGATAATGTATGAATTTTATTATATACAGAAATTCAAAATATTAAAAGGATCATGGTTTTCAATTAAAGAATTAGACTTTCATAGCTTCTCATAAACATTTTATATTCTTAAACTTTTCTTTTTCATTAACATACTTTAATAACGAATCAAAGAAAAATACAGTTACCACCTGCTTTTATCCCTAAAAAATAGTTTTTCTATTTCCACAGAGCCAGTTCAAAAGATATTTAGGCCTAAATGTAGGTTTGCAGGAAAAACAAAAATTAAGCTATGGAGATAATAAGTTAAACAAATCTAGAAACGTTAGCTGCAGAGGAGTACAAAGCTATAAAGACGGCCCAGTGGGGCTTCGAGTGGGTGTGAGTCATCGACACTCTCTCCGTCAATAACCAGTTCCTGTCTCGACTCCACAGCCTTGCATGGTGGTTCGGTGGCTCATCTTTATTTTTATCTTGGTACAAACTATAGAAATAAATAAAAATAACAATATCTATATTGAATTACGATCACTATTGTATGACATTGATGTTAGTCACTTTGTGGACTAACAATAACACAAAGAAACGCCATGCAGCAAGAAGAAAATGTGGAAAAACCCCATCACACAGCAAAAAGTAAAGACTAAAGACCAATCAGCAATACGGTAGAGAAAGCAAAATAATTCATGCAATAAAGCAAAAATTACACTTCGAACACCTTTAAAGTAATGTTTACACATATAATACAGGCAAAATAATGTTTCACTACAGAAAACTAAAAATATATGATGATCAAAACATGTAAGTTAATGGTTAAAGGTTCCCGAAATGGTTAAATAAAAAGAAGTAAAGGGAATCCTTCCACAACCTATGTTAAAAACAGTAAAATCAGTAAGACTGTTACATAGCAATCAAATTAGTTATTTTAACATTATTTAGATTTTAAGGAAAAATGGATAATACGTTATTTACTTGGTTATAAAAAACCATTTTTTTCAGTGTTGAAAATTATTTTTGTTGTAATAACTTGAGGAAAATCACAAATTTTAATGATGGTGCTTTTTATTTTAATCAAGTGAAATATTTAGAACAATGTTAACATTTAGCAGGTAAACTTAAAACCCTGCAGGCTTGGAAAGTTGTTAATGGTGAAAAAAACACATTAGTCAAGTTATCTCCAAATCATAAAATCTAGAAAATTTAACCAAACACAATGGACACATGGTCTGTGATGTGTTTATTTAAGTTAAGTCCAATAGAACTGACGGGTCAAGGTAAATCTTTTAAACAGGCCAGCTGATTTTTAAGCATTATGTCAAATGAGCCCAGCAGGATCAGCTGGTCTGCTTTAAAATTTTACCTTGATACGCCACTTCTACGGGACCCGACTTTAGGCCTGATTGTATATTAAAGCTATGAATAAGGCTGTTAATAATAAAATAAAAACATTAGTTGGCATTGGTTTAACCTCACCAAATAGCCATGGTTAAATTTATTTGTTATTCCTCCTGCAATCACAACTGAGATCGCAAAAAATCTGCTCATAAAGCAACTTTACCTTCGGCATTTGGAAGAATGATTTTCTCGTGTGTATTCGTTCTCTTTAGTTTGTCAGCTTTAAAAGTCTCAACACTGTGAATCAGCTGATTATGCTGCTTTTCCTGTTTAACGTCTACATATAAAACAAAATACAACAAGTAAAACACACCATGCAGGTCATGCAGCTACTTGTCGGAGAAGAAACAATACAGCCTCTCTGACAAATCTTGGAAAACATATTTTTTGGTATCCTAGCAACCGTAGTGTGATTCCGCACGTAATGGCGGTCGTAGTTCACCAAAAATCAAAGGGATAGCGTATACCACTGTTCTAATACCGCCCAAGCAATAGGAAAGGAAAAAACTGCCCATCTGATTTGTTATTAGTATACGTTTTTGATGTAACTAAGCAGATAGGCTGTGTTGCTAAAACTGTTTTTCTTCTCTCACTGTAAAGTTTGAGATTTGTTATTTAGGCGGTACTGTTTCTTCACCGACAATATGTTGAATTCCAATCTCAGTTACACATCTGACTGTCAACAATAAACTAGGCTACGTTTAAAAACACAAACAACAATTATCATATATGAGTCACAGGTATGCCGCATGCAACCAGCTAATAACAGCAAGCTACACACTTCACGACAAAACAGCTCTACAAAACTTCTTTACTGGGAAGTCAAGATTTAAAAATTCTTAGTGTGATGACTTAGTTTGTCCAGGATCATATCATAAAAGCCATTACAATTTGAATTTGTCATCAACACAAATTTTTTAGAAGATATTTTTTAGCACTTGAACAATCTAACTAAATCAAGGTAAAAGCAATTAAGGATGACAAAAAAACGCATATTTTTATACGATAACATTCATTAACTCAGACGGAGGTTTAGTTTTAATAAATAAAACATGAACAAATTTAACTATTATGTAAATTAATCTTTTAAATTGAATTGTTTATCTTTTTTATCTTGGAATTTTTTGACATCACTGAACTAACCCTGATAGACAAACAATAAGTAGGCTGAGCCAAATCTCTACATTGAAATGTGATAAACTGATATGTAAGGAAACTTAAGGACCTAGCCTAAGTAATTATGTCCGGCTGCAAGATAAACCTGACCTAACACTGCAATACTAAGTAGATTCATTTTCTTACCTTCTGCCGTTGGAAGAATTATTTTTTCATGTGTGTCAGCCTTCTTCATTTTGTCTGGATTGAATCCTTCCAGCTGGTTCTTGAGTTCATTAGGAAGGTTCTTGGGGCTAGCTGGGCTTGTCATTTTTACTGAAAAATTATAGAATTGTTAATTTCCTAAGAAAGTTGGTGTTGACAGTGTTAAATCAAGATATTTCAAAAAGAGCCTATGTTTGGATATAAACAATAAGTAATGAATGAAAGGCTGGTTCTTGAGTTCATGAGGAAGGTTCTTGGGGCTAGATGGGCTTGTCATTTTTACTGAAAAATTATAGAATTGTTAATTTCCTAAAAAAGTTGGTGTTGACAGTGTTAAATCAAGATATTTCAAAAAGAGCCTATGTTTGGATAACAATAAGTAATGAATGAAAACTTTTGAACTCAGAAAGCCAGTGAGAAATATCTTAAAGGGTTTTTAAGTGTGACCAAGAAACTATATTTCGCACACGAAAATACCGGCAATTTAAAAAAAGTTGTGTGCAAGATATGGATGATGAAGGAATGTTTTAGAGAGGGATAGACGACTAAATATACGTGTCATTGGCTACAGCAATTTGGTTGGTTTGTACCGGTTTGATTTCCTACTGGATGATTTTTTCATTCTTCTTCAAATTTTTTAATTGTCTGCTAGTGACTCTTAAACCTGAAAGTCACAAAACCATCTTGTCAGCTGTCATTGATGAAGGAAAATAAACATTTTTTTACTTATAGAAAAAGTATTTTTTAATTAAATCTTATGAAAACATGATTAGTTTTAATTCTTATTTGATAACAAATATAAAATATACAAAGAATATTATGTAATTTTCTAATTTAGCAACAGAACTGACAAAGATAAAATTTAAGTCCACAAAGCCTCAAACCATAACCGTAAAAATATTTTGACAACCAAGAATTTTATTTTTGTTGTGAAAATCAGTTCACTTGATTAAAGCTGCTTAGCAGTAGTGAAGGGATCAGTGCATAAGTAGGGGAGGAGACTTCCCTCTACCCCACCAACCGATGCGTAAAATTCTTGCAATGGTTGGGATTTTCATGCGCAAACTATAGAAATGCTCTTAACCACTCATTTACGAGATAAACATATTGAAATTAATATAGAAAAACTGATTATTCATCTGTAAACCCAACAAACTTATACCTACGTACAATTTCTTTTAGCAAATTACTGGCATATATTAGGGCATTGCATATAAGGCAAGAGAAAATATTAGTTTCATAAACTATTACAACTAGCAGCTTGCGTCACTTCGTGTCTTTGAAAATAACATAATAAAATAGGCTTTTGTTTCCACGTTGATTATTTAATGGGGTTCAACAGCGTAAAACAGCTTTCAATGAGAAAGTGTGTGGATAGTCGTTTTTTTAGGGAAATTCATTGCACTGCTCGAATAAAATTGCCAGTGGCTGAACTTGTCCTCAAAGCAAACGTTAGAAATTCACCTATTACTTTAGATTTAAAACGTCAATTAAGATAAGAAATTCCTCACAGATTTCAGGAGTTTATTTATTTCACAATTTAAATGATATTTTCCAAACCCACAAAAGGCACATCTAGAGAATAATAGCTTTAATTTGATACCAAATATGTAAAGACAAATATATTTTCAGTGGTCGATTTACCCCCTGGACAAAATCCCAGAAATTCTTTTAATATAGATTACATACACATAACTTTCTTTAATAGTTCAAACTGAAATACCAGGAATCAAATAGCTTACAATATATTAAAATTAGACATATATTCTTTGGCAAAAATCTGTTTAAAGCACATATTTTCTAATCAGTTATAAAAATAAAGGTGAAAATGTAATAGAACATTTTTTAGTTTACAATTAAAATTTCGAATATTAAAATTAATAACAACTACTTCTATATGACTAAATGGGCAGTTGCTGTTTTAAATTTTGATTCCAAATACCCTCTCCCAAGGAGGAGGAACTATGCAATATTTTATTTTAACGGATGAATTTTACATAAAGTTTGGGCTGAGCAATGATACCTAAGAGAATGAGAGATTGATATTTGACAAACACATACATAGTGAATATATCACTTTTTTATTATTTAAACAAAACTAGTCTTGGAAGCTTATACTAACAAGCACAACAACCTTTTATCTGAGCTTTGAACATTAGGACGTTATCTGTAGGAGTGATAGAACATGACTGACACTACTGTGACTACTGTGAACATGACTACGGGAGCTACTGTGACTCATAAATGGTTACCGGGCTTTGTTATTTAAAAAGCTACTACCACCGGAACATGGATTATCCTCTCATAACAACTGAAGTGAAAAGATTATTTTAAAGCAAGCTAACTTTTAGAAGCTTCAAGTGTATAAAAAATATTGAGTGTCTAGTTTACTCTACTTTTGGGAGCTACTGTGACTCATAAATGGTTACCGGGCTTTGTTATTTAAAAAGCTACTACCACCGGAACATGGATTATCCTCTCATAACAACTGAAGTGAAAAGATTATTTTAAAGCAAGCTAACTTTTAGAAGCTACAAGTGTATAAAAAATATTGAGTGACTAGTTTAAGTTATTAAAAACATAGAATTCTGCTCAAAAGAGTCATAATTAAAAATTTTAGCTTTGTTATCAACAGTGTGTTTTTGGAACAAGTTTTTTTGTTTATACCAAGTTAAATCAGTTATGATCTCTAATAAATTAATAAATATAGTTAATACTGTGACTTTATAATGATGACAACATTTATTTTCTTTTAAAACCATTCGATTGGATCTCCTAAGCAGGATGTTTCTCTCTGCTGTCAAAGAATACAGGAAATCTGCTTTGCCTTGTTGTTTTCAACGTAAAAGTAATACAAAATAATAGTATAGTAAATAAGATGCATTTTAATATTAAATATTAAAATGCATCTTTGAGTAACATTTAATATTACTAATATTACTCTAATGCATCATGCATATTAAATTTAATGCATCATGCATATTAAATTTTGCATCATGTTCCTCAATGTTTGTCCTTGACCTATTAAGTTATTCACTATGAGCCAAAATTATTCACCGAAACTTTATTAAATTTATATAGTTTTTTTAAGATGGAATATTTATATTGTAAGTTATGAGGGTTTTTAACTTTTATTTTATATTTGTTACAATACAGTTTTCCACCATTTACAAATTGTTTAACAAATGTGAACAAATTAAGTGATTTAAATAAATGAAAACTTATATAAACCCACTGGTAAAGTTAAGGGTGTCCAACAAAAATGGCATCATTTGCAATACAATTTAGTAGGGTAAGTCTCTGCTCTACCTCCGTCTGAGACTTTGTATTCCATCGTCGTATTGTCTGGAGAGTTGTTCAATGAAAGTATCTGTGTGAAGTATTCTGTCATGGGAGTTCCTAATTGTTTGAAAAATTCTTCAATAAATGGAGTTTTCAAATAGTGGAGTAGATTCATAAATGAAAAATTGTAACAATGGTGAATCAAATTATTGTTTAGTTAATTAATCAAAAGTCCTCATTTGACAATGTTTTCTTGGGCTCCATGGGCAGTTAATGGGCATCATTCATTCATTCATTCATTCTTTCATTCTTAATAAGACAAGTACCTCATGGAGGACATTTAAGAGGGATGTGAAAAACTACCTGCCATTTACTACACCTACATAGCCTACTTTGTCCAACTGGTCCACACAATATACACTGGTCCAAACTCAGGTAAGTCAAACAAAAATAGCATTATTAGCAAGCCAGTTCAGTAAGTCTCTGCTCAAGCTTTGTCTTGAGTCTTAGTCCTGTCGTGTTGTCGTTGATTAGTGAGATTTTGGTGAAAAGTTTTGTCATGGAAGTTCCGGTAAAACTGTTTGGAAAATTCATCAATAAATGGAATTTTGAAACTGCGGTGCTTAGCCATAAATGTATTATTGTAACAATGGTGATTAAATTTTTTTTTTTAATAACTGATTGAAAAACTGATCGGACAATGTTTTCTGGGGTTTCAAACATAGGTTGTTAATAGGCATCAACAACCATAACCTACCTCCTAGTGGTGGAGGGTGGTTAACTGCCATATACTATAGCCTAAACACTTCGTTGATGCGCTTCCGGTAAAAAAATGTGAACCATGTAGGCTAGAATCCCTTACACAACAATATCAGTTAAAGTATAGAAGTCGGCCCTATCACAATACGGTAATAGTCGCTTTTCAACAAGACTGGATGAGAAAACATCTCTAGCCCGGGGCAGGACACGATTGTGTCAAGGTCATGCCGCAACCAGCGTCTGAGGAACCATATGGCTCGCGTCCTTCACCACTGCAGGGGAGGCACTTCGGAAATAACCCAACAACCACAGCTGCACCCACATGTCTCAAGGGGGAGGCTATATTCTAATTGGGTGTTCCAGTTGGGCTATTCTCTGAAAAGGTTTTGAGGGCTATCATAAATACTTAAATGAATCACAGATATCACGACTATAATTGGTGCCAAAAGCTCTGATTGAAATTTTTCAAGAGGAATAATTGAAAAAATTCTAAGACCTTCTGAAATAGGATGCATTCCAGTTACTGGATGTATAGTTTGTTAATCTGAATTCTGAATAAAGGTAGCCTATATTTTCTAAAATTGTGTAGGTCTAACCATCCTTTTTCAACCAGTGAATTGACCAAGAAATATGCCCTGATCAAATAGAGTATAGTAATACATTTCATAGAGGAGGTAAAAACAATATTTAAATTTTAGACCTATCTTCATTGTTCCTTTAATTTAAAAAAATATTGTACGACCAAATTTATGATCATTTTGAATCAAACTCTTGACTGCAACAACTTGGTTTTAGACCAAATTAGAATAGAATAGAATAATTTTTATTTTTCATTACATACAAATGTTACAAGTATTTTACATAGTACATATGAAATGAAAAATATAGGTAACTCTGTAGGTTAAACCTGTATTGAGGTTACCATCACTTGCATAAATTTTAAACAAAATAAAGTTCTTCCAATGCAAAACACTTTATAATTAAAAACTAAAATAACTTAAGATTAAATACATAAACTTTACACATATGAGTGCGAGCTACAAAAAATAAACATAATTAATTATCAATAAAAGGAGAAAAATTATAACATAACTTTTAAATTTGTAATTACATAACAAGACCCTAGACTATGAAATGAAGCATATGACGAACATCCTGCAAAGTAAACAACAGTTCCTTAATTCTTTTTAAAAACTTGGCTAATGTATGGACTCCCTTTATGTTATCAGGCAAATTATTAAAAATTCTCGGAGCAATATATGAAAATGAAAGACTGAAATAAGTTCTGTTTGATTTAGGAATGTAATAAGATAGACCAGATTGCATATTTTCTCTATTATTTCGTACGGGAATGTTTCCACTTCTAAGATAAAACATATTTAGTACTTTACAATACTTATTGCAGTGGATGAAAAGAGGGGAACAGTTATTACATCTAAGTACAACATGATCAAAAGTATCCTCATTTGGTTTCAAACTAAAATTTATAAAATTTGTTTTCTCTTAACTCAAAAACATTTTATTTTTAGAAAACCACATGGCCTATTTAATTTCTTTAAATCATTCTCCATTGCTGATCTGTTGTCATCAAAGTTTGCACCCACATAAGTTAATGCAGTATCATCAGCGAATGAATATAATTTACCTTGAAATTTGCCATTACATAAGCTGTTGACATAAATTAAAAAAAGGACAGGTCCTAACACTGTAACTTGCGGGACACCAGTTTTAACTGTGTAGTTTAGGGGGTAATTGAGGGGGTTATTGATGCTGATAGAATCTCATCAAAGACCTCACAACTAACAAAATAGAAACCGAACCAGAAAACTGATTTGCTCTCTATCTTTTGACATGACAAAAGTGTTTGTCAGTATTATACATGAAGTTCCTATAAATAAATTGAATACTACATGGTTTTGAGAAGACATCAATAAATTTGTCAATCTTATAGAGGACAGAAAACAATAAGTCAAATACAATGACAAAATTTCTAATGAAATTAAATTCTGGATGGGAGTAGCTCAAGAATCTTGCTTAGGGCCACTATTGTTCAATATTCGTATCAATAATTTACCTCATTTCCTCTCACCTCTAGGAAACACTTCTTTGTTGATATATTTTGTGTTCTTTGGACACTTCTTATTCCAAATTTAATTTGAAATATAATAGGAATAAAAGTAAGAGGAAGTTTTTCCCATTTAAATATTTCCATAAGAAAACATTTAGTTTTTTCCAAGTTTTCAAATCATAAGTTTAAATGAAATTATTAAAACCTAGTATAAAAATACAGGCTCAACACTCTTTAGAAAGCAAAAGATAAAATGTCAGTAGAATAGATTTAATTGTCGAGTTAAAGCAAAAAAAACTAAAACAGGTACCAGGACACAATTTACTCACAGTTTTCTAGGTGGAACTCACCCAAATTTTTGTTCCGTTACAGCTCATTGGGCAAATTACTGTTTTAGGGTAAATGATTATAACACACTCAAATGTAACAATTTGTTTGTAAACAGCCGTGGCCGAATGAAAAACAACAGCGTGTTTCCCGATCTTGAATAAACAGACTGTTATATAACTTTACGAATAGTGCATATAAAAACAATCGCGCTAATATCGGTATTGTAGAAATGGCAGGAAACGCTTAGTTTATGATGCAAACCGCCTTGAGAGACAATTGCCCATAACTTTAAAAAACTTAAGGTGATAAACTTTGCATGATGTAATGCAAAACACAAGAATGGCTGTAAAACTCATACCACGTATTTACCATTGTTGAGTTTAAAAAATGGAGTAACTATTTCTAATAATTAATACTATGCCCTAAACGCTTTTTTTGTTGTTAAAAGGACATTTTACTTAGACCCCTTGATAATCCAAACTTTATGGAATCTGCCCAGGGGCAACCTCAAGTTAGTTCAGGCTTAAGGAGTTCCAGGGTTATGGCAATTGTGAACTTTAAAGTTCTAATTTTTCAAAATTTCCAGGGGACTGTCCATCTTTTTGCAGGGTGTTTTCATGACCCTCCAGGCCATCTGGTGTCCTCCCTTTAACATCTACGTCACTATGAAGGATTACCTCTTATCGACAGTATGAGAAGAGAAGGTAAAATTTTGGAACGGAGAGTGTGTCATTGTCTTTTGGGGGGGAGTTGCAGCACCGCATTGGAAGGGGGGGGGGGGGAGGATGAGTACCCCTGCATAATCTAGCCTATATATTGATAAACCAAATATTTCATCAGCATTAAACTTACTATTGTGGTCACATAACATTTTAACCTCATAAACAAACTCCATATTATCCGAGGTTCTCAGTATCCGGGACAGCCTCCGGTCCCGATAACCTCGGATGATCGGGGTTGTACTGTAATAAAGTTATATAATCGACTGCCAAAAAACTAGATTAGACCTAAGCTTATCAAAAAATTTGAATGAAAATTAAAATGTCCTTATTGAAAAAGTCTAAATGATTAAGGTGACCAGATTTTGGAAAAGCCATAATGGGATGCTGACTTCCATGGGGGGGGGTGTCCTATCCCCCCCCAACATAGAGAGAGTGGTTAGGGGCCCTCCAGAAAATTTGGAAAAAATAATAGCATTTTGGTGGATTTTAGACACTATCAGACTGTACATTTATGCACCATTCTTGTTGATCTTTACCATTTAATTCTTTGATTGACTGTTTTAAAACCTGAAGGCCTAGTAGATATGTTGGTACTGTCCTTCAAATTAGTAAAATTAAGTCCAGGAATTTTAGGTATAAAAAAGTAAATCGACCTAACTAATCCTGAACAAGTTAAAACATCGCAAAAAATCCTCCCTAATTAAAATCCCTTAAGTCCCCAGAAATCCCTGCTGTGCTCCAGCTGCCATCTTGAAAAAAGCCAATCCCGGTCCGTGTTTCCCCATAAATCTTTTCAATCAACACGAAATCTTTAGAGATATGAAACAAGTGTAAATGGCACTTTTGTAGGGGATAAAAATTCCAATAAAATAAGTACCATATATATTAACATGTAGGCCTACAAGAACTTTTAAAAATAACTGCTGATCAAATGAGATAAATAATTTTTTAAGATTTTGTATTTTGGATAACCCTGGTTTAGATACATGTATAATTTGATATAACATTCCCAAAGGAGGGAAGCTCTTTGATCATAGTAAATGATAAATAACCTAATATTCATAGGCCTAGAATCCTGATGAAAATTCCACTTTTTTGACAAAATTGGTTCAGAATGAAGGTGTGGGTAAGCTAAAAAAAGGTATTTCTATAGGAAGTTTTAAAAATATTAGGTACTTAGGTACCATATGGAATCATTCGAATAGGCCCTATCATCAAATTCATTCCAAGTTTGTGCACATAAGGATATTCAAGAATGTGTTTCTAGCGAAATGATTGTTTATTACTTGTTTGGATCTAGTTAATCAGCTCTAAGATCATATCTTAAAATAAACACAAATTTACAAGTAAAAGGCTCTGAAAAACATAAACAACGTTTTGACGTTCCAACAAAAACATTTCTTCATTAATTTAGTCATTTGAGCTGAGGTTTAGCTGACAATTTGATGGGTTTATAGAGTTGTTGCTGCCCACCCTATTTCCTGCACTCAATTATAGGGCCCTCTAGTTGGATAATATCCAACACTGCTCGTAGGTTTTTGGGTGTCCCAGCTCCTCTATGGGCTAATTTTCCTGAGATATGTTGAGAAGAAAGTGAGGGCTGTAGGCCCTGCTAGTAGTTATATAAACTTAGTGTTGTTGAGGCTAAATTTGATCCAGACATTGATTCAAGTAAATAAGCCTATGAAAGAAACTGTGCCTAAATAGGCCTATATCAACTTTTATCTGCACAAGTTCAAGTCAAGTCTAAATTAAAATATAATAATTGCCAAAACGTTTCAAACACATTAGTGTCAATGTATTTACTAAGTGAGGTTTATAACTTATTTTAACTTATTTTATAACTTATATTGAAAACTTGTTTATAACGTTTAACTCAGGCTTCATCGTGAATTGACAGATTCACACTGTGAATTAGGCCTTTCGTGATTCACTGCTGAGCTGTCACTATGTTCTGTCAACTAACTATGTAAACCGGTATAAATTAAAAATGATGAATTAAACTTGCAACTATTTCTGGGTTAATAAACTCCTCGGGCTGTAGCACGCCCCCAGATAAAATTAAATGCTAAAATACTAGCAAACTACATACTCACTAATGCTTAAAAAAGACATAACATACCGGGAACTATTTATAAAATAATCCTTTCAGAACATAGACAACACTGCGACGGCCACACCTACACTAGACTGAAACCAACAACCAACCAAACGCAGCGGCAGCGGCTGGCAACAACGAATACCGAACGCCAGATGCTTGTGCGCATGCGCAGAATGAGTCACTGGTCGTCATACCAACGAACAGCTGTGACTAGCCGGACTGCCCTATGTGGATGTCTGTTGCATCGTTTTTCCCTTTCATAGACAACTCCCAAGGACTTGATAATTTGTTTATTTCGTCGGTGGTTGCGTTGATATGGAATTTATTTTACTTTTCCTAATAATTTCTCAGTTCCTTGTAAAATTATTTAATAACCCTAGTTCGTTTATCAAAATTTTATAACCCTTAGAAACAGTGTTTCAGTGTTTGTTCAGCCCAACACTTTTAAATTAATATCACAGAATTAATACAATAATTCAAAGCATTGTTCGCTATTTTGAGAAAGTTGGCAAATATAGAATTTTAAAGTACTGTACGTAAACGCTATTAATTTAATATTGAGAGAGGCGAAGTGCCTTATAATTAAATCACACATAGATAACGATAATTAATCAAACCTTATATTAAAAACATAACATTTGATCAATTGAAAAAAATTATGAAAGGCACATATTCAATGTTTGAAAATCCATGAAACCTGAACGCGGCTCATCGTTTGCGTTCTCTTGCCTATGGTTTGATAACGAATAAGGAAAATATTTAATTTGAGCAGTATAATATTGGTTTTTATGCAATTGGACCACGTTATTTGACACAATATTTACTATGATATCGTGCTAAAACAATATGCCATTAAAACCACTGCTAGAATAATGGTCGACATTTCATAAATGTAAATAAAGTATTTGAAGTATGTATGAGCTTTATTTATTTCCACATCAATTCCCTGGAACATGGAGCAATATCATGTATTTGCAGTGCAAATAGTGATTCTTGCACGAAAAATAAATTATTAGGTAAATTAGCTTCGAGAAAATAAGTTCAACAATAAATATGAAATCAAAGTCACGCTTTACCTCTTTATAGATTACACTACTGTCGAAAAACTACTCTTAAAACATATAGACACTGAATTTGAGATATGAATTTTTTGAGGTACAAGCCACAAATTCTACTCAGTTTCGATTCCAAACTGCTTCCATTATGCGTGTTCAACTGATATGTATTTTAAGGAGGTTGTTGTAAATGATTATTGATTCCGACAGGTTGAACGGAGAAAGTTCTGAGTCGGTTCTGGGTGAATATAGAACACCTTATGACGACCGATTTAATGACATCGGCTTCAATTCAACGTGAGGAGAAATCCCCGTCAACCATTTTACAAGCCAGGTACATCGGAAGACAGACGCGACGCCACATCGAGATCGAGTCCTGTATATGGTCTCTGCTAGGTATAAATTAATTCCTGATCAGCAAGGCCAAAAGTGATGTGTCAGTCTCAGTGTAGAGTACTTGTACTAGACCTACTTTCACTGTCCCTATTTTATCGTCAGGCCGTCAGGCCTAACAAATGTATATTCGGAGTATACATCGTTGTGTATGACTGTCGGAGATTGGGTTTTTTTGGGGTTTCCCATAGAAAAATAAAACATATCCAATTTTTGTTAGCACCATTGGATTCGGCTCGAAAAAAAAACATTTAGAAATTTGAATCATTGCTCTATGTCCATTGGTTACCGAAATATTGAAAGTGGTAAACACAGTACATTGTTCCAATGGTAACCTTATGTGGAATATGTCAAATTCTATATCTCGCTTAGTTCTCAACATATCGTGATAAAACTTGGTAAATGGCTTCTTCTAGATCAGATCTACTAAATATTGAATTAAAACCAACCAGTTTTAACATACATGTTGCAGCAAACCTGCACACTCACTCTCCATGGATTTTACAAAACATTTTAAATCTCGCCATGTTGGGTTGATATATGTTCTTTTGCACTTGAAATTCGCTGAGTATGCAGAACTGCTGCAACGGTGGTATTATGCGCTCAATTTCGTTCTAATAAACAAAATAATTAAAAGTTTTTACATAATAATACTACACATGATCATCTGTTTTCTGTGTCTTGGCTGGAAAGTTACTCTTAGCCGATAACCGCACGGTCAGTTTACCGTGCAGTGCACAGTATCTTTGCCATATCACGTGCAATAGGAAACCGAAATAACGGAAGTAAACATTCAAAACAATTAACTGATTGCAGCAAACCTACGTTTAATGCATGTTTTAATAGGTTACTTTTAGATGAATGTAGTGGCAGCCCTGGTAACAACAGCAAAATGTTTGTTTAATATTGTTTATTGGATTGACTACGTTTAAAGAATTAAGAAACATGCAAGTAATACTTTATTATTAAATATGTTTTATCTGAGTAGTATGATGTAAAATGTAAAGTACCGTACGTCACGCCCGTTTAGTTTTACTGAACTCGCATGACAATCCCGCACTCGTCATGCGGTATTATGATTGTTCCGGGCTCAGGCTCGCGCGGAAACTATCATGCTCGTCCGGTAAAAGAGCACTTGCCATTTCGTTTAAAAGCTTCCTCTTTGGGTAAAATGAGTCGATTTTTAAGTAAAGGTAGTCTGAAAAAACCTGTTTCTGATAGCGTGCGTGGTGCGTGTGTCCGTGAGTCCGTGTGCGTACGACAGGTGAGTGTGAGTGTGAGGTTGTTGTCGAGAGGAAACTCCAGGAACGTGTTATTGGGTCATTGGCTTCCCTTGTCTCGGGGAAAGAGGATATATTAATAACCTAGAAGTGGACAGAACGACAGGACAGACATTCCTTTCCCCTGGATGGGGATACGGATTAGTTATACGGTTAATAAATCCACTTTTAAAGGACATCAGATACTTTTAAAAACAAGTAGGCCTACTCTACAATAACTTTTACTTCATCAAAATAACACATGTAAATAAGACAATATCTTTGTTACAACCACATAAAAACTTGTCAATTCATTTTTTTTCTTTACTGCATGTTAGATCCGATGAAGTAAACAAATTCAAATTATAAGAAGTATTTTTAAAACTTTCTGTCTAATTCCGGAGTTGCTGTATTTTTGGGGACCTTTAGGCACTCTTAAATATAAATTGTTCCCCATGTATTTACTTGACTTCAGCTATCATAGCTTTACAAAATAATATAATAAAATACAACTAACAACTGTTCCGGTCCCATCGCCCATCGCGTTTTATAAAAGTGAGAAGTGAAAAAGACTTGTCTTACGTCTTACGTCAGATTAATTCTCATTTCCTACTTCAATTATTCTCCCTCTTATACCAACTCCCTATTCTTGGAGTGCCACCATAGACCAAAAGGTAGTCGAGAAGTGTCTCGAGCGACTGGGGTGCCCGGCTGGCCCGCGCCACTCCCCCAGGCGACGTTATCTCCAGTCGTGGGAGTGGGCCTTATCAGCTGTCACTCAGCCTTATCACTACAAACTTGTCAGTCAACCGTGTACGCTAATTGGGACTGGAAGCCCTAACCCTCTACCGAGTTAGTTACTGGAATTCGGTAATTTTATTCAGGGCTCTTTCGAGAGCCATGCAACCATAGCAGGGTTAATACCAGCGAGCACAGAATGGTTAATACATTATGCGTATTATGATGTGTCTATTCTTTGAGTTCGAAGTTTCTTGAAGTACTAAGTAATTGATGTAGCTTTGATAATAAAATAGATTAAAATGATAACGATTTTGATGAAGTGGATGTTATAATTTAATCTAAACTATCACCGCGTTAGGTTCGTATTCACTAGTTGGGATTGGGCTCACTGGCTCTCTAACTATGAATTTGGGAGCTCAGGCTACAAAATATTCGAAAAGCGTGAAGAAGAATATAGTATAATTCTGAACTACTGTACCTATATAGCAATGTTCTAAAATACCAAAGTACCAATTCCAAAGCACTGCTAAAGAGTTTTTTTTGCCTTCTAGCTATACTGTATAAAAAAGTAAAATTGATACATTACTTTTAAGATTTTTAATAATGCTTAGGGAGCTTCATTCCCGTGACTTCCAACAATTGCTTTTATTGCGAATGGTAGGCCTATTTGGACACAAAGTACCACTGATTTATTAACAAAACTATACGAAACACCTGTTGAAAATCTTGTAATCTTGTATAAATCTCGATGTCGCGCGGACTTGTGAGATCCTCATAATCATTTGCTTGACGAGAGACTTTGGGTAAAGAATTTTATCAACATTTGATAAATGAAATTCCTTGGTAAAACAGATGATTCATTCCATAATTGCTAACTAGTTTGTCATTATCAGTGACATATTTCTTAAATAATGAAGGAGTTTGCGCATTCTTCACATTATTAGCTGTCTTGATTGAGGAAAAAACTGCTTGAAATTTATTTAATTTTCCTCACAACTAAGACGACAATATAACTGAGATTAAGTAGGTGACAAAATATTTTGAAACTATAAGCAGATTAACTAAATATACAATGTGCGTACATTTACGATTGTTCAAGTCGTAATCACGATTTTAAAAGACGCAACCAATCTTTGCAGATCCCAAGTTGGAAGGTAACTCAATTACAAGAATTTTTTTTATTTGAGTGAAGATTTTTTTTTCTTTTTGCATGACTTTAACTGCAAAATATTAAAAATGTTTGCGTTAAAATACTATTGTCTGTTCACTTTGTTCAAATGTCATGGCGGGCCATGGACCATACAAACTTCAGGGATCAGATATACATGATCAAAGGCACATATGGCACAATGGAATAAGCTATATAACCGTTTTTCGATGCCATATGGAGGATGAGTATATACTTTACTCCAAACATTATAAATGATAAACACTCACTAGTTTTTTACCGCAAGCATTACAAACAAGCTACTACGCCGGAGACGGAGGCCAGGCGGCGCTGGCGTCGCGAATGCCGGAGACTTTCACTGTGAAATCTAAAGAAGTCGCCGGTACGGCGGTAACTGTTACAAGGCTGTGACGTCAGGGGTCACATCTGTGATCACATGGCCCATCTGCGACCCAGCTGCGACCTGCCGGCACCGACGGGGGTTAAAGTTCAATGAAAATGTGTAAAAATTAATTTTGGGCATCGCTTGTACGGTGTAAAACAGGATAAAATTTCGCATTGGGATGCCCATTTGTTGTTTTGAAGGGTTTTGAAGCTAACTTGAAACATACAATTTCTAAATATTCTAAATTAATATTTTTCAAAACAATTTAGCTAAACAGTCTGTGTCAAAAGATCGCTTTTATCTTTTGAATTGAAAACATTCTAAAACATGACTTTAACATCAGATCGAATTACAGGTTTAACTAATCGTATTAGAAACGCTAATGTAAAAACCCCCTTTCACAGAGTCTTTCATTGGCAAACATGAACATTTTTTGAAGTGTCTTTTCAAATAGACTGAGATAAAATTAAAGAACGCAAAATTCATACGACTATTACAAAAATAAATTATTGTGGCACAGGATCATAATTATTGTACAATAAAAGATTTTACGTTTCTTCTTTTATAAGTTTTAAAATGTTATCGCTAGGATTTAGACTTGCACTTAAATGTAATTAACATTTTATTTAGCATTTAATTTAGGATCTCGATAAGGGCAGTGAGGATTGATGGTTCAAGTAACAACTTTTGTCAAGTTAACGAATTGCCCTGGCCCTAACGTTCGGTGAAAATTTTGCCACACGATACCTTATGAGAGCAAAGTTGAACGAGTCATGCTGAACGCAACACCTAAATTTGCTGAACGCAGAACTCTCGCAATCGCCTTTGAATCCGCCCCAGCGAGTGCAGTTGAGCTCGTTGATTCGCCCTCGCCCAACGAGAGTTTATTCGAGCCAAGTGGACTTCAGACGAATTCAGCATCTTATTACAAATGGCTCAAGTTCACCATCGCCGAATCAGTGTGAATCTGACTTGGCCTGTCGTTCATCAAGGATTTTACCACATGAGGCCAAGCGAGGTAGAATGAGTTATGCCTAATGAATCAGTGCACGCTTACATTCCCAAAGATTCGCCATCATTCAGCGATATTTTTTATATACTATCATTTCTGGATTGACAATATACACATTATAGGGAAATGAGACAAAACTAAATATCCAAACAAACTCAAAATAGATAGCGCAAAACTGTTAACAGAACAGACAGAACGAGACGACGATAATAGAATAAAATATCTGTGGTACCATCCTTATCTGATAGTGCTAAAAAAATAACCTCAACAGCCGACTGCGTGCTGACAGCAGACGAAACGGCAACTGCAGTCACACGTAAATACATTTTTCTGAAAGACGTCTGTTTCCCAGGGAAAGTATCAGGACATAAGTATGTTTCATTAAAAAGAAAGCATGCAATTTGATCTTTTCAATTATATAATAGTATCCAACTTAGAAAATATTTCCTGTTAATAGCCTATCTTAACATCGGGAACATCTAAAATAGACGTTTGTATACATTAATCTTGAAAACCAGTGCCGGAACGGGGTTCCGGCACCATGACACCACTGAAGTGTCACATTTCATATTAAATTTCTGTTACATGCACATTATATCGTCTCTGGATTGTCACTTTAGTTAGCAGGCTTATGTTAACAATATTCTTGTTGAACCTTATGACATATCCAGGGAATAAAGAATTTAACGACTTTTCTTATTCAATCTTATACTTTATTCATCCTCAACTGATCCAAAATATTGCTAATTTATGGATTAGTTTAGAGAGTAAAAGGATGGATGGTGATGTCATAAAGAGCAAGTTTTTCTGCTTCGTATTTGCTTAAAATCAAAACCGATAAATGTTGATTTTTAGGATATCATTAGATATTTCTAAAAATTGTGATATCAAAGTTTTAGTTCTAAAATGGTAGCCGCAAAATTTTAATTTGACTTGACTTATTTTTATCAAGGCCGGCGACAGGGGAGGTAGGCCGGGGGGCATATGCATATGGGCCCAGGCTCACAGGGGGCCCAGACAGGCCAAAAAGGGGCCCGGAATGAGTAAAAAAAGGGGCCCAAAAGAAAAAAAAAGAAGTACCAAAAAAGGTCGCCTGGTGCCCATGTGAGGGCCTGTGGTAAAAAATTGCACATGGGCCCGAAGATCCTGTCACTGGGTCTGATTTTTCGTTATCAAACATTCTGCATCCAAAATAATCTCCTGCAAAATTCAATGACCCTATTAAAACCAGCAGCAATTTCATCCTTGAAGGTTTTGTCCAATTAAATCCCGACAGACGGCCGGCACGCGCAGGTGAATTATACTCTCAGAAATAGTTGGAAAAGTTAATTCAAAGCGTCTGAATTTTCTTTAATCCTGTTATATAAATGAGCGGCTGGGGGCGCCGTGCTCCGCAGACCAGTTCTAATTGTCAGTTTATGGCGCAGTCGTTAGTATTGCTAATTAGGCAGACTTCAGTCACGGTGTGTGCTGCTCTATTGTTCATTCACCTCAAACTCATTCATTGAAGAACTTAGTTTTAATCCGGCTTTATGATTACGAATTCGGGTGTCTCTCTCTCTAAGGCAAGGCAATGTATACACAGACTCTCTGTTTGGTTGGAAAATTTAATAACCTACCTCTGCTGATTTGGTTTGGGCTTAGTCACAGAGAAGGTAGAGGCTACCTTCTCTGTGGCTTAGTTCAAGTTTTCAGTTACCGGATTATCCAATGGTGTAACTGAGGAGAACCTCGGGTCGGTGCAGTATGAAGAGGCTGACTGACAGACTGACGGAAGAGATTGGCGGGGAACAGGTCTTGCACACGAAAAAAAACGTCTACAGTTCTCAATACTTTTATATTAACCTGTAGTCACGGGCGAGACATCCACTTGCAGTTAAATAACCTATTAAAAGTATACAAAATTGTTGTCTTGTTTTGTAGAAAATATTTGAGAAATGTCTAAAAGATCCGTGAAATGCAGTTCTTTTCTAATTTATCTGCTTGAAAAGGGAATTTTCGCAGAACTGGCAAAAGTACAAATTTCCCGCATTGGAAACAAGCTGCAGCAGTTTTCATAATTTAGGAAAAGTAACGGCCTCAGTATCGACCCCTGCGGAACCCTCGAGTTGAGGGGCGGCCCGCAGTACAGTATAATCTGATCGATCAAAGCTGCGATTTCAGTTGTTGTCGCGACTGTTTACAATGAAGCCCCGAGGGGAGGCACGGGGTCTTCATCTCATCGTCATTAAGGGTTTTACGCTAATCGATACATTTTAAAACGTTGTTGCTGTACCAGAAGCTGAGTAATCTCAGTGTAAACTTAAACCTACACACATTATTATGTAATGTTACAAACTGAGGAAGAAAAGAGAGAAAAACAAAGTTGTCTACTTACCATATATACATATGGTTTGCCAAAGACAAGTTTACTAAAAACATTTGGTTTGAATTTGGAAAAAAATGATTTTTATTTCAAGTTAATAATTAATTATCATCGAATTTCGAGGGGTAAAATTTTATATATCCTTATTTCATTATGTTCTAGAATTCTAACCGAAAATAATTCTCACAAAATCCCCATTCATAATGAGGTAAGTGAGGGAAGGTAGGACAGAAATTTCTTAAATCACGTTGTTGGTAAGCTCCTTAAGAGGGTTACCTACCTACTCCAAAACATGCCTAAAACACGCTCCACGCGGTGTCATTTAGCACCTACAGTTTTTAAAATAAAATTTAATTTGACACAGCATTTCCAAGATAAAGAATTGTAGAATGTTAATTATTAACCCAAAATCGCTCTTGTTAACGTATTCTGAAGTTAACCAACTTTAACGCCATGTATCTTTTTAATGAGTGAGCATAAACGATTTTGGAGAAGCAATAAACACTCTACAACTTGTTATCTTCACAATGCTATATCCGAATAACCTTTATTTTAAGAACTGGAGGCGCTAAATGACACCGCGTTTACCCATAGCCGCCTCTAACTCGTTAGAGGCGGCTATGGTTTACCCCTGCACCGGCTTGCGCGACGAAAAGTGCACAAATTTAAAAGTGCTCCGTAAGGGCTCTTATGGAGTTCCAAAAGACGCCGCAAGTGTCGCAGAAAAACGAAAACTGCCGTTGGTAGGGAACACTCTTAATAATGTAGGCTCGTGTTAAGATATCCACTTATGTTTCTATAAGATTTCATGATGGAAAACTTTGGTCGAGAGTGACCACTGGTAATGGGTCAGCCAGTTCATGACGCATTAACTATGAATTAATTTTTAATCCCAGTTTAATACTTTATCTTTTTTATAGTTTTTATAGTCTATATAGAACCCTCTACCAACTTCGTAGGACTATAGTTTTTATATTAAAAGTAGAGAATCTCCATCTTAACTTTACAGCAACGTAATCGGATTTCTAAGTCGTATTTTCTGTAAATATTCCTGGAATGGTTTCTTCGAATAACCGAATTGTAGCTGATTATCAATAACTGCCTCGTAGTCATTCTCGAGCTGTGTCAGCGGTCCTGGGTCAGCGATGAGGCAATGCGATGACGAGCCAGCACTCAGCACTCGCCTCCAGTCTTCCAGTTACTGCTTCGATTCCAATTTCTATTCAACTACCCAAATCCCACGGTGTGAAAGTAAAACGGAGCGTGTGAAACGTGCAATGTTGACGAAAACGTCGGTGGAGGTCGAGATAATGTCTAGATATTTTAAATGGATTTTGGTTTAAAACGATGCAATTGTCATATATTCCCTTTAGCAGAAAACCCGCTTACATATGAATGAGAATATCCCATCGTCATCGTATTATATGGAGGATACTAAAACTGACATGTAATAACGTCGCTTATTTTAGGTTGTAATTGTTTTGATTATTAGAAATGAGTATGTATAGATCTGCCACAATGGGGGTATTTTATTCATAGGCACTCAAATATTTTCTCCGGCAAACGTCAATTTAGAAAGAAGGAAGTGCTGATGGTCAAGCACTGAGTAAAATTTTCCAAATATGTTGAATATAAAACTCCATCAAGTGGTTCAAAGCCTTATTTCAATAATCAGAGAGAAGATCAGACAAAAAATGACAGGAACTAGAGTTCTCCATTTTGATTCCATACATAGTTACATGATAAACAATGACATGAGGTGTGGGAATTTTACCATACAAAAGTGCAGTTATTATCAACAAGTGCGGTTCAGTAATACATCTTATACATCGAAAATTAACATTAAAAGTATTTCGTGGCAATCTCTTAACACATATCATGTTACTTGAATACTTACTTGAATACTTGAAGTTACTTATTACTTGTTCAATGCTTCAGTACGATAATCAATTGACAGTTATAGGTAGCATCAAATGACGTAGCCCAGTACGCCCATGATAAGTCAATTTTAGCTTTGAACTTACGGACGGCCGGGGCCACGGCAGTTGACTTGGACTGTACTGCCACATGGAACGCAGGCAGGTGCAGCGCCGAGGCCCACGGAGTCTCTGTTGTGTTCAGTATGCGGGCTGCCCACTAATGCTCTTTGTCACCACAAACATTGGCTTCTGCTCAACTGATTCTATGTCATTACCAATTCAACTCACCAACCAGTTATTCAGTGGCGCATTCGAAATGTCGTCGAGTCGTAGGCCTATAACCGCGCGAGCCTCCTTATGGTCATAAAAGGCACATAAGTAGGAGCATTGACTTTAATCAGGAGTCCAGATATAAATAAGTCAATGATAATAGAAATAAGACAGTTTTCTGAGGTACAGCTTTCTTCCACAATAAGCAGAGACATCGAGCGAAAAATTAGTAGACGACGAAATTGTAGAGAAGACTGTAGTAGTAGTGGACTTCACGATTGCAATTCAATCTCATTGACCTTATATCCTTCAGTAAAATATTTGAAGTTGAATTTGACAATCTCTTTAATCTAGCGCTTGATACCAATTAAAAGAATTTAATTCACTCTCATATCTGCTTGTTAACAGCTCTAACCTAACCTATATACTTTGTACCATTTCAAAATGGCAGCCGTTTTTATATTTTAAAACTTAATATCTTGTGAAAGAGACAAAAAAGTTGTGCAATTTCGTTTCCTACAAAATAAATAAAGATTATTAAGATCGAACAACAATTAACGGAGTTATTGCAATTTTTCCAACAGAATACAAGCTTGTTTTGTGGCAATAATAGCAAACTTGCTTGAATTCTGTTAGCAAAATTGCAATAACTCTGTTAATTCGATGTTAACTCGTAGTTCGATCTTAATAATCTTTATATGGTTTTTTAGGAAATAAAATTGCGCAACTTGTTTGTCGCTTGTAAATTTTTTGTAAAATTTACGGTTTTATGATATTAAGTTTCAAAATATAAAAATGACTGCCATTTTTAAATAGTACAAAGTAGAAACTTGATATTCCGCACTAAAATAGGTCCTATATTAGTTATATACGTACCAAGTTTGAAGTTTATATCTTCAGTCTTCAGTAGTTCCAAAGTTATGAAAAATCATGTTAAAACACATACAGACCAACAGACGGATAACCGAGAATTTTAGGAACCATGTTTACGCGAACTTTTTCCTTAGTTTTGATGCATGTAACCATATCCCGAAGTCCTGAAGAATTTTTTATCAACACCCTGTATACATCTGTAGGACTGTACGTTAGTAGGTATGTACTGTATTTGCAAACACAGTTCTTAACAGATTAATTTATTTAAAACGTAAATGTTATTGCCATTCTCTAAAGAGGCTAATTTTAATTCTATCAGCGAGGTTCTCGAGGTTTAACGTCAGATTGAAATCTAGTCCACACTCCTACAGCCAAGTGCTCCTACACAGACACAAATGTGCCGTGAGATTAGGCCTGCCTTCACCGAGGCTTTCGCAACAGCGGGGGCTCAACTAATCACTTGGAAGGTTTCGCTAAGAGACCAAAGAGAAACACTTGTCATAAATGTGACTGGATTGACAACAACTTGTCCTGATTCAATGATTTTACCACGAGGTTGAAGGTGAGATTTCAATCTAATTCTGTCGTGGTTTGAATTAAAATTTTTCATCAAGTAAATATTGTTTTAACAAATATTTGATTTATTGTAGAAAAATATGAAATCAGGTTTTATTGTTAACGGGAATTAGTAATTTTCATGATCAGTTATCGAGGCAGCAAAAAATTACGCCCTTATTGGAGTGCGAAATGAATGGGTATACCATATTACATGATTACTTATTGTACTATTAATACTGAAGCATGGAATTATTAAGACGTTTCCCTCATCTTGTGAGCATTGTAGGAGCAATCTAAGCACACATTTGAGTATTATAATATTTAATGTATTTGCAGAATCCCAATATAATTTCCATTAGTTTAACACTCAAAGAAAATTAATTTAAAAATTCTAAAATATTTTACATTAGGTTATTATCATACGGTTTTTATGATGAGGTTTCAGAAATGGCAACTATAACTGAAACAAAATAACTTATATATAAAGTACAAAACTTACATCTTTGGACGATTATGGTTTACACCACTATGTGGTGATCAATTACTATAGCCTATTAATTTTATTGCTTTACTTAAAGCAATTTAAAAATAGCCTACATAATTCCAGGGAAGTAATACGTATTTCAACCTTGTGTTGATATAATTATAATGTTTGTCATTGTTCTAAAATTAATTAGCGTGAACGCTACAACGTTGCAAGGATGCACTGCAATATAACTGTATACTGAGTGATTCTAATCTGAAGTTTTAGTTAAAAATTCAAACTCACTCATACCTAAATCTTCTTTCTCAGAAGTAAATGTTATCCATTCCAATGTGAAAGTTTGAAGTTGAGCAAGAATTCAAGATGATCACCTTATTTGGAGTGAGGCATTTGGCAAGCCTGGTGCCCGGCGCGGAGTTTCGCGCCAAGGCGGCAGCTGTGGCGGTCAGTTCGCATTTATCCAAGCACTTGCACATCCTGTATTACCGGAAGCGGAAGAGGTCCTCGTGATAATGCTTCCCCCTCAGATACCCTTTGTCTCTCAGCTTACCACACATTTCGTTTGCCAAACCATGATCTTGGTTTCCCAAAAACATTGCGTGTCCAGAATAAAAGTACTCAAACAAAAAAATGAAATGTTTGAAGCTACATCAACGCTACCGGTTACAACCTTTTACGTGACGAAACCGGATTCTTACGCGGTAAGGCGATATAGTGTTCGTCTCATAAAAAAATGTTGCCTTCAAGATTTCATTCGAGCAAAAACGGAAGGAAAATAAGCTATCAATGTTAAACTCAGTTTTGTCACAACATTTATTTGTCACATACAAAAGGCATGAGTAAAAGAATGCAGCGACCTATACTTCTGTATCTATGTTAGCCTGACTCAGCCAGGGGGTTCGAGGAGCCCCGACCTCCGCTGCCGCAGCTGAACACCTTGAATGGCTGACAGATGAGGCAGAGGTAAGGTTGAAGGTACAGTTGAACGTACAGTTGAAAAATAGGAACTAATTCTTTGTCTGAAATTCATTGTTGGTGATGGTGATTTTATATTTTGATTAGGATTTTTGCGGACATTTGCCATCACTGATTAGTAAAAACAAGTTTCACGACGTTTCGGGATCTGGAATCTGATCCCGTCTTCAGGTGGAAGAAAACCTAGAACATAACAAGATTAGTAACACATAGCCAGGAAAACCTGGACAAAAACACAGCTAAAACAGAGAACTGTAAAAGCAGTCACGAAAACACTAGCTGAAAAGAACGTGGTTTTTTTTCTTTTCAGCTAGTGTTTTCGTGACTGCTTTTACAGTTCTCTGTTTTAGCTGTGTTTTTGTCCAGGTTTTCCTGGCTATGTGTTACTAATCTTGTTATGTTCTAGGTTTTCTTCCACCTGAAGACGGGATCAGATTCCAGATCCCGAAACGTCGTGAAACTTGTTTTTACTAATCAGTGATGGCAAATGTCCGCAAAAATCCTAATCAAAATATAGGAACTAATTCTTGAACACCGATCGAAGATTGATTTTTCTGGATTTTCATTCAGACTTTACCTTTGAGTGGTGGTTTTTGCGCTCTGAGTACACTGTGCTAAAGCTCTAAATTTGCGTAGATTACCACAGGAGCCCGTAACACTCCACCATGAGTACAAAGCGGGTAAGAAACTGGATATAACACTCTTAAAATCGTTTATAAACGGAACACTGAAAAAGAACTGCGTTGACAATCTGTTTAGTGTTCCAGTGCTATGTTATCCACTATTTAATTGTAATACAGATTGGTAAGGCTACATGTTTTTAAATTTGTTAGTATTTTTATGGTCGTATTTTTGGACGGTCAAATGAAAGGTACAGTATTATTATTACCGAGAATTCGTTATTATGCACACTATCATACTATTATTACCTTATTTTTTACTTCAAAACCACTTGTAAACCCACAAAAATTCGGAGAAAAAAAGTAAATGATGAGAACCCGAATTATTTGTGACACATGCCTTATTATTCTACGTTTAGCTAAATAAATGAAAAAAGTCGCGGCGATGCAAATCGCGTTTGCATGCACCGGTTCAAGGGGACCGGGGACGGGACGACAGGACCTTGATCCCGTTATGACTCACCGGGGGGTGTGGGGGCGGGGAGGCCCGGGCCCCGGGGGGGAGGGGGCATATCGCATTATCTCGCTTTCACTGCATCCGACCACTCGCATATCCGAATCCGACTGTCCCACCGGCGCCGGTCAACACTCGTCCATCCGGTCCGCCCGCCAGGCGGTCCGATTGGGTGTTTTTGTATTCTGAGAGTTTTCCGTGGAAAATAAATGAGCGTTTTCTATTTAGGGAACAAACATGTAAATTAGCAAGTTGTAACGAGGAGAGTAGCAACAGCAGATGTGTTTTTTTTAAGACCGAACATAATGTTTAGATTTGCTTAGAACCTGAGATATAAATCTCTAAGTAAAATTAAATTTGGAAAAAATCGACAGTTTATGTTAAATATTGCTTTGTAACTCACCTCCCACTGATTGTATTTAAATAATTAATATTTCAATTTGAAGCCATTAAATCACTAAGTCTTTTAAGACCAAAACAAACTTTATAATGCGATAATAACCGGAGATATAAGAAAAAAAACAAAAAAAATAGTTTAATTTAGAAACGCCCATAAGAAATGCATAGGGAAGAAGTTAGTTTATCTCGAGAACAAAACAATATTTTCAAAAACTGATTGCGGCATCGTAATACGCGTCAAAATCTAGTACGGAATGATGTGTCACAACACCACATTATTCACATTAAAACATAACTTGTATCCAATATGGCGGATCCAAGATGGCGGCTGAAAATTAATAACCAAATCAAAATAAAGTATTTACCATCCAGCAACTATCGGCGGTGGCTTAAAATCAATACCTTTGGGTATATTTGTTTGGATTATTTTTTCAATGTCTGTTTATCTATTTTCGGCCCTTTGAACTATGACCTTCGATATTAAAAATTGCCCAAGGATGCCAGTTTGGCATACGCCATATTCTTGTTCAGCACATCAAATAGTACTAGAATCAATCATAAAATTTGAGTCGGACCATAGCCATCTCTAGTAATTAGAGATGGCTATGGTCGGACCCTACTTCAAGGTCACATATGGCTTGGCGACCGGACTATAAGGTTTTTTATTAGCTAAAAACGCAGTGATTGCACCATTTCAAGAGCCCCAGCCTCACCTCACGGCCCAGCCAACATTGCAAAAGACTTAAACTAAAGTCAATAAAACTAACATTGCCTAACCTAATGCACCCTGGCTCAACCACCGAAAATGATGACTGAATCCTGGAAAAGGAAAAAACGCGGGGAGGCAAAACGAGTGGTAAAACCATGGAAGGTACAACTTGACCTCGTACGAAAAGCGTCACTTTAGTCCCTAGTTATGAAATATAATATTTGTGCATAGCCAGACAGGGCAGAAATCGAAAATGTAGGGAAATAATTATTGAGAAGTAAAACTGGAAACGTTTTAGCAGATTTAGGTTCAATAGGCCTACCGGCCAGGATGGCAATGAATGATTGTCACTTCCAGGTGTTTCCAGGCAAGTAAGTGCTATCTTCTGACAAGTTCTGTACGCAACACACTCTGAATCATTAAGATGTTGAACATCGGACCGCATAATACAAAATGTCCATATGATTTTTCAAACAATTTCTATTAAAAAATATTTGTCTTTTCCTTTGGCGGTTGGCCGTTTGGCCAGACCCACTAACTCCACTACCCTAGCAACCCCCCCTTTGTGGTGTTCTTGAAAATGGTGTGAGGATAAATCATACACGATCATTACAAAGGCAGTTAAATTAAACTTTTAAGTTGTGTTTTAGCGAATTTCCTTAGAAATAAGCTATTTATTAAAATCACCTTGTAACTCAGAAATTGTTAAAATAACAGATTGTCCTTAGTTTACGTTCGTTAGTTTATCCCTTCAGTTCAGTTTCATTGCCCAAGCTCACCCATGCGGTGTTAATAGGAACTACTTATTTTGAACCGCGACGAACTGCATTACCGACTACGCATTTTGACATGGATACACAATTTTGAAGATAATTGGTTCTATTTTCTAGAATGTACTGAATATACAATTGATTACCTACAACATATACATATACCCCTAAAGAAAATTCTTTCTCCAAACATATACTTAATTCATCTTGCAACTCAAATAATGAAGATAAATTATACTTACCCGCGACAAAAATAACCTTGTTTTGGCACATATGTACTCGTTAAAACATTTGTAATTTAGATCATATATAAGCATAGATAAAATAATTTTATCTATGATATAAGTTACCTTATTTTCCATGCATGAAGTAATTATCAATTTATTAATATTTAATCAATAGTTAAATTCGTTTTTAAGTCCTTAGGTGAAAATAAAATAAATTAATATGGATACATTTAATTTCTTTTGTTACCTTTTAGACAAAATTAAAAAAGGTTAATATTTTAAAGAAGAAAAACATTAGCGAAAACATTTGTAGAGTAGGATTCACGTAAGTTGGCCAAAGCATGTACTAATCATCTCATCAAAAATTTTTATACAAGTCACATTGAAAACATAGTTGGTTACACATGGTGTCTGTTTACATTTTCTCAGAACTGTCAAATCGCCACGTTGCGTTTGTTTACAAGTTGTTATAGGTTATAGAATGTTTACAATATCGCCTATTTTTAGAAGTTTTTATTTCCATTCAACCTTTTTACATAGCTGCCAAAGTTTAATTTGATTATATTTCTTGATTTACAAATATTTTAGTTTGTTTAACTGCTTGTTTATTTTTCCTGGGCCAATTTTAATAAGTGTTGACCGCAATATGAAACAATCTCTCTTTTCAGATACTGAATTGCAGCAAGTAATACTGGCTATTCAAAAACTCGCCTATATTTCTTTGTAAATATTATTTCATTACAAAATCTTAGGCTATTAACAATGCCACATCCATGACACATCATCTCCCTGTTAATACATAATTTATTTGGAAAAGCCCCTTAGTAATATTTTAAGCCGCGCAAGTGAACCTCCAGTTGCAAATTGCATGAGAACTTTCCCTTTATTGCAAGTGCTATATACTAAACAGATGTTCGTTCACAATGTTTCCAGCACAGCTGGATTTTATGGTTAAGTTCGTAAGAAGATAATAGTTTGTTTACTTTCGTTTTGGCCAACTTAGGTGAATCCTACTCTAACTTACTTATAAACAATAACGGGGAGCTGTTTCTAAGCGATGTTGGTGAATTAATAAATTGACTATGTATTTTCAGTATTTTGTAATACAAGATTCCGTTTCAAAACCGCAAGGATACAATGGAGATGAATTGAAACTAGTGATTAGTAGCTTTGTGAAACGCGTTTAGAATAAGGTGACCAGATTTTTGAGCAGCCAAAACGGGTCGCAAACCTCCGGGGGGTGTACCGGTGTAGCCCTCACAAAGAGAGCGGGGTCCGGGGGCCCCCGGAAAATTTTTAAAAATTAGGAGCATTTTGGAGGGGTTTTAGACTCTTCCAGATTGAAAATATGTGCTAGACTCTAGTTAATCTTAACCATTAATTTTAACTTCCTAGAAAACAACAAAAGAACCGAAAAAATTTATTTAAGAGTTTTTTACACTAAAACGTTTTTCCATACCCCCCTTAAGAGAGAGGGTCCTCCCCCGGAAAATTTTTAAAAATTAGGAGCATTTTGGTGGGTTTTAGACACTTCCAGATTGAAATATAGCCTATGCTAGACTCTAGTTAATCTTAACCATTTATTTTAACTTCCTAGGAAACTACAAAAGAACCGAAAACAATTATTTCAGAGTTCTGTTTACATTAAAACGTATTTTTAAAAGTATTTCTCTTACAAATAATGCCAAAACGGGACAATTGGATGTCCCGAGAGAGTTCGTTGGGACAACGGGACACGCCGCTAAAAAACGGGACTGTCCCGTCCGAAACGGGACGTCTGGTAACCTTAGTTTAGAAACACCCCCTAGAATGTCTCAATGTTTATTACATGTTATAATTATATATTAGTGAGTCTGCACTGATTCAATGAAGACAGCCTGCTTCCCTTCCCGTTCGCCAAGAAGGCACTGAATGAACGAGCCAAAGCCAAATCTAACCTTTCTTACTTCCGGTCTTGTTGAGTGTTACCTTTCGGAAGTGTGAGGGTAATAATTGCCGTTAACAATGAAGGCCAAGGGAGAAGTAAGTTATTTTTATTTTCTATAATCTAGTTTTACAATTCTGAAGTAAAATAATTTTATCAGCGTTAATCAATCCGCGAATGCTTTAGAAGTAAAGTTGTTCCGATCCGTGTCGTAGCCTCAACATAGCCTAGGCATGGTTGTCAACTTATTGTTCAAACTGATTTTGTAGGTAACTGCATCTACTTGTTTCCAATTATGTAGGTTAGTCATGATAATGCATTTCAACGATCCGATCTCTGATGAAGTTTGGTTGGTCATTGAACTTGGTTGGAAACTAAATCTTCAGTTGGCCCTAAGTTTAACCTTTCCCTACCTTACCTAGGCCTGGGCCCTTCACCAAAATCAGCATTTCTTGATTTTTACACCCAAGGTTGATCAATTGTTGTAGACTCATAGGCATCAGCAGAACACAACTAGACCCTGTATACAAGTTTCGGTATGGATTAATTTGGTTACTCAGTTTTGTTAAAACTGTTGCATTTGGAATGTAATTCAAGCTTCTAGCGTCTGAGCATCCCGAGGGAGGCATTACTAGATCCCATGGTGAGGGAAACCAAACGAACAATGATTGAAGTAGGCCTTAGCCTAACTAAATTGTCGCTATGCAGAAGTAGCCGATCAACTTAGTCGCAATGAAGCTTAGATAATTTAGATAAGCTTGGAAATATCAAAACAAATATTTATATTTAACGGGGTTATTATACAAATAATATAACTTGACCGAAAATCTTGGGAAAACCATGAGAGGCTTGGTCTATCTGCCCAAAAAGGTGGCATCTACGAATGCGCAAAGGAATAGTCATGCCTCTCTGCGGAAGCCCTGGGCGCTAGAAGCTTGTAATAATTTAGTTTCACACTGAAAACGGAAGCAGGTGAAAGATTAACTTAGGGTTAATCAGTTATAATGTTAAGGCCCAGCCCTATAACATATATCTTTTTTTTCTTAGTTATTGGTCGAACTGTACTGGCAAAGTACAGTGAAGTTGCAGTGAGTCGGTGGCGCAGTTGGTAGCGCACTCGGCCATGGTTCTGAGGCAGCAGCGTCACAGGATCGAGTCCTGATGATGTCGCATGCATAATTTTATCAGTAGGCCTACTGATCATCCTTGTACTGTAGTACCAGCTCACTCCTTGCCTTGCTTGATAACTTCCAAGCACAGGCCTGAGGCCCATATGTGGGGGGACAAGTGCAAGGTAAAAAGAGGCCGCAACCCTCTTTAAAAAAATTAATAAAAAAAGGTGTCAGGCCTATATATAATGGTGAAATTTTCAGGAATAGCTAGCTTATTTTCAATAGTGAAACCTTGTTAATTTGAACTAATTGGAGTAGGCTAAATCAACTTTGGATTCTCGGTTCCGAAATGTTCAGATCAACATATGTTAGTTGGCACAATTAATTGCAGTCGCTGATCACGGCATGATGGCGTTTCGGCAGACATACGATTCTTGCTGGATCTTTTCTTTTGACAGTACTCATTACGTCTACCAATCACGAATGGATCATCTCTAAGAATTGTATTTCCTTTTTATCTACTATTTATCTTCCTTTTAAAATATATTGTATTTTAAGTCTGTATCAATATAGGCCCTAACCAAAATTAGTCTTAAACTAAAAGTTGATTCATAATTTTCTGACATTTTTGGATTTATCTTTGTTACTGGAAATTAGATCTGAATAATTTGATCATATTCTTATTCAGCTTGAAATTATGTCAATTTGAATACGCATATAACATATTTTGTATAGGTTTTCTTTTCGGTCGGTAGGCTACTCTATTAATGCATTGTGTCTCGAAAATGTTAACACACTGTATATTCTTGTTCACCACACTGTCCCAGTTAATTTGAGAACCCTCAAGACCTGTTTAGGTTAAAAAATTCTGTTTTTAATTTTCGAGGTTTTTAGTCATTTCTGACAAAAAGCAACTTAGGCTACTTTCTTAATCAGTTCAGTATTTCCTACATATTCAAACAAATAACCAAATTCAAGAGGAGTACTTAAAAATGCAAACCATTGGCCATAGGTCTAATTAACCTATTTTTTGCACTAGCCTATGATATTTGTATTCTAAATGCAAACTTTGTTTTCGTTGTTGTCTTTCTAGGTATAGTCTTACTATGTTAGAAAAGTTTGGCATTGGGCCAAAATAATGGTTAACTTGTGAGGAATAGTTTATTTTACGAGTTAATCAAAACTGACGTGATGAACCTAGTTTTGATTAGGCCTAGCCTACGGTAGGCATACTGAAATGTCTGGATTAACAAAGTTGGGCAAAATTACATTCGCTTATAATATATGGTTGATTTTCAGCAGAAATAGGACTGTTAGGCTATCATGTTGGACCTTCTCCTTCGGCAAAATTACATCTGCCGATCACACAGCAATCATCTCTTAGAATTATGTTTATTTAACATATCTTTTTGTTTTCCTTAATAAATGACATGTCCCCACCTTACCTTGCGTTGTTTTACATGTTTGATGTATTCTTTGATTTCTGAACCTCTAGTTTGGAAACTCGATTAGTACGTGTGGTTAGCGTTAATTTAATTTTCACCAAAACCTTGCGTGTAATCTTTGATACAGGTTAGCCGCTTGTCGGCTGTTTAGAAGGTACCTGTAGAAGTATTTTGGTCTGCCTCGAATTCGCTCAGGGAACACCCCTGTGTCAACCATTAAAGATGATCCACCATTAAATTCATTAATTGCTCTATAACTCCGGATATTCAATCTTGATGAACTTTTTTTGTTTGAAAAAAAACCTTATTTAAAAAGGTATTTAAAATTTTAATTTGAGGTATTAAAAATAAACTTTTTGTCTTGCATTTTTTAAAGTTAATAGGTATGATTTTATATTTGAAAAACTAAATTTCTCATTTAATTCCATAAGTAAGTAATTCCTCAATAAAATGTGTTTTGAGAAGGCTGAAAAAGGCTGTAATTAAATAATGAATAACATTAGACCTAACTACATTTTTTCTGATTGGTTGTTAAACAATTTCCTATGCCACAAATAACTTCCATTGAATCACTATCACTGGTTTTACATGAAACAACATTGACTTTTTGTAGGTCTATTGTGTACTGAGTAGAATTTCAGAAGATAATGTTTTGGTTATGAATTCATTGGTATTTTTTCAGCTTAAAGAATTTGAAGTTATTGGGAGGAAGCTTCCCAATGAAAAGGAAAGGAACACCCCCCTTTACAAAATGAGAATATTTGCTCCAGATTACATTGTTGCCAAGTCAAGATTTTGGTACTTTTTACGTCAGCTGAAAAAGTTCAAGAAGAGCACAGGAGAAATTGTGTCTTTGAAACAGGTTGGTACCTAAACAAAAATTAAAACCAATCAAAATGTTGATTTTAGAGAGTACATGTTAAACTTTCACATGTGAAACAATGTCATAACAGCATGAATGGACCAATTTTTTTGAAAACAGCATTTTGAATCACTTTAATTGTAAGACCTACGTTTCTCTGGCCATTTTGCAATTAGCTGAAATGAATACACTTTGAAAACCCTTGAAACTAAATTTATTCATTATTTCTTTTTGTCTCCTGAATTTCAAAAATTGTTAAAAAAGGCCCTCATATTGAATGCCCTGCTTAAAATTTACCTTCCAATTTAACATTAAATAGTCTATCAGAATAACTTAAGTTTCGACAACATGATGCCATTTTCAAAACCTTCTATAAAAGAATATTCCTACTCATTAGTCGACAATGGTCAAAAAGTACAAACATTTAGAGTAAATACACAAGACACACGTGACACATCATTGGCTAGTTCGATTGTCGGTAGTCTGTTCTACTCGTTATCAAACTGGCCGGTGATGTGGCACTTTTGTGTATTTATTTTAAATCCTAGAACTTATTAACCATTGACGATTATATAACGAGTTTTCTTGCGTAGAAGATTTCAAAATGACTGCCAAAACTCTTGAGAGTGAATCTGATAGATTGATTACCTTATTTATAATTTAATTTAAGACATTTTAAAGTACTTAACCTTTCTTAACTAATAAAACTAATACTTTTAAGCATAAATTTATTGTTTCTTAGATTTAAGCTGTAATTAGATTCCAAGAAGCACAATTATTTCTGGTGCTTTTTTTGACCAAGTGTGCTCAGGAATGTCATAATTTATCTTTCCCAGTCCTTTAATTCTCCAACGATAAAAGCTCATAATATTCCTTGGGGCTTTTAGGACTTGAAATTTCTTCAAGCCTAACAGATTTCATATGAGGATGCGTCAGTGACAAAGACTGTCACTTCTGGCAAAAACGCTATAGTCACGCCATAGTAAAATGACAGCACTTAAATATAGAGGTTTCATAATCTTTTTACTAGCCTGAGCGTTAGTAATTAAAAAATAAATATTCACAATAAAATGTTACTTAGGCCTATTGAAAATGTTGATATTTTCATTGTTGAGTTTTTTACCAATAAATTCTATTCATATTAACGTTTCATTACGATCATCCTACTCACCCTAACAATGTTTTCAGATCCCTGAAAAGTCTCCGATTAAGATAAAGAACTTTGGAATCTGGCTGAGATACGACTCGCGGTCTGGCACCCACAACATGTACCGTGAGTACAGAGATCTGACCGTCAGCGGAGCTGTCACCCAGTGCTACCGCGACATGGGTGCCAGACATCGGGCTCGCGCCCACTCCATTCAGGTGATTGTAGCTTATATTAGTAGATAAACTTCTTAGTGATAAATTTAGTATTTTTACTTAAGGTTGTTTTGTGTTTACTTTGTGCTTTTGTATTTCTGCAACTTTACGATGGAAGGTTCTATTACTTTTTGCTTTTACCTTGTTGATAGTGTAATCCGTTTCCCCATGAAGTCTTAAATCTTTGAATCGGTGTCAAAAATTTAACATGTAGATTTAGGTTCACATCAGTTTTAATTGTGGAATCTCTTTGTGCTCTCTGGGAAAGGAACATTGATTTTTTTTGTTTACCCAGTCCCATAGCTAGTCTTTGGTTGGTTTATTTTTTTGAACTTTTTAAGCGGATTCCTTCCTACAGTAGCTACTGTAGGTCTCATTGTAAGATTTTAGCCTGAGACCTGATAAGTAGGGTCTGAACCTGGTTAATTCAAAATTCTACGATTCAAATGTTTATTAATTCAAATATTACCTCTAGTCCCCAGTAGGCTATTTTAATGATAACAATGCTAATAAGTGGATCATGCTAATGGACATGGATCATTCAAACTATTTAAAGTTTCACGGCATTATCATGAATTATAAAAGATTTAACTTCTAAATTTTAAATTCACCTTGAACACAATATTTTCATAAGATCACTGGTTATGTGCAATGGTCTGTTTAGGTAACATTTCTACTGCCCATTAATCACCATCGTCCGTGTCGGTGGTTTTGTTACCACCAACATGTGATCAAGAGAGAGATGTCTGTGTAGCAAATTCTCTCTCTAATGGTGCCCCGAGGAATACGATTCCCATAGCCTATCGATAATATCTGATGCAAAAATAAATACAACCTTATGAAATGTTCCTTAAAAATTTACTAAAAATTCAGTAACTGCCTTTTTTAATTTTGAATTCAGTTTTTGTGCTTTTATACTATAGAACCAAACAAAGCAGTGTCTCCAAGCCTCCACCCTCAAATTAGGGGGCCCGTGATATTTTTGTTTTTTCCTTGTTATTTTAAATCATATTTTTAATGGTTGTAAAATAATAAATATTCAAGCAATTATTTTAATTTTCATTGAAGATTTAAAATTAAAAGTGTGAGTAAATGTTTTTATTGCCAGTTTTGACTAATTCATGTAATTACCAGTTTTGACAAATTTATGTAATTAGATTTTTCGATAATTCAAATTTTTTCATTGGTCCCATAAGGTTGGAGTATACAAGCTGTATTGTAACTTTTTGTTTCAGTCCTCAGATGCCTAAAACACCATTCGTTCATTTTCATACGAAAAAATATTACCAGAAACCGGCAGACGTTGTCATGCCTTTGATGTAATTAGCTTTTTTATAAAGAAAAGGGTATGGGAACCCTTTTGGGCCTCTAGGAAGGAACTCATTGAGTTTGAGTGACATTGACAAAAATGGCAAACGTTCCAATGGTGCCCCCGAGTCAATAGACTTGAAATATATATCGTTTAGCCTATCCTTTTTTTATGAATGTAGAAGATACCAGAATATGGTGGTGTTGTTTAAAAAAATACCTATGCGTGTGTTAAATTTTATTTATAGTTCAATACGTTCGGTTGTGAATTAGGATCTCACTGTGTGTTTAAATTCATACTTTATCCTAAACTCATATATTGCACCCAATCATTGAAATGTATTTTCTTTCCAGATCATCAAAGTGGAGGTGGTGAAGGCTGCCAACTGCCGCCGGCCGCTGGTCAAGCAGTTCCACGACTCCAAGATCCGCTTCCCGCTGCCCAAGAGGATCCAGGGAACCAAGTCCATGCCCAGGTTCTCTGTACGCAAACCCCGCACGTTCTTCCAGTAGATCGGTATCGGGGCTGCTGTATTTGTTTTACATATTAAACATTTGTAAAATATCATGGACTCGTATTTAATCTCCTGCTGTTTCCTGGTTTGTAGTTATTATAAATTTGCTATTATTCAATAAATACGGGTTTATGTAAGGGGGGGTATAACATGAATTGGGGCTTAAAAATTACCTAAGTGAGCAATATTTTTTTTTATTATTGTATTGGAATTTAGTGATCAATCCTGGCATTTTAGTTGGGTGGGGTTCATACAGTAGACCCCCTCTTAACCGACCTCGGTTTAACCGCCGATCGGATTATCTGCCCTTGCCGGTCAAATATTAAAAATCGTTTTAACCGACCCTGTTTTGAGAACAGTTCGGTTTAACCGCCCTTTTCTAGGAATTGCAGCATTTCCGTTCCCATACCCAGCAACGGAAACGTAACGCTCAACTATACAGGTTGTTGCGGGTTAAAATATTTTGAATACAACATTAATCATTTTACTAAATGAACAAAAGGCGCATTTCAGTGTGCATAGTACGATAGTATGTGAGTTTTCGTTTTTACGTTTTCATATCCGGAAACCATTATCTCATTCATCAGTAGAGAATTCAAACAACACGCATCTTGTGTGGATGGGGGAGAAGGTGTCGACGACTCGAGGATAGTTTTTGTGACTCAAGTCTCTGTGAGAGGTTCAACTGCCTGACTCGTAAAGCAATGATTGCTCGTTTCTTATCATTAATTTAGACGATCAATTCTAACAACCATTACGGGAAATTCGTTAAAAAATATAAAAATGTTATTAAAGGTGTTAACATGAGAACTTTTTCAACCACATCTTATATTTATTGAAATGTTTTTTTTGGACTGTGCTTTTGAGTAATTTGTAAGATTACTACACGATTATTTTGGAAAATAGGCTGACAATTACCGTTTGTTTTCTAAATAATCCAGGATCGGCTTTATAATAATGTCAATAGAGCCCTCAATCAATAGAGCTTTTATTTTTAGGTGTTTAGAGGTTTACCCGTTTTAACCGACCTTTTAAGTTATCCGACCCAGGTCTGGTCCCGTTAGGGTCGGTTAAGAGGGGGTCTACTGTAACTACCAGATTTCACAACTACCAGGACGATAAAAATTATGAAATATTAACAAACTCACTACTTCCAGATATCATTTCTACCAGGAGACTTCAGTGTATAAAATTAATATTAAAATGCGCGATGTCCGTATGGATCCCCTGGTGATACTAAATTCTGTATGACCTATAATCTTATAGCTGGAGAAAAAAATAATTTTGGATTTGAATTGTTTAATTTAAATGTAGGCCTATCTCAAATTATTTGGTTCGAGTTGTATTATTGCTTTCAAATATATTTATAATTTATTAAAATATATATTTATTAACATAGCTCTCGAGTTTTGTCGACCAATTTTTCTATAATTCTCTCTCTTCGAGAGATCGGCATGTTCTTTAATCCACTTCTTGAATAAAAAAAAACAATAAAACTCATTCTTCTTATTCTCCTTTTCTTTGTGCTTTATGATACAATACACTCAGCAAACATATAGCACAACATAAATAGTATCTGTAGATTAAAAAAAAATGTATTACTAGCTAACCCGTTGCGTAGTTGATGTGATTTTTATCAAATATCAATTTTATATTGCACTTCTTTAATTTTATGACCGTACATACAAGTCAAATTTAAACTACTCATTCTTGGTGATCTATGATGCACATTTTGTCATAAAGCCAGAAAATAAAGGAATTATTGAAAACTGAAGTGGAGAGGAAAATAAAAACTAGTAATTTGCATTCCCATTTACCCACATTTTACATTCAATCAACCAGAAAGTTATCCAACTAAAATAAAAAAAACCAGAATTTGAATAATATTATTAAATGTGACCAATAAAACTATTTAATTTATTTGTTAACTATTCACTAATTTACTTTTAATTGAGATAACCAGATAAAGCGGCGCGGCAAAAATACACGCTCGCCGAAGTGCCTGCAATAAGAACTAGGCAATCAGCACAACCAGCTTTGGTGCGGACTGTACTCCTGGTAGTAGTGAGGTCTGGTAGTAATGATGCGCTCAATTTAATTCATTTTTAAGACCTGGTAGTTGTGAAATCTGGAAGTTATGAAAACTGGAAGTTATTTACAACATTAATTTTATATTTAATTCATCAGACTCTGGTAGAAGTGATATTTGGAAGTTGTGAGTTTGTTAATATTTAATAATTTTTATCGGTCTGGTAGTTATGAAATCTGGAAGAAACGAAACGCTCCCTTTTAGTTCTATTTGGTGTTCTAGTGGGCATCTATCTTTAAGATAGCTGAATTGAGTTTTTGACAAGTTTTACATGTAGTTATTGTTTTCACTTCAAGTATTTGCATAATAATTCTGTATAGGCTTTTTACTAAGATGAAAATATTAAAATGTGCTCACATTCAAAAACGTAAGCAATAAAAATATCTATCGCTTTAAAAAAATAAATTTTAAGTTACAATGTCAAAAATATTTGTAAATATTTTACATTGAAAAAGAAGGATTCAGGGGATTTGTGATCAGCACTAATGGTTGTTACAGCAGAGCGCCAATTATCCAAACGTCGATCATCCGAACCGTCGGTTAACTGAACACCGTAATAATTCATATTTTGAACATGATTCTCAAGCAATTCAAATTCGCGCGCCAACCGAAACTCCCGTTGCGCCGGGATATCAATGTATTCTGATAGATTTCATAATGAAATTAAGTGAATAATTTTTGTTTGATCATTTTTTAGCTTTTTTACTATTAAGAATTACGTTACATATATAATTTTAAAATGTTGTCTTTTCATGTTCGATTATCCGAATATTCAGTTATCCGAATACCCCTTGTCCCCAATTAGTTCGGGTAATCGGCGCTCTAATGTAGTAAGTAAATAAATTGATTGACTGACCCTCCTGAGTATAAAATTAATTGACATTTATAACATATCCAAGGTTCAATATATCATATTTCAGTGACCCCTTAAAGAGGCAATACCCCACCATAAAGACGTTCTGGAATGGTTTTGTGTATATTCTCTCTTAAAAGAATTTATTAAGTTTAAATGTGTTTCAAATGACTGTATAACGATTATTAAAACACATTAACATGTTATTGAGCCTGCTGATAGGTGCCATCTACTTGCTAGCCCTCAAGTAAGGCAAGAGAAGTACACACATTTAGCAGTAATGGGGTGTTGATGTGGCCTAGGCGGCGTATTTTTTCTTTGAAAAATCATACCGGCCAATGGCTGCGCTTGTATCGTAACTTCACAGTTAGTGGTGGCCTTATTGGCGATAAAAACACTTCATACTACAGCTTATATTCAGGGCTGTTTTAATTAATATATGAACAAGGGGTTTTAAAATTGCAATTATTTTTTTCACTCAATGTAACAGTATTTCCTATTGATATTGCTGTTTTACCCCATCACTGAATTACGTATCTATATAAGAATAAAGATTTGGCGCAGTTCAAGAATTTTTTTCTTGCTTCTTTTGGTCTGTTTTATGTTTGTTATGATGGGCTACTATTTTTTACTTATTAGATTCGGACGTTTAGGAATGTCCATACTCGCCAAGGGGTTTAATATCTTAACACCATGTAATGCTTTGAAAAATTAGAAAAATTATATAAGCTGCAATTCTCTTCTACAGAATATGCCCAATATCAAAGCTGGACACATGGTGTAAAACCAATAACTAAGCCTACAGCAAGCACTCAGTTTTGTTGGTCACATACTGTAATTAATTTTTTATCTACGACCATTGCATTAAGCACCAATTATGGTATTACAATAAACATTATAATGATATACATTAAAACACCAAAAACCAAGCAGTACTCTAATGACGACTTTAGAGTACTGGAGTCACTTTAGAGTACTGGTTCTAGACCAATGAGAGCTCGGCATTTGACGGAAGTAGTGTCATAATAACAATTACGCAATTCGCACATCAGCTGATTGTTGTATTACGATCCATGTTTGAGTTTACTTATCCCATCAGCTGATTGTTCCACAACGATTCATGGTTCAGTCTGCTTATTTGCCTAACCTCAAATTTTAGTTGACCTATTCCATCATTATTAAAAGTCATGAGTTTTGTTTAACTTCGGGGAAATTTTGTTGTATATTGTTGGTCGTAGATAAAATAGTGTATGCAACGATTGTATTATGCCTTTAAGCCACTCGTGAGATATTTAGAACACTCGCTTCGCTCGTGTTCTAACTTACATGTCACTCGTGGCTTAAAGACATTCATTATACAATCGTTGCATAAACTACTATTATGAAACATCTCAGTTCCACATGTTGGCCAGGCGGGTAGCATTGAGGATTTCATAGTGTCCAATTACAGCTGTTATAATGACTACGACATACTAAAGCTCTGGACAGCTTTACTGGCGGGTGAGTGAGTGCGCTGTTGCCATAATTAGTGTTTAATATCTGCATTGTTTTGGTAATAAATCACATGGTCATTTGTTTATGTAAAGGTACTTACACAAGAAAATATTTTACTGCAACCGCAAGTGCAACTAATGTTAAATGCTTGCAAGCTTAACACAATTCATGAAGTACGACGACTAAAGTGTGGAAACACATTCTTAAATGTAAACAAATCATTTAAGATGAAAGGTTGCCAAAACAAAAAGACCAGCTGATGCATTACGCAAATATTTCCAGAAATTTTATTGCGTAAGAAGTCTCTTGGTGAAATATTTCAGGGTATTCTTTTGTAGTGTAAATGAGGTGAAACGTAAACAAAGTTTTGACAGTTCTACCAAAACATGTGTTTATTTAGCAGACTTTTTGGGAGATTACAATTTTTGCCACCCGCCAGTAAGGCTGTCCAGAACTATAGATCAAAACAATGCAGTATATTTTACTTTTGGCAAAATTATTATGAAAAGACACAATTAATACAGAAATGAAGACCAATTTTTATGACTTACATAACTAGCTGAATAAAAAAGTCTATTAAGCAAAGCATTCATTAATTATAAATCTTGTTTGCAATAATACCATAGTTTATTTAACACATGAAATAGAATTGGGAAATCACACTGCAACACTGAATAGAGTTTATAAATATTAAAAAAAAGAATAACTATGTCAAAACAATCTTATAAAAATAAGTATAAATTAACATTAAAAACCAATTCACTAAAATAGCAATATACCATGAAATTTCAATAAGCAACAAATTTGTCTTAACTGCAAACATTTTTTCATCATACTACTCAGAAACAACTGTTTTCTGATTCTTTTTATTGGCTCGAAAGTTACCCATTGCCGTACCAGTCTGGAAAAAACATTTCCGGACTGCTAAAGTTTTACCGTTTTGGACTGCGATTACAGGAAAGGGAAGTAAACAATCAGCTGATTTGCAGCAAACTGACAATTAATGCTTGTTTATTGGTTATATTTTAGATGAATGTAGTGGCAGCACTGGCAAATATCTATTCTGTTTGTTATGGGTTGGGTGTGAAGGATTGGGTAACACATTGGTTAATCAAGGACTATGTTATGATTGAAAGAATGTTTTTTCTGAGTAGTATGATGAAAAGTATCCTATATTACACGGCCAGTTTTACCGTACTCGCATGAAATCCCGCACTTGCTTCCGCTCAAACGGGAACTATCATGCTCGTCCGGGAAAACAGTACTTTCTGGCCTAGTAACGTAATATACTATTCCTAAACTAGATTATAGCAATAAACTACTTAAGGCACCAATTACGTTATTTCACAATGTACAATTATATCACAGCTTGTAAAACTATACGCTTAAATAAGCAGCATTTGGAATATGGCTGGAATGTCTTTCGTTTAGAAGTGAACAAAATAACTAACTTAATTTTCATAAGGTGATGAATGATGACTAATTAAATTAAAGGAATTGAAGAAGAGAATATTGGTAGTAATTAGTTAACATTGAATAACCTATTTGGTTTTCCAATATTGAAGAGGATCTGTGAGTTGGGATTTATATTTTCATTTAATAAAATATCCTATTTAAACATTACAAAAAGATCTCTTCAAAATTAAGAGAGATATACACCAGTCTGTCAAGGTTGGTGTATATCTATTCAACTGTCAAGTCCTGAATGGTAATAAACCCTAACTCCCAAGAGAACAATGCAAGTAAGCGCTGCTTTAGCTTGCACAATAATGAGTTATATAGTAGATTTTATTTCCTTAATATGTAGCTAATGATTTACTTAAAGTTAGAAAAAGCTCCTGTAAGAACCAGTCTTAACCTGAAGCACTCAAGGCTAGTCTAAAGGCCATCTCCACCAAATTCTGCGGGGAAGAATCTTGATAACAAATGTACACCTCTCTTGGCTGGGGCATGAAAAATAACCGCCTGAAAGATAAATTTTCATCTGATTAATTAATTACCCATGAATCTTTCCCTTACTTTTACTAACAAATAAAAATCTTATACTGACTCCACCGCTATGCTCATACCTTCAAAGTCCCTGCAGTCCCTGTTGTTCATTTCTTCACTGACTAAAATAGTCCTATCGAGACTTAATGGCTGCATCAGTACCAACAGACATTTATTTCTAGTTGATTATTCAACACTTATAAAACATTCAGAAATTTTGAAGACTTGTGAGTTCGGACATGAATACAGAGGAGTGCTGCTGATAATTCGAAACTTGGTAATCCGAAATTCCGCTTAATCCAAAATGCTATTAAGAAGTGAAATTTTCCAAAATCCTGGGTAAAAAATGGGCGAAAGTTAATACGCAAATGGCCATAAATTCGATTGTGCCTAGCAGCGGTTGTAATTTTACAAATCATGATTGCACATTTTTGCCGACCGCGGGTATTCGAAGTAGCTTCACTAAGAGGATCGTACGACTTTATCAATTGCAGAAAAATGACAGAGGTAACTCTGTGAACATTGTTGCAAAGTAAATAAATGGGCATAGGATTTTAATCACACTTATTTGCCGTTCGTGGGTAAATATCAGGAATGAATTAAACATTGTATTTCGTAATTAATCATTCTTATATTTTCAATAATTCTTGAATCCAAAATTATTTTCTAATCCGAAACAAGTCTGGTCCCAATTATTTCGGATTATCGGGACTCTGCTGTATTTTTAGCGAATTTCTCCTATAGGGAAGAAGCTATTACCGTAGGTCTCATGGTAAAACCTAAGCCCCAGACCATAATAACTTTTCGTTTTGCAACCCCCAGAAGCAAAAAACACCATTCGTTCAAATTTTTAGATGTATATATCTATATATCATATATATATGTGTCTGTTAGCACGACAGCGGCCGTAAAAATGGTCCGATCTTGATGAAATTTGGTACAGACATGTAAAGTGGTAATCGATTGGACGAGTTTGTGAACCAGCCCGATCGGACCACCGGAAGGGGGGGTAAAGGTGAATAAATCCCCCCAAAAATGGGTTTTTTGAGTTTTTTACATAGAAAAATAAAATTTATCGAATTTTGGTTAGCACTATTGAATTCAGCTCGAAAAAACAAACAATTTAGTATTTTGAATCATTGCTCTATGTCCATTGGTTATCGAGATACTGAAAGTGGTAAACACAGTACGTTGTCCCAATGTTAATCTTATGGGAAATAAGTAAAGTTCTATATCTCGCTTATTTCTCAACATATCTTAATAAAACTTGGTTTGTGGCTTCATCTAGAGTACCTGGTGGACCGAGCCTTGCTCGGTGTTATTTCATGTTTACCAGTTCATCCAGTTACTATAAAATATTTCAGTGTCATAAAATTGATGAATAGAAACCTTTTTTATTGCTCCATGGACTCTTCATCCCATTTGCTGTCTTTCCCTTGATGACTGTAAATTCCAAACAGCTGTTATGATTACTTCATTTGTTTACACTTTCCTTGTATTTTCGTTGCTATCACGGCAACCCATAAAGCCAATGTTAAAATTTTACAACTTGAAAATTCGATTTATTACGTTATTAGATTTTCTCTGGCCAAGTAATCTGCATAAAAGACGTTTTTTAGTCATAAATTACTTATTTCCAGACTTTGAAGGAAATCCTCGGAGCCGTTTTAGAGATAATTGTGCAAGCAAGCAAGCATACAAGCAAGCATGATAACATTACTCATATAGGAGTATAGGATGAGATCTAATGTATTTTAGTCTAAAATCCCCTATAGTTCCATTATCGTGGCAGCAAACCTGCATACTCATTCCCCATGTTATCCTTACGGGAAATAAAAAAATCGATTTCATCCTTATTTCTTGACATATCTTGATGAAACTTAGAATACGGTTTCATCTAGTTAAGAAGTACTAAATATTGAATTAAAATCACCCACTTTTAACATACCTATCCCAGCAAACCTGCATACTCTTTCCCCATGTTATTCTGATGGGGATTTCAAAAACGTGTCATATCCTACTATTTTCGATCTAAATGTGTTTTTTCACACTTGAAATTCGCTGGGTATGCAGGTCTGCTGCAACGGGGGTATCTTGGTATAAAATATCCAATTTAAACATTACACTCTGAAATTAAGAGAAATACACCAGCCACTCATTGAGTGATAAATCCTGGATACCAAAGTCTCAATAATATTTTTATTCCATTGCAGCAACTGAACACAGCACTAATGTATAAAAACCAGACATGTTTAGAAAAAATATTAACTTTCCTTTACAGCAATATATTAAGGAATAATGAAAATTCAAAGAAAGTTGACTTGAAATTCCAATAACCATGAAGGTGTCGGAGCAAAGTTCCTGCATTTTATATTTTAATTTTATGTCTGGAAAATTTTTCTTTGGGGATTTACAAATATCTGCCTTTTACAATGGAGAGTGTCTCTTTTGGATACTCCTGAATTAGTTGTTCAAATTAATGGAAACTAAGTTCAAACATTATTTGCTACATTGCTTGGTTTATAAGATGAGAGAGATATTCAGTTCTCTCTTTTTCATTACAAATCATTACTTAGCGTTTTTTTTTTATTTTTATTTTACTTAGCAAGGAAACACTGGCCAGAGATATCAATATTTTGAGTGTGTTGAGCAGATGCTGTTTAGTCACAAGAAGAAAAGGCAAAATTTGCATCTTTCAAACTGCCGAGTGCACCTGGGCACTGCTGAGTTAACCATGGCACCACTATCCACAACTAACCCTTATAATTACAAGCCTATTTCTCATAAAAAATTTGAATAAATTATGCTCACCCGACGACCCAATAAGTGAGTGGCTTTGACTTCTTCCCCAAGTCCACGTTTGCAGGACATTCAAACAGCATGGCGTGTTCTTTGTTGGCAATCAACGACTTGTTGATCAAACATTCAGAGACTTCTTGAACTTTCAGCTTCTGAAGTAAAAGACAGTTTATGAGCACATTTTATACAGTTATTAATGATGTCCACAACACTTATTTTTCTATTTGAAAAAAATACATCCAATATGGTGGATTAAATTTGGCAGGCAATCATTTTTACCCAGTCAAAGTGAAGTTCTTATCTCCCTTCAATTAGGCAGTGGTATTATGACATCAGATTAATTTATAAATCACATATGGCACTTATTTCCTATATATTTAATGTTTTTGACACCATATTGGACACCAAAGATGGTCAACCTTAAGTGTGTTGTTCAGCAGGTAAAATGTGACTAAAATCCCAAAAATCTCCCTTATAGTATTTTATTTTAGGGTAAGATGGTTTTTTCATACCTTTCCTCGACTATAAACATCAAAACAGACAATAGTGAACAGTTATTTTTTATTATTCTGCTCTTTCCAGTGTATAAATAGTAATTTTCAAACTCAAGCTGGGCTTTTTCAAAAGTTTTTGAGCTCAAGATTTTTTGAGCAGAGCTTTCCTAGGATTTGAATTTTCTGGAGAAAATGAGGCACTTCAGATGGAAATTTTTATTGTGTTGTTCGGCACGCAATAAATATAAGAAAAACTCAAAAATCTCCCTTTCAGCAATTTTTATAGGATATAACTATCTTTTCTCGACTAATAATTTAAGCACAGAATATAAATATTTATCTAAACAGAATATAAATTCATTACAAAACTTATTTTAATTCTGGATATAAATAATTTACCAGGACATATCAAAGCTAACATTGATAAGATTCTACGACCCAGGAATATTTCCACTTAAAATCATACTCGCTCAATTCACTCCACCCAGCGTACCTTGAATCGGACGGTGTTCTGAAGCAGGTCGTGTATGATCGGGGCTGTGGCGCGGAAGTTGTCCATTATGAGTTTAAGTCGTCCGGAGGCAGAGAAACTTGGGGAACTGAGAATCACGCCCTCCGAGTAATCCAGCTGTACGTAGCAGAACAAAGCGTTGTGCTCCCCGGCCGTCAGCCTACCGCAGGATCAACCATTACTTGGAAAACGAATCACACACAGAACATTTCCAGCAGAGGAAGCATGTAAAATTGGTCCTAAGGAACTCAATATGCCTTTCAGAAACACCTAGAGTAGAACTTCGTTAAAAGAGACAGGGGGATCCTCAAATAGTCTTTTAATCGAGGGATTCTTATTATTGAGGGTTGTGTTTTCAATCCAAGAAATAAGGATATGGTTGTGTGGGGAGTGATATGGAAATTTCAAGAGGATTCAAAAAGTACATTTGTTGTCAAGGTTTCTAGGTTGTTGAATCATATAGCCGAGGTTCTAATGTACTAGTTCAGTAAATATTTAGAATTAATCAAAAGACTGACAAACAAATTAGTGTATTGCGTTTCTAGCCTGATAAGAACTGTTGTAGTGTGCGAGCATGATAGTTTCCAAACAAGCTGCGAGTGCAGTGTTTTCATGCTTAAAACTTAACGAGCGATTTCCGTACAATGCTTTAAATCACACAATACAGAAAATACTTGTTGTATAAACCACAATGTTCCTCAAGTTTTCAAACCTAATTATAAACAAACATTTAACGCAGTATTGTTGTAATCAGCTGTTTCCTCACATGTAATAAGTTTTTGGCAAAGAACAACTTATCTGCCACCTATAAGAGACAGGAAACAGCTGTTTATGTGTGTATTGATGTAAAGTATACTATAGATTAATATGATCAGACCATACTTGCCTTGGACATACTTGATTAGACGAAAAAGAAACCAAGCAAAGCTGTAATAATTACAATAAAACCATGAAAAGCGGCGAGGATACTAAACAGATTTTGTCACATGGCCAAACTTTTGTGATAAAATGTCTTGGCAGTCTATCAGAACTGAATGTAAGCTTGACCACAGCTTTCTGCTTTCTTATCGTCTTCAGAGCTTCGGCCTCTATTGAAAAGATGTTTACAAACATCATACTAAACAGAAACATTTGTTTTCTGTGCCATAATCTTGGATGGAAAGTTACTCTTTGTCGATCACTGCACGGTAAATCTACTGTGCACTAGGAAACGGAAATAACCGAAGTCAACAATAAAAACAATCAGCTGATTGCAGTAAACCAACATTTAATGCATGTTAATTTGTTATTTCAGAGGAATGTAGTGGCAGCACTGGTGGAAGTAGCAAATGTTTGTTTGTTAATGGCTAGATTTTAAGAATTGGAAACGTAATATGCAAAGAATACGTTACGATTAAAAAATTTTTTTTCTTCTGAATAGTATGACGTAGCTGTACGTCACACGCTAGGTAAGATTTACCGTATTGCATGAAAATCCCTGGGAACTATCAAGCTTGCACAGTAAAACAGTACTTACCGGGCTAGTTGCGTAATAACTATATAACGTAATAAGCCCGTACTACAACGTAATAAGCTGTAGTTGTAATTTTAGTATTCTGTAAGGATATAAAGCCCACTTATAGAAGCAACTGCCTAAATAGCTCAGCCACAAACTAAAATCTTCATCTCTGACCGCTGCGCAACAACAATATCTTGGCTATCTTCATACAGGTTATCATGTAGAAATATTGATTAGTCACTGCTCTCTAATGCAATGCATTACTATAGGACCCTAACTGGAATTTTACTGACAACTATTCTCAGCCTGTTGTTGAAATACTTGTTCTTTCATGAATTAATGTTCAAGCTTGACACACAGCAATCCCCATCTCTAATTTGAAGGCCAAATCATCAGCAAGTAGTATTTTGAAAGCTAGGTCTAGTTACTAAACGAACTATAAAAGCCCTCTTAAGAGTGATTGAACAATGCTTATTAAATATGGGTCAGTCATATTTCCTGGTTATATATTTGCTTACTTTAATTTTCAACTAATGGGTGAAAATAACTAATATTCACCTCATAGGCAAGGAATACTCCACGTCGGACAGAAGGTTTCTTCCAATTTCAGCGAGATCAAATATTCTACTGCCAAACCCACTTTGGTAGGAATCCTAAAATAAAAGAAAGTCGGAATGTAAACAAAAAAACCATGAATATTAGGAAAATAAAACCTTACTAATGCTATTCAAGCATTCAAAATTTGGAATAAGGAGTAAACATTTCACATAAATACACCTCCATTCATCATGTCGCCAAGCCTGTAATAAGAGGTGATTAGTGTTTATAATAAACAGAACTAAATAGAATCACATTCAAACACATTAACTTATACGATGAAACAAGCAGTTTGTTTTATCAGAAAAGCCTGATGGGCAGATGCAGCCTGATGATGCTGTTCACTGACAACTACAACACTGCCTTCATGACAGCTTCCATCACTTTGCCGAAGGCAAAGGCCGATTAGGATCGCACTGCAGGATATTCTCACCTTGAACAGGACCCAATTGTCGAGGTCTTTGGAGGATATCGTCACCTTGAAGAGACCCAATCGTCGAGAGGTCATTGGAGGATCAACCAGGAGGAAGGAGGATATTCTCACCTTTAAGGGACCCAATCATCAAGGTCTTTGGAGGATTACCCAGGGGGATATTCTCACCTTGAACGGGACCCAATCATCAAGGTCTTCGGAGGATCACCCAGGGAGATATTCTCACCTTGAACGTGACCCAATCGTCGAGATCGTAGGAGGATCGCACCGGGGGATATTCTCACCTTGAACGGGACCCAGTCTTCGAGGTCTTGGGACGATCGCACCATGGGATATTCTCACCTTGAACGGGACCCAATCGTCGAGATCGTAGGAGGATCGCACCGGGGGATATTCTCACCTTGAACAGGACCCAGTCGTCGAGGTCTTGGGACGATCGCACCGGGAGATATTCTCACCTTGAACGGGACCCAATCGTCAAGGTCGTCAGAGAAGTCCGAGTCGGAGAGGACGGAGTCGGTGGCGCGCTCGCGCTCGGCCCGTCGCCCGAGGATGGGTGCCGCCTCGTCGCTCACCACGCTCGAGGCCGCCTGACTCGCTGAGTCCTCCGACGTCTCGCACATGTCTCGACCTGAGACAAGCTCGACGTTAGCGGACAATGCTTACATAAAGGTTGCTACTTGAACTGGAGATTTTATTTTTGTAGGGGGAATATGGGAGTCTCGGTTTCCCCACCCCATAGAAAAATCCTGTGAGGACACTTGAGCCATTATTTTGTATTTTTGTATGGCTATCGGAAAGGAAAGGAAGCTTCTCTTCGATCATTCCTTAGGCTCACAGCCTTAAGTAGATTAATACAAGGGGAGCCAAAGGAAGAAAAGGTCAGGAAGAAAAGGTAGTGATTTAAATGCCTGCTTTAAGGTATCCTATAGTTGCAATAATGCTACTCGTTTCGAATTTACAATGAAGTCTTCATCAGGCACACAAGGATGTCCTAATGTAGTTTCTTGTCATCTTTGGTTGAAAAGTTATAAAAATGTTCTCACGAAATGGACATTACAAATAATACACATTGGTATGTGTATTATTTGTAATAATAGGCCTATGGTAGGCCTATGGCAGCATTCACTATGGCATTGCAGGCATTAGATGAAAGCTATGACTGTAACAAATACTGCAGAATAGGGAAATGATTTCATTAATTCAAAACCATGGGTGAAACGAGATGAAATAGTCTTTCAAATGATGTGTGGTGATGGTTTTACTAACATGTGTATTTTTAAAATGATCCAAAAAGACGACTTAAAGTTCTACTTTGGACTAAATTCAACAGCTGTATTCTTACCTAGGTGTAAATTATCGTTTACATAATAGGTTGGATTATCCGGCCAAATCGTTATCCGGCCTGGGCTCGGTCCCGTGGAGGCCGGATATGGGGGGTTCTACTGTATATTTTAATTTGATATCTCAGATAAAAACATTTCCACAGATGTCCGAGTTAAACCTTAATATGACAACAAACATATTGATTATATATAGAATATAAATATAAAAATACTTTTCTTAATAGTTTGCAAACTTCAGAAAAATTGCGATGTTTTAGCGAATTTCCCCTATAGGGAAGAAGCTATTACCGTAGATCTCATGGTAAGACCTAAGCCCGAGACCATGATAACTTTTCGTTTTAGGGCCACCAGAAGCAAAAAACACCATTCGTTCGAATTTTTATATATCTATCTATCTATCTATCTATATATATATATATATATATATATATATGTGTCTGTCAGCACGATAGCGGCCGTAAATATGATCCGATCTTAATGAAATTTGGAACAGACATGTTAAGTGGTAATCGAATGGACGAGTTCGTGAACCAGCCCGATCGGACCACCGGAAGGGGGGGTAAGGGGGGATAAACACCCCCAAAAACGGGTTTTTTGGGTTTTTTACATATAAAAATAAAATTTATCGAATCATTGTTGGCACCATTGAATTCAGCTCAAAAAAACAAACAATCTAGTGTTTTGAATCATTGCTCTATGTCCATTGGTTACCGAGATATTGAAAGTGGTAAACACAGTACGTTGTCCCAATGTTAACCTTATGGGGAATAAGTAAAATTCTATATCTCGCTTATTTCTCAACATATCTGGATAAAACTTGGTTTGTGGCTTCATCTAGATGAGATCTAATGTATTTTAGTCTAAAATCCCCGAAATTTCAATTTTTAGTGGCAGCAAACCTGCATAATCATTCCCCATGTTATCCTTATGGGAAATAAAAAAATTCTATATCTTACTTATTTTTTAACATTTCTTGACAAAACTTGATATATGGCTTCTTCTAGTTAAGATCTACTAAATAATGAATTAAAACCAACCAGTTTTAACATACCTGTTGCAGCAAACCTGCATAATCATTCCCCATGTTATTCTAATGGAGATTACAAAACATGTAAAATCTCGCTAAGTTGGATTGAAATACCATTTCTTGTGTTGCATCTGAGATTCGCTGAGTATGCAGGTCTGCTGCAACGGGGGTATTAACGTTTTGTTTTGGGGCCACCAGAAGCAAAAAACACCATCCGTTCAAATTTTTATCTATCTATCTATCTATATATATATATATATATATATATATATATATATATATATATATGTGTCTGTCAGCACGATAGCGGCCGTAAATATGGTCCAATCATAATGAAATTTGGTGCAGACATGTAAAGTGGTAATCGAACGGACGAGTTCGAAAACCAGCCCGATCGGACCTCCGGAAGGGGGGTAAAGGGGGATAAACCCCTCCAAAAATGGGTTTTTTGAGTTTTTTATATGCAAAAATATAAATTGTCTAATTTTTGTTGGCACCATTGAATTCAGCTCAAAAAAAACAAACAATTTAGTATTTTGAATCACTGCTCTATGTCCATTGGTTACCGAGATATTGAAAGTGGTAAACACAGTACGTTGTCTCAATGTTAACCTTATGGGAAATAAGTAAAATTCTATATCTCGCTTACTTCTCAACATATCTTGATAAAACTTGGTAAATGGCTTCTTCTAGTTCAGATCTACTGAATATTGAATTAAAACCAACCAATTTAAACATACCTGTAGCAGCAAACCTGCATACTCATTCCCCATGTTATTCTTATGGAGCTTACAAAAAACATGTCAAATCTCGCTATGTTGGATTAAAATATGTTGTTTTGCATTTGAAATTCGCTGAGTATGCAGGTCTGCTGCAACGGGGGTATTTTATCATTTGCTAGTAGCGATTTGATATATTTATGTTTGGGTGTGTAATAAAACCTTAATAATTACTAAGCTAACTTTTTTGTTACTAAATGACACATTAATTTTAAAGGTTAGTACAGGAGGAAAAACTTAAATTTATTTGTAAATTTGAAGGTTTCCATTTCCTTGTTTGAAATGGAATCTATTCTTTGAAGCAAAACCAGTAAAAATATAAATAAGACGCATTGTATCCCTCCTATTTTAAATGTTCACTAGAAAAAAGCTTACTTGTGCTGAGACTATCATCTGGACTAACTCGGTGTTTTAAGATGGAAGTGACTTCTTGTGTCTTCTTGGAGGTGCTGGGACCTATATGTAAAAAATACATTGCATTGAGCATTATACTTGGGTAATTTTTATGAAAGTCTCATTTCATTTGGCAAAGAAAAGTTATATAGCAGAACCTCACTGATTCGAACCTCGATAATTCGAAAACCTCTATAGTTAGTATGATTCCTCTGCTCCCTTCAAAAACCTCTAATATTCAAAAATTATACACATATAAGTTTAAATGATTTAACCTATAATATAGCCTCTGAAATTTGAATATTTGTCTACTTGAGCCTCTAGAATTGGAATTTTGTTGCTGTCATTTAAAACCTTCAAATTCAAGTGTTTGAACCAAGACCAGCCTCAAATTAAGCACAAAAAGCAAAACCTGTTACAAAATGACCTAATGCAACTAGGTACCCTGAATCCATGGAAGGAGACAATTATGTACAACATGCATCCTATATTTTAATACAGCCAGTGGTTTAAGTGTTGTGTTCACTCAACAAAACGTTTCAAAAATGTTATTAATTCCTTACTTGGAGTAGATTTTGGTGAAAAATCAGATGTGGCATTGTTTGTTGGGTTCTCCCCAGAAGTGTTAAGGACAGGTTTAGTTTGCGAGTCAGGCGACAAGGACGGAAGTCTGCAGTAATTTTGAATCCTGCAAATAAGACAAAATAAATTATACACCGGTGCCAACATATACAGATACATTCTAAGGGAATAGTTTATTCTATTTTTGAATGACAAGTTTCTTAGGTGAGGATTGTTATTTCGTTCCTATTATTGGGCTTCACTCACCATAGTAAGATTTCCTTTGGGGCTTGTCAAATTGACTAAAAACACACACAAATCCCAAGCAACACACACAAACTCAGCTTTGGGACGCTTTTTAATATTTGTGTATTTGTCGACAATGTTGAGAATGATGAGTTTTTCGCCAATTTGACACGCCCCAAGGGAAATCGTACTAAGGTGAGTGAAGCCCAATAATAGGAACGAAAGGAATAGTTTATGTACATAATCAATTTACTGTTATCATAAAATTACTCTTGAAACCTTCCTTTACAAACATAACAAGTATTTAAAGACTACTTTATATTTGAACCACATTTCTTTGGAAAAATAAACTGGTCATAGAACAAAAACACACAAAATTTCAGAAAAGTCTTCTGAAAACTTGAAAAATTGTTACTACTATCTAGGGGGTTTTAAGAATTATTTTTAAACCGATTTCAAGGATTTTAGATGAAAAAAGAGTGTAGATATTATGAAGTTTTTATGTTGCTCTCTGATATGTTGTGAGTACTTGTTGCTATTTTGTGACAAGATTTCTAAAGAAAAATCATTGATAAATGGACTAGTAATGCCATAAAACTGAAGGTTGTTAGATGTCCAATAACAGATTAAATTATAATAGCTTCCAACTAAAACATGTCTTTTTCTAAAATGAAAATATGTACCACTTGTCAGCCAAAGACAACACTTGTATCTCTCGGATGTGCTGCAGTGTGGCTTGAGCTTGCTTCACATATACCGGCTCCGGACCAGGGTTGCCTTCAATCCTAAAACATAAAAAAAAATAATTTATGAGATGTGTAGTGTAGGCAAAGGTTACAAAGTTGAATAAATCCATGTGTAGGCTAACAATTAAATTGAGGAGAAATTCAACATTACTGAATACAGGTATATTGTCAAATAAATTATAATACATGCTAAATCTGTCTTTTATTCAACCTAAACATGACACTATCATTTATAAGTTCCCAATTAGATTACCACATTCGAGGCCGACCACCAGTAAGGGGTACTTTAAGGTAAATATGAGTGTGAAGGATGAATGTAGGATCATTCAAAAAGAAGTACTCTGACTTTTAGTACGCTCTTTCAAGTAATATTACTTTTGCTTTAGATTACTTTTTATGATGGAGGTGATTTTAAGGCAACTTGTTAAAAATTATAATGGCTATATATACTGGACTATTTTCATAGCACTGACGTTTTTAGTAAGGAAAGTTAAAGGAATTACTTTGAGTATTTCAACTATGGTTTAATTTAAACTTGTCAAAAAGTCTGCTTTTCAAAAACTATTTTTGACATTTCTAAAGTATAAAGTTTATAGTCTGTAAAGGTATTAAATTGTTGAAAAACAGCTCTAATGGCTGCGGCACATTGATCAAATAACTCGGCCGAGTTGCTAAGATCAGCTGATTCCTATTGTTTAGAACTGTCAACTCACCCGCCACTCGACTCACCCATTCGTCAAGGTTTACATTGGTTGAGTTGACGGTCGAGTCTAACTTGCCCTCCAACTCGACCAATGTGGTGCGGTCTTTAAGGATTTCCTGTTGATTTGGGCTTATGTTCTTTTATACCTTTTTGGGTACCTAACAAAACCTTTCCTTTTTTTTGTAAAGCTTTTAAATCAGCATGTGTAATAAAACATACTTACTTCACTGTACAGCCTCCAGACTCCAAAAGAATAGCCAACAATGAGTCTTCCTAAAATAAAGTAGACAGTAAGCTTCTTATATTGTTTTAGATATTACATGTAAAGTCAAAAACAAACTTCTAAATTGTCCATAACTAACACACATTGTTTTATGCTATTATATTCTTTCCTTCAAGCGAGTCGTAGAGACCTCATTTCATCTGCCCATAACACAAATATTAATTTTAGAATTGGGCTTTCAGGCCATATCATTTGGCAAGGACTGAATATAGCCTACTGCCATAGGAACTAGTGTATCCTGGAAGTTATGAACTGTACTTGATAGTTTGTAAGTAGCTGTAACTTGTACAAAATACCAGAATCAATCAATTTCTTTATATTTCACATGTTGTATGTATTTACTTTACTTTAAACATGTGCTTTAGTTTCTTTTTTACTTGTCAGCATACTTTTAATTTTTTGCCAAAATTTGCCACTCTCAAATTTACTTAGGCCATACATAAATCAAGCCCTGGATCCGTCGACCCCTTGTAACCCATATCTGGACCCCTAGGGGTCCACGGAGCATCTTTCGGAAAGCACTGCCCTAGGTAATCCATAACATTTTATAACCTGACAACAGTCCCAACTACCTAGTCCTGATGAGGCAAAAAACATTAGAAACAAAAACAACACAAGCCTGATTGAACGAAATGCTATGAACACTTCGTACCAAGACTGGAATTTGTCTCCTTCACAAATCGTTAATGTCTCGCATTGTAAATCTCATGGAGTCTTTGTTTTTTTATTTAAAGCCTTTCAGCTGACAAAGATCTTCTCTACTCACATCCAGTTGTAAATGACACAATAATACTAAAACATGTCTAGAACAGATTAAAAATATTTTAGCTGAACTGACAGTTTAGCTTAAATGATTCCTTATTTGTGTTAAGAAAAATAATCTAATACAGGCTCATCAGCATCCATATCTCTCAAAGAAATAAAAACTTAAATCAATTCAACACAGTCTGAGACTCTTTGAAACTAAACCCAGAAACATAGGCACCAAATATTTTTCATTATTACAATAATTAAGAGAAGTAGAAAACATAAAGAAATTAAAAGGCCCTAATGTCACATTTGATCGAACAGAGTTACTATGACCTGCCTAATTTTTCCAAATATCTAATCCATCCCACCATACTGCCATTTTCCAACCTAAACACCTGATTGACAAAGTCGAACAACAGCAAATAGAAGGTAAGATAGAAGACACATGACTAATTTTTCCTAATATCTAATCCATCCCACCACACTGCCATTTACCAACCTAAAGACTTGATTGACAAAGTCGAACGACAGCAAATAGAAGATAAGATAGAAGATAGATGATGGGTCTCATGCCAGTATGGTCTACGTGGCGAACTTCATAGGTAACAGGTAGCAGGTAACAGTTTAGAATAAATCATTTAATTTGGAGTTGCGATTTTGATCATGCAGCTCTGCGGCTGTACCTGGCCGACGGTGAGCAGGAACCAGCGGCCCTGCGGCAGGAAGTAGGTGAGCGTGAGCGCGGGCTGGCCGCGGTTGCAGCTGGCGGGGAACACCTCGCGCCACGCGACGAGGCTGCGGACACTCTCGGCCCGCGCCAGCGACAGTAGCCCGTTGTGGCGACACCACGCGTTCACGTCCACCAGGTCCTCCCTGGGCAGGTGGGACGCCAGCAGGTACCCCTGCAACATAACACTCGCGAGTGAAGATCATCTTTGTAAATAAATCTGTCGCAGTCATATCTGATACTTCATGAAACACCAATCCACTGACATCCGATACACTGTGAGATCCGCTTTTCTGATATCAGCATGCAAACACCCTTAACTTGGAAGCTAGGTCAGTATAAGTTTCCATATCCTAAAAATTAAGTCAGCAAAGTTAGACCCAGCTATTTGACGTTATCATGATTTATAGATAAACATTTTTGCAATAATTCTAAACCTGACCATTAACCTCATTCATACAATATGCGCAATAAAGCTGATATTCTATACACTCACCATACGCTTGAGTTAAAAAAAAAAAATCTTATATGGGTTCAAAACTTTTTGAGCATTGCCACAAAATATAAAAATATAGAGCCATTAAAATTTAGAAAAAATTTAAAACAGTACCTAATTTATAAAACAATTTATTCTGTAGATGAATATTTTGGTGTGGAGATCGCATAATATAGGGATTTAGATTTTAAGTAATATGTTCTGAAATAAGGGCATTATGACACTATTAAATTGTACACGCTTGTGTATATTCGTGAATAAAGATTGTTTGACTTTGACTTGAATACACACCAGTGTATTGAAGCCGTTTGGGGCCTCAAACTACTGTGATTGGACACATTAGTATCACTGAGAATGTGCCAGTCAACAAAAAGCGAGGCCTGTAAGGAGATGAGCTAAACAATTTTTAGGGATTGTTTCCTTTTTGCTCAGCTGCTATGAGTCCTGTATAAAATGCACATGCACAGTCCTGCATGATGAGACAAAACCCCCCCCCCAAGGTTTTTTTTTGCTGAACACACAACACCCATAGCCTACCTAACCAAAGACTCCTCATTTATGTCTTGGTTTGCACAACTACTATTTTTTGGGGCTCGTGGATAAGTATTCTTGGTTGGGTTATACATGCCACATAACAAAAATATTCTTTGTTTTTTAGAATTATAGGATATGTATAAAAACGTAAAAGGCCGTAGCCAATGGGGGGGGGTTAGGGGGTCAGAACCCCTCCCGAAATAGTAGAAATAGCATTGAAAATATAGTAAACGGAGGTGAAAACCCCCCCCGAAGTAGTCAGAAACCCCCCCAAAACCCCCCGAGGAAACGTAGAGGGGCCCGGAAACAGTAAAAAATGACGAGAAGTACACACACGCGAGTAAAAAAAAAAGGTCACCACTTTTGCCGAGCCGGAAAATCACCCGCCGGGCCTGGCCAAACCCCCCCCGAAAAAATTTCCTGGCTACGGCTTTGAAAACGTAGTCTGCAAATGCAGTCAATAGGCCTAACGGTGATGGAGATCCACACCACAATAAAGTCATTTGTAAGAACATTTAAAAATTAACAAAGTAAAATGAACAAAATGTATACGTTTTAAACATTGATACACTGTTAAAATAAAATCATAGTTGTATGCGTCAATAAAATGTTTCTGTTTAAGATTTGACAGTAAAATGTTGTAAACAAAAAATTACACACTTCAACTTACCTTATAAAAGAGGCAAGAACCAATAATTGAATATAGTCTTTGGCAATCCTCTTCATCATTCTGAAAAAAGAAAAAAATCACTTAAGAGGTCAGTACCTAAATCAGTATAGATCAGTGAATCAGTAATACCAAGGTCAGTATTTAGAATTGAATGGGTTGGTTACCTTAATATACATATTATGGTTTTCTAAAAATAATTTAAGAATGGAAATCCGATGAAAATTTCTAAAAGACAAGAATAATTATTTATACTCACATAGCCTCCAAAATCATTAGACTCCAGCTCACTGAGAGCATCATCAATTTGAACCTGCACATCAAAAAATAAATTTTACTTAAATTGAGTTTCAAGACAATCCCAAAGGTTTTGAAATAGCTGAAAAATAACTAATAGGTTCAATTTACTATGGTTTTATAAAAAAGTTACAACTAACAGATAATGATGCTTTATACAGTGACGGATCTACACTTTATGTCACCTGGGACAAAATCGATGATCGGTGCCCCTCCTCCCCCCCGTTTCCCTCGGCAACAAACACAAGAATTCTAATTTCTAATATTTCTTTGATGTGATAGATGAGCAATTATCTCGTTCAACTGTAGTACCGACCGCGGGTGGGGACACAAAACGCATCGATTGCAGTTAACGGTAGGAATAACTATGCAAAAAAATGTGAGCTACCGTGAAATTTAACAATGCATATTCATCTATTGCAGGCATTTAACGTTCGCGCGTAGTCGGCGGGTAGCAGCAGCAGAAGTAGGTTTTTGAAAGATGATCACACTTCTTTATTAAGTCACGGGAAAACGTCCCAAGTATATAACTTTAATTTAATGTAACTATGCGAATTCCTTTGCAAAACAAACAAACGGCCAGAAAGTTTTATCAAGTGTTTGCTGATCGCGGGGAATTGATTAAACATGGTATTTAGTAATTATTTTTATTTCAGTAATAATTTCGCTTAATCTGAAATATTCGCTAATCCGAAAAGGGACCGGTCCCAATTATTTCGGATTATCGGGACTCCACTGCAATAAACATTGCATGATTCCACTTGAATCTTTACACTTAACATATCCTTTTAATAGTGCCTGAATTGTGGATAACATAATCAATTGAACATAATATTTACCTTAAAATTATAGCAAGTTTTTTATCTGTTGAAATAGAATACAGATTCCTATTATACGAAGCTTTGTTAAGGTCTTTCGTTACCAAACATATCACAAAATCAAATTGTGCAATTGGCAACCTAAAAATATTCTGAAAATTTATTTTAGACCTTCCGTAAGTGGTTTGTAAACAACTTCTAATAATATCCTTCATCCGTTTGACTGATGAACACAGGAAGATCACTGCTTACTTTCCTTGGAGCTACTAAAAAAAAAATACTAAAAAATTTATAATACTTTCGTCCTCCATCTACTCATACACCATCAATTCATCACCTCATCTCAGCGTCTACGCCGAGTGATGATCGCGAGACTATTTTGTGACAATTTATATAGACGCCGAATACCCTCGAACGGTAAATACGCGCAAATAAATTACATCGCTTTGTTTATTTTAAAGTTGTTACTGCGATCGGTAAATATGCGTAATTAAATTTCACGGACGCTAAAGTTTTTTGTAAAGTCATTCCTACCGTTACCTGCGATCCATACGTTTCGTCTACGCATCTGCGGTCGGATAATACAGTTATTTTTATTATTGAAATCAGACTTTAAATTGAAGTTTTTCACTTTTTTCTTAACCGGAGCCAGCCAGTCGGAGGCACCGCTGGCGCCTGGGGCAGGTGCCCCCGCTGCCCCAGCCTAGATCTGCCACTGGCTTTATAAAATATTTCAGAGTAAAATTGAACCTATTCACTATTTATCATATTGTATAAATAGGTTTTTGTTTTTAGGTTTGGGATTATTTTAGGTTTTATTTAGTAACTGAGACTTAGAAAACATTAAGGAAGATGATTTTTTCCCAAGGCCTCATGGTTGGATTATCATCTATGGCTGGGCTGGCAATCACATGTCTTCAACATAAATTTTCAATGATAGTAAATGATCACCACTGGGATTTAGAGTACATTATGAATACTAGTTTGTTTTGATAATGTTATTTTATTAAAAATAAGCACATTATGCTAATCAAGAAATTATCTTAAAAAGCTCACAGCGAATAAATATTTTGATCATATTACAAGTGTTTTTTCATATACTCATTAGTTAAAAATCTTGAATGTTTGGTGGTATGTAATTTATTTACTATTACCTTTAATGTTCTATGTAGAGAGCTTCCTAAGAGTTTCAAATCGGAATTTGAATTTACAAAATTGAAAGGTGTAAAATATTTGTATATTCTTGTAGTTTCCATTTCACAAATTACAATGCCCGCAAGTAAATACAATACCTGAGCGTCTCTGGGTAATGATATAAGATGGGCGGCAGGCAAGAAGTCTTGGAAACTTTGTAAGCTGAACAACGAAGAGCTCAGAAACTGGGTTTGAAGAAGGGAGAAAACTCTGTCTAAAGCACTGTGATGTCCTTTGTGAGAAAAACATCTGTAACACATTGACAATTTAAACCTCACCAACTAGCCTTTAATTAAAATTTGTAATATTTATTTAGCAACAATAAAGTGACAAAGTTTCAAGTTGGATTGATGAAGGAATTAAACGGTATCAGCAAACGGACACATAATTTCTCCCTTAAAGCCATTTTAAGCAAGAAACCCTTTATAATGAAATAAAACAAAACCTGTATATTAAATTCACAATTATAAATACATACCAAATTTTATTAAAATCTGTTTGTAGTAATCGGATATATCAGTTTTTAAATATTTGCCATAAAAATAACATTAGACAACGTACTGTGTTTTCTCTGAATTTTCACATACATGCAGGTGGTGACATTTTGTTTGGCATCTTAAGCACTAAAATAAAATGAATGCTCCATGAAATTTTTATCAAAATTGTTACAGCCGTTTTTGAGAAATTTGGATTTTTGTAGTTTTTATGGGGTAAATATCCTTAAAAATCAAAAATTCAAAAAATGAGAAAAACACTTGAAATATTTAGGTTTTATACCTACATGTTAAATTTCATGAAAATAGGACCACTGGTGTTGTCTCTAGCTCTGTTTACATATATCCACACAGACACACACAAACGGGCAAACACCACTGCGAGAATCTCCGTAGTTAGGGTCCGAAAACCACTTTTTTCGATTTATAGGGAGCACTAAAACAAATATTTCCACTAACAAATCAAATTTGAAAATTTTGACGAAAACAATACTTTTTCCATATATTGTGTATAGGAGGGAGAAAGTAAAAATGAAAACTCTTACCTTGATAAAGTTTGGTAAGTAAATCTTAAAGATCGAACAATATCCATGTTTAGCAAAACAGCTTCTTTCAATGAGCACCTGTTGAAGAAAAGAAATAATCATTATTACTTCTCTTTTACCAGAGCCATCTCTGGATTTTTTTAACATTATTTAACCAAAAAGAGCTAATTAATACAGGTTTCATAATAGATATTAATTTTATATACAGTCTGTAGTCCTAATTCCTGATACCTTTGAACGAGTTTATTCTTTTTACATTGTTTGATGTTACGTTTTGTTAGAAAGTGTTTTTGAAACAGCTGCTCTAAACAAAGTTTACCTTCAGATACATTAAGAATATTTTAAAATGAAATGGGCTGAATGTTACACGTATACAAAAAGTAATACCTCCGCAAGTTGAAAATTAACTGTTTTTATTAGCGAATGATAACAACAAGTTTGGATTTTTCCAAGATCAAATCCATATTTGAGGGCGTTCACAAGTTGGCAGCAAAGGTGATAGCCAGGTCTACATCACCAATCTGGTCGTCTGCATTTGATTTTGCCTCCCCTAATGCCACACAAAGTTTAAGTAATCAAACTATAGTAGTCAAGAACGAAAAGATGTAAAACATAATTTAATGGCATTTAGGCTCGAACTTATATTTAAAAATTACACAGGACTTTGCCAAACTTACCTAGAATTAGGGACAGCCAAGAGAAGTAACTCTTTATTCTCTGCTGTATAGATGACATGAGCAAGTTGACCCTCATGGCATATAGTGGTGCTGAAAAATGATAAGGCCATCAGCTACTTTAGAATTCGCTGGCACAGTAGGGCCTACAGTGTGATTTGCTATGTCTAAGATATCTGACTTCAAGGAATAGCTTCAAATGTTGCAAAAAACTCAACTTTTCTGATGTTTTGTAATGATCTTTTTACTAGAAATTTGACCTGCTGAACATAATTATGTTCAGCAGGTCAAATTTCTAGTAAAAAGATCATTACAAAACATCAGGATTTTGAAGTTCAAAAAATTAAACTTTACGCTGTATTAGGGCACTAAAATAACTAAGAAATATAATAAAAATAAACTAAATGTAAACATGCAAGTCGTTACACATGTCCTTTTACAGCTTGAGAAAGCACATTGAGTCAATCTGGTAAAATAATACATTACCAAGTAGCCACCAGGTACCTTAATTACTAATCTAGCCTGGAGGCCTCTTAAAACATTACTTAATACATTGCCAACATTACCTTAATTCACAGGACAATCAGTTCGAGTCCATCAATTGGTAATTGTTTGATATCTCCCCCACACTATAAAATTTTCCATATCGTAAAAACTAACAGGAAATGGATATACAACTGTAGAAAAACATTTCTTATAAATAAATAGTACCAATTAAACTAGAATACTAAATATCTCATTTGGACCCCAATGAAAAGGAATTCTGGAACTGCAATCAGGTTGATTAAACCTTGTATCCTGTCCAACATTTTCTATATAGTACAGTTTGTCTCGAAATTGGTATATAATTTTAGAAAAAAAACATTTTTATCAATAAGTAGTAAATATATTATGGTAGGTTAGGTTTGGTTAGGAAACGTTAGGTTAGACTCACAGGGATCACTGCTGGTGATAAGTAACAACGACGGTTTATAAATTACTTGAGCATACATAGATGATGGTAGGCAGACACATATGAATCATAAGTCACTGGCGGAGTACACGACATGACAGGCAGAGCCACGAGTGGCTGGCGTGGCGCGCTGTGGTCACTCGGCTGCTTATTGCCCATCTCTTTTCTTATCTAACTCACTGGTTTCATTTGGTTATTCCTACTTTAAAGAATTGTTTTGAATATTTATAACGCTTTTTAAATCAAAAAGTGCATTATTTTTGTCCAGCTTTCATTGTGCTGTTATTGTGATTTTAACTTAACCTAAGCTAACCTGACCTATAAGTACTATTTATCTTTAAAAAACGTTTTCCTACAATTAATTATACCCATTGTAAGTTAAGCTATGGGATGTAGAAAATTATTGGAACATGGGGGGGGGGAGATATTAAATAACTACCCTTCAATCAAAGAAGAGTCAATTAGAAAGAGTTCAACGTACACTTCGCGCGTTATATCTTGAACCATGGCCTAGTCCATTGCTGGAGCTGTAAGATATTGTTTATTTTCAATGATTTTGGACAATAAACAATATAAAAAAATTTCTACAAACATCTAAGTATTTTGATTAGAAATGACGATTAAGATATATATTTGCAGCTGTCGGAAAGTGCTTACTCGTCAGGCTAGTACATCTTATCGTATCAGCTGTTATCTCCTGATGACTTTCACTCCACTCCAACTGCTCCAGGTGTAAACGGTTCCCAAGTGTACCTGATGACGGGGGAGGACGTGAGGTTGCCGGCCAGGTGTGCGATGGTGAGGAACACGCCGCGGGCTGCGGCCAGGGTGTTGTGGTGGCGGGGGTAGCAGTACACCACGCCCTGGTCAGCGGGACTGGTCTCCGTCACTCCCTCCTGCGTGGCGTATACCACCCAGAACGGCAGCTGTTCGCCCGCTGCCGCCGCGCCCTCCACCACTCCCGTCACCACCTGCCTCACCAGCGGAGACTGCTCCACGGACACCTGACAACGAAAATAATATATCATCAATAACCTGTGAAGATATACTTTTAAAAAGTATTTTAGTTAGTTTTCAAACTCTCAAGAGGTTGGAGTGGTTACTCCTACAACTGCATGTAAAGTGTCAGTTAACGCAATGAAAACTAATCATAAAACAGCTGTTTTCTGAGGAGCAAGGGAACAAGTCTTTTATGCTCTCCAGCTGATTGCAATGTTACATTGTACATTGTAAACATGCTCCAGCTGATCACGGTTGTTGGCTCTAGCACTTCCGCTTCTGTTTTGATTCGACAGCTCAACTTTTGAGCTCAACTTGTTTATAACCTCATTTCCATCGCGCATTAAGCTACGATGGAAATGAGTAACTATGGTTGTATTAGTCGTTTGGGAATCCAAAACTGCAATTTTAGGAAAATAAATTTATGTATTTCACATGTGTGTCTTTCTCGCATTACGTATCTTTACACATCTCCGGTAACTGTTTAGCAAGCGAGAAAGACCTACTTTATGCTCTTAATACATAAATAACTATTTTAATAAGATAACCTCTGGCTCAATTTTTAAAAATATTTTTCTATGACTAATGATTAGTGGGTGGAACGTCTCAAGCAAAGAGCTTTTGGCAAAGAAGAGGTAGGCTACTACATAACAAGGTGGGCAGTAGGCCTACTGATAAAATATGCCTGGAACTTGGATTTCAAAAAACAAATGGGCCACTGTCATGGCTCATTCATACATACATTGAAAAAAGGACAACGATAATAATATCAACATTTTCTGCGTGAAAAAATAAAACAAGATAAATACTTTATCAGGCTGCGAAGAGGCCACTTGGGTTATGTCACACTCAGCAACCCTCTGTAGCTGAAGGACAACCTGCAAGAAAAAATAATGATCAGTATCCATTAGGCAAAAGAAACAACTAGACATACAAAACATCTGTCGATCAAGTTTTGATAAATAGTAACTCTCTTATGGGGAACGTATTGTATGGTTTTTCCTTGGAGTGTCGCTACATTGCCATCACTACATCGCCAGCAACAGAAGTAAAATAATCAAAAACTTGGCTACAGAAGCTGGCATTATTATTACTGACAATATTTACATACAATATATTTGTGCTATTTAGATAAAGGTATATTTAATTTGAGCTTCTGTCGCTTTGTTACTGACGCGGATGTCGTTCTAAACAATAGCCTTAACAAGTGGTTTAAGCGAGCAGGGCCAAAGCAGCTGATTGATGGGTGAAGGAGAAAGAGGGGTTACTTCTAAAAGATAATTAGTTTCAAAACATATATTAGTAAATAGAATAAACCAACAGAAGAACAGCATTTAATTTCTTTGGGCACAGAACACCAGCTCTTATAATTTCTGCTCACATGCAATAAGCAGCTAACTTGCTTTAGTTTTAGTCACGGAGTCACGGTTAATATCAACATCCTCATGTGCACAGAAATTTTGGGCTTAACTATCAAAAAAACTGAAACAATTAAGAGAAATTTAAAGGCAGAGATTACTGAAATTTTTTAAAACTAATTTCTGTTTTTAATAGACACGCAATGGCTTATTTTTAGATTACATCAAAAATATTTCAGGTGCTCTCAAAGTAAAACAAAATAAAATTAAAAATTACTTACTTCACAAGGAGGTGTGATTCTGCTTAGAACTTCATTGATTGAACTATTGTCAATTTCTTCTCCATTAATACTTTTCAGCCAATCTCCTTAAAAAAAATTATTTCGATATCAAGGAATGATTTGTAATCATGAATGAAATAGTATATTTCATAACAAGAGTGGAAAATGGATCATTGCATATTTGAGACCTTCATATAATCAGGAATATATATACAACTTTCACTTGTGTTTTGATCGATAATTTTTGCTTTTAACATATTATAGTGGCATAAGACGATCACAGTAAGCTTTACTGATGTAAAGACTCACTGCACGCCAGTTTAGCACTGAGCTTCATACCACCTGACAGCCTCGGAGGCTCGCATGTTTTTCGCCCATTAAGAGCGTGATCCAGTTATACTTCATCCTAAGTTACATCCCACCATGAGGAGTCACTCCCGTATGAAACCCTATCACATTTTTCCCAGTGGATGGACTAGTATTACATGTAAAGTGTGGCGCCAACTAGGATGTAACAGACCTAAAAGTAACCTAAAAAAGACCTAAAAACCTAAAATTTAGACCAGAAAAATTACCCTAAAAGAAGTAAACTAATATCATTAACACATTAGAGGCAGGACGAGTCCTATTAAATACCTTCATGTCATCATTAAATTCACAATTGTAAGCTATGGGAGGGCTACCTAGCATTTGTTTTAGTCCATCTCAGATTACCTTAATCGACACACCGCACCAGGTAGGTATTTCTCAACTCTATATTACTAAATTGTAAAAGATATTTGTAAAATTTACACTTACCGACTTTGATGTTGCGTTTCTTGGAGGCTTGGCTGTTGGGGATGAACCCGGCCACCATGATGCGCGTCTGGTCGGAGAGGGTGGTCAGCACCAAACCGAGCAGGGCCTCGGAGAGAGTGGCTCTGCGGCCCAGACTGCCTCCGTCCCCGCCCACTCGCAGCACCACCTCCCTGCACTCCCCCTCCTGCCACCCAGTGAACACAGTAGAACCTCACTAGGACTCGGAGAGAGTGGCTCTGCGGCCCAGACTGCCTCCATCCCCACCCACTCGCAGCAGCACCTTCCTGCACTCCTCCTCCTGCCACCCAGTGAACACAGTAGAACCTCACTAGGACTCGGATTGAGTGGCTCTGCGGCCCAGACTGCCTTCATCCCCGCCCACTCGCAGCAGCACCTCCCTGCACTCCCCCTCCTGCCACCCAGTGAACACAGTAGAACCATCACTAGGACTCGGAGAGAGTGGCTCTGCGGCCCAGACTGCCTACGTCCCCGCCCACTCGCAGCAGCACCTTCCTGCACTCCCCCTCCTGCCACCCAGTGAACACAGTAGAACCTCACTAGGATTCGGATTGAGTGGCTCTGCGGCCCAGACTGCCTCCGTCCCCGCCCACTCGCAGCACCACCTCCCTGCACTCCCCCTCCTGCCACCCAGTGAACACAGTAGAACCTCACTAGGACTCGGAGAGAGTGGCTCTGCGGCCCAGACTGCCTCCGTCCCCGCCCACTCGCAGCACCACCTCCCTGCACTCCCCCTCCTGCCACCCAGTGAACACAGTAGAACCTCACTAGGACTCGGAGAGAGTGGCTCTGCGGCCCAGACTGCCTCCGTCCCCACCCACTCGCAGCAGCACCTTCCTGCACTCCCCCTCCTGCCACCCAGTGAACACAGTAGAACCTCACTAGGACTCGGAGAGAGTGGCTCTGCGGCCCCGACTGCCTCCGTCCCCGCCCACTCGCAGCACCACCTCCCTGCACTCCTCCTCCTGCCACCCAGTGAACACAGAAGAACCTCACTAGGGCTCTGAGAGAGTGGCTCTGGGGCCAAGACCGAATCCGTCCCCACCCACTAATTCAGCCTCACTAATTCAAACCTAAATTGTTCAACCTCTCTATAATCTGTATGATTTGTCTGTTCCCTTCAATAAACCTCTAATATTTAAAAAAATACACCAGTAATTCAAAATTAAATAATTCCAAATTAATTACTTAACGCTTCTGAAATATGAGTACTTGGGCCTCTAGAATTTAACTTTGTTGACAATCGTCTCCTCCGAAATTCAAACTCAATCTCTGCAGTTCGAAATGAGACCACCTCTCTGCAATTTGAATTAGGCACAAAAAACAAAACCTGTTGAAACCCAGTGCAACCCAGTACCCTGCATCGGCTAGGGGGGCTGTTTTCTTTGCAGTTTTAAATGTTACTTTTACAAACAAACTTCTGTAGTTAGAATATCATTCACAATAACCTCTAGGCCTATAGTTCAAGACCTATTTCAACCTTCCTATAACTTAATTCAAAATGAATTGGCTGGCCCCTGAAGTGCGAATAAGTGAGGTTCTACTGTAAATCAAATAAAATTTTCCTACTATCTAATCTAATGAAAACAAATACCATAGAGACAGAAAAAGTTGAATAAAAGTTACCAGTACAGCCTAAAAGTTATTATGAATCTTCAAAACATTTTTGATGGTCTTTAGAAATTAGATCAATTTTGATTCTTAAGAGCTCTTTAATTGACATTAATGCAAAAAGTGGAAAACTTCGTGAATAATCAGGACATATATTGCTACTTTACACTGGGTTAAGCTCCAATTTATGATGTAAATTTTTACTTTAATCATCATTATGTTAACAAGATATTTAAGATGTTAAACTTAGTGGTCAAAATCATAATAATTATCTGATGAGAGAAACTAGGACACGTAAGGTGACAGAATTCCAAATTTCGTGTTTGCCATACATGTCATTTACCTGGGACTCTCGGAAGGTCACTTTACTCCCAGTTTTGCTGATATTTTCTGATTCTTCTGTGTTTTTACTATCAACTGTTTTCTTGCGGGTACTTCTTCTACTGCTCCTTCGTCTAATCAAACGAACTAACTTTCCTGAAACAATACAAAACCTAACAATATGTGTATTGAATGGATAATTAAAAGAATATAGAGGGTGAAATACATAATTTTTGTAAAGGGATCAGCTTTTAAATAGCTTTTGATTTCCAGAAGTACAAAGACGGTAATAAAGGGTGTTTTTTTTAGTTGTGTGGTTTTTAAGTTGGCAGCATTGCTAAACAAAACAATCAAATTAAAATGAAACAGCTGATTTTTGTTTATTATCTTATGTCATTTTAATATTTGTATAGTCTAGTGCTTATACTGTTTTCATAGTAACTACGAATAGACGTACAAAAGAGGAACGTTTGCGAATTGTGCAAATTAATTTTGAAAATCGTAGTTCAGTTCGGGCAACTTACCGTGCACTTCGTCCGATTTACGGACCTCATTATCGACCATCGGAGTCAGGTATTCGAGCTTTGATGAATTGGTTCCGCACTACCCACACTCTAGTTGACAATAATCATCCAGAGAGACGCCGCACAGTAAGGACCGAAGATGCCGTTGATGCTGTTGCGCGTAGTGTTGAAAGGATCCAAATAAATGTGTCGATTCGTCACCGTGCACAACAATTAGCGATCTGCTCATCAACTCTATGGACTATTTTACGTAAGGATCTAGGCCTATATCCATACAAGATTCAGTTACTGCAAGAATTGAAACGATTTGACTATCGCAAGTGTCTTGATTTCGTTGAATGGGCTCAAAGTAAGATAGCATGTTACCCAGCTTTCACGAGCAAGATTATGTTCAATGATGAGGCTCATTTCTGGTTATGTGGCTATGTCTACTTTCTGTGGGGATATGTCAAGCCTCAAGTCTATGCTGACAAGCCAAAGACTCTCAATGACTTGGAAGCCAATATACGTCGAGTTCTTGACGGAATACGCCCCCAGCTGCTGGAAAGTGTATTTGAAAATTGGTCAGCTAGACTGGGCTTTCTATGGGAACGCAATGGAACCCATATGCCAGAAATCATTTTGAAACACTAATGTCATAAAACTGTGGTTTAAATAAATGCATTTTTATGTCAATACAGGCTATTTTTCATCGTTTAATTTCGTTTTAAAAATCGCACCACTAAAAAAAACACCCAGACCCTTTACATAAAAATATGGATTTAAAGAATGTTGTGTCAATCGTGCCCAGGGGCGAACCCATGGGGGGGATGAAGGTGATATATCCCCCCCCCCCCCCGAAGTTTTGAGAACAGAAATTTCCGACAGCGAGATAATGGAAAAAAGGGTGAAAATAGTCTACCATAAAGATTTTTGCCTACCACTACTCAACGACGATTTTTATCTATTGCGAGGTTTCAACGTCAATTTATTTGTCTATCGCGATGTCAACATTCATCTACTCACCTTCTGAGAGGCGATACTCGCCTTCCACAGCAACGATATTTGTCTACCGCGACGCGACGACAATTGTGTCAACCGCAACGACATGTGCCAACCGCAACGCAATAATAGTGTACTGTGAGGCGATACTCGTTTACCGCAACGCCGATACTCGTCTCTACCATGGCGACAATAATCATCAGGGTGTCTACCAAATTTCATATATGAAATTCCCGACTTTTTCCCGACTTTTCCCGACAAATTAAAAACATTCCCGACCATTGGAAACATGACCATTAACTCATATAACGAATATTGAGAATGATATTTGTAAAGAAATACATTTAGACGGCTAAAATGCAAACGAAAGATCGCCAAAAGATGAGCAAGATGACTGTGATAAGTCCAATATATTTGCTAGCCGTAATGCGACCGAGATTTCCGGCTGCGGAAAGAACGAGCGATTTTCTGGCCGCGTTGTGACCAAGAGATTTTCCGGCCGTGGTATAAACGACCGAGATTTGACAGCCACGATGCGACAGCGAAATTTGCCGGCCGCAATACGACCGAATCAAGTAACAGCTATGAAAAGAGTAAGCGACACAATACGATCAAGAACCAATCAGCCACCCGACAACCGAAAAACAAGCGAAAAATTTCCGGCCGCAATAAGTCCAAAAGATTTTCCAGCCATGTTGTAAATTACAATATCTCTGGCCTCGAAAAATAGCGATTTAACGCAATAATGGCCACTAAAAGAGCAAGGAATCGTTTGCCGCGAATCGATCGAAAAATGTTTCATTCCTAAAAGGAGTGACTTTCCGGCCGCAATATGACCGAGGTCGTCTAATGGCCGCGAAATGAGTAAGGTCATCGGCCGCGATGCGACCAATAGATTAACCTGCCGCAAAACAAGTGAAAGATTTCCGATCGCAACGAGACCGAAAATCTTGCCGGCTACGGTATAAATGTTTGATATTCCGTCCGCAAAAAGATCAAGCGATTTTCTTATCCAATTCGACCGAGAGATGTGACGGCCACGAAAAGAGCAAAACATTTGTCTACCACGAGACGACCTTAAAATGTTATGGTCCCAAAATGAGTGAGCGATTTTCTGGCCGCAATATGACCGAGAGGTCTAACGCTCGCTAAGAGAGGGATGAAGTCATCGGCCGATATGCGACCAAGAGATTTGCCGGCCGCAAAACAAGCAAAAGATTTCCGGCCGCAATAAAAGCGAAAGATGTGATGGCCGCGAAAAGATCGGCAGATTTGACGGCCACAAAGAGAGTGAGATATCTGACGGCCCCAATGTGACCGGGAGGTTTGCTGACCCTGAAACGACCAAGGAATTTGCCGGCCGGGTTATAGATATTCTGGCCTTCATGTGGCCAATAGATGTGATAGCCACGAAAAGAGCACACGATTTTAAGGTAGCATTACTAACGAGATACTTGTCGGCCGCATAAAGAGCGAGAAACTTGTCGGCCGCGTAAAGAGCGAGAGACTTGTCGGCCGCGTAAAGAGCGAGATACTTGTCGGCCGCGTAAAGAGCGAGATACTTGTTGGCCGCGTAAAGAGCGAGAGACTTGCCGGGCGCGTTAAGAGCGAGACTTGTCGGCTGCGTAAAGAGCGAGAGACTTGTCGGCCGCGAAACGAGCGAGCGTTTTTACACCTGTATTAGGACCGAGAAACTTGCGGCAGCGGAATAAGCGACAGCTTTTCTGGTCATGATATAGCTAAAAATTTCTCTGCCACGATTCGTTCGAGAGATTTGCCGGCCAACGATGACAATAACGAAGAAAACGGCCATTTCGTTTTGTTTTATAGCCAAATTCAAATTTCCCGACCAAAAGTTGAAATTCATTACTTTTTCCCGACTATTCCCGACCTTACAAAATCCCCGACATGTTCCCGAATTTTCCCGAATTCCCGACTGGTAGACACCCTGATCATCTACCGCGATGATGTTGGTCAACCGTGTCGATGATATTCGTCTACAGCGACAACAAAATCTCTCTACTGTGATGAAAATATGTGTTTAGCCTACCTTTTACCGCAGTGAGAATATTCTTCTACCTGAATGACTGCATTCATCTACTGTCACATTAGAACAAAATATTGGGGGTCTACCTAAATACCCCCCCCCCCCCCCTCTTATGAAATATTCCCTCCCAAATTAATTTCTGGGTTCGCCCTTGCTTCTGCTTTGAATTACTAAGGTAATTAAACCATCTGTTAAAAATTTTGTTAATGATAGAGAACTAGGATTTTAGTTAGTTTTGAAGTTTATTACTTCATAGAAGTTACCTTTCGTAGTGGTTTTCCTTTTCTGTTTTCCGCTAGTGTCACTAGGAATTTTCTCCTTTGTTTGCGTTTCTGATGAAGTTGATAGCTTCTGATGATATTTTGGTTGAGCGTAAGACTCAATATAAAACAATTCACCTTCGGGAGTTATTTCATTCTCCCATTCTATAACTGAACTGCAAATAAAGAGAAAGTTTTAGTTAACTATCTCAAATAATTTCTTCAAATTAAAATAAACCAAATAAAATAAGGGCGCAAAATAAAGAATGTTTATAAATGGTGAAAAACAGAGATTAATACATTTAGTATGAGCCTTTAGTTTTCGTTCCGAGGTTAAATTAACTTAGTTTCAGTTAACTTGAAGATCAAATGAGCCATCTGTTGATTGTATTCATGAACATTTTCTTTGTGGAAAAAGAAGGTGGCGGCCACTTTTTACCCTGCAGTGCAAATATAATGCACAATTTTCTTTATGTTTCCAAGAACATTTCCACGAAGAACTACTTTCTTATTCTGTAGGCCCAAGACAACCTACTTGAAAAATTACAGAATTTTTAGGTTAGATTTACTAGCACACAAACAAGACTATTGATGAAAGTTAAAAATTTCTATTACGAACCTAGAGTGACAGTCGCTGTAATATGAACTGCAGCTACTGGAGTCTGAATCTGACCAATTTTCTTCATCAGAGTAAGGCAGTTCATTATTTCTATTGAAGTTTCCTTGGATGTTATTTCGAACACCACCTCTTAAAGTCAAATCTTTATGCAATAAACTTTGTTGCTCTCCACAATCTGACATTATTTTAAAAGTGAAATTAAAATTAAAGTGGCAAAGTTTTAAACTGAAGACTCAGAGTAAACAATAATAATTAGTTTGACAACTTTCAAACAAAACAAAAACTTTGAGTTCACGCTGTTTTTGACACATCTGGGTTTCAATTTTACCAACTACCAAACATAAAAAACAATTATATTAATATAAGGCCCGTATTACACTATCAAATATTTTATAAAAGATCTTTTATAAAAGATTTGATTTGACCAATCAAAATTCAAGTCAGCTAATTTTAAAAATAAAATCTTTAATTCTGATTGGACAAATAAATATTTTATAAAAGAATCTTTTATAAAATATTTGATAGTGTAATGCGGGCCTAAGAGGGTTCTCTACCTACGCCAACAATGCTCCTCGCGGTTTTGTTTAGCGCCTACAGTTTTCAAAATAAAATTTAATTTAACCTACTATTTCAGAGATAGAGAGTTATAGAACATTTATTGCAAATCCCAAATCGTTCATGTTTACCTAATCTGAAGATACATTGCGTTGAAGTTGACCAACTTTAACGCCATGTATCTTTTTAAGTAGTGAGTATGAACATCTCTTTATCTTTACACTGGTATGTACAAATAAATTTCATTTTAAGAATAATTGGAGACTCTAAATTTCACCGCGTTTACCCCTGCTCCGCCTTTCGCGGTGAAAAGTGCACAAATTTAACATGGGCTCTTAAGTAGGCTAAAAGGCTAAACTACCGTAGGTAGGGAACCCTCTTCAGTATTTATAAAATAATTTCTATTAGCGTTGGCAATAGTGGCATTTATCAAAACTCAAAAGCAAATAAAAGTAAAAATTATGTCACTGTCGCAAAAGAATAGCTAGTTCATAACGTCCAGGCTGCTTGTTTTTAATTATTAATATTAGTTATTTCGTTTATTATTAGTTATTAAACGTTAAAATTCATTCAAGACAATTTCATAAAAGCCATGTTTTATAATGTTCAGATATTTTATTTTCAATAAGAAATATTTATTTCTAATACTGTAATAGATGTTTCAAAACGTCCAGGTAATAATTTATTAAATGAATTGCTGGTTCATAACGTCCAGGTTACAAAACGTATAGGACCGTACAGGCTCATAATTCTAAATTATTAAATAGTTGTTTAAAAACGTCCAGGTGTCAAAACATCTAGGTTAACATTTATCAAGCGCTATTTCATATAGTCCAGGTTTAAAAACACCCAGGTTAAAAGGTATAAAATAAATATTAGTAGTTAATTTATAATGTCCAGGTTTTATAACTAAAAAAGTAAGTTATTTAACCAGGGGTGCCCATCCCCCCAAAGACTTATGGCGCATTCCCCCCAAAAAACAGCCAGCACCCCCCTCCTCTAATCTAAAATCTACCAACTAAACTCAAAAATAGTAAAACAGTGGAGGGAGTAATTTCAATGAATCGCTGCGCTACAATAATATAATGTTGAACATTGTCCTAAATCTTTGAACTAAAGCATTTCTACCAGAACACTTAATTTATAATTAACAAATTTCATACCTCAAGATATTTGCAATCAAAAAATCAGGAAATTTGTTCGAGGGGGGGGGGGTTTGGACAGGGCCGGCGGGTGAATTTCCGGCTCGCCAAAAGTGGTGACCTTTTGTCGGCGCCTTTATCGTCGTTTTGGACCCTTTTCAACTGTTTCCGGGCCCTCTACGTTTGCTCGGGGTTTTTTTTTGGGGGGGGGGGGGGTTTAAACTATTTCGGGGGGGGGGGTTATCCTTATTTTCTACGTTTTCGATGCTATTCCTACAATTTTGGGGGGGGGGTTCTGACCCCCCTAACCCCCCCATTGGCTACGGCCTTGTTTGCAATTGATGTACAAGGTACGATTTTTAAAATATTAAATACTTCTCGATTATTCTGAAGGGGAGAGGAGTTTACTTCAGACTGTTACAATCAAAAAATAAAACTACTTATTGCCGAAAATAGTGAATGTGAGTATAGAAATATTCTTTACTCACGGTTACAAAGAACATGTTGTACCAGACTACTGATTTTTCGTGAATATATTATTTTATTGCCACTATAATTTTTACTCCCCCCCAAAAATTTGATTCCCCCCAAAATTTTCCTCTCGGGAAGTCCACACGTTCTGAGTTCTCTTCGTGTAGTACACAAGTTATGAGTCCTCTCGGGAAGTCCACACGTTCTCAGTTCTCTTCGTGTAGTATACACGTTCTGAGTCCTCTTCGGGATGTACACACGTTCTGAGTCCTCTTCGAATGTCCGCACGTTCCGAGTCCTCTTCGGATGTCCACACGTTCTGAGTCCTCTTCGAATGGCCGCACGTTCTGAGTCCTCTTCGGATGTCCGCACGTTCTGCGTCCTCTTCGGATGTCCACACGTTCTGAGTCCTCTTCGAATGTCCGTACGTTCTGAGTCCTCTTCGGATGTCCGCACGTTCTGCGTCCTCTTCGGATGTCCACACGTTCTGAGTCCTCTTCGAATGTCCGCACGTTCTGAGTCCTCTTCGGATGTCCACACGTTCTGCGTCCTCTTCGGATGTCCGCACGTTCTGCGTCCTCTTCGGATGTCCGCACGTTCTGAGTCCTCTTCGGATGTCCGCACGTTCTGAATCCTCTTCAGCATGTCCGGAGTCCGGGGTCTCGCCGCTCCTCTTGTCTAGGTGTCACTTGTTCTTCGCCGGGGCCTTGGTCTCTCCGGGTGTTGCTTGGATGACCTTGTCCGGGGGCATCTTTGGGAGACACTCATCAAACTTTCCTCTCCCAAGATTTCCAATAACTTCCCCCTACCAATTTTGCATTCCCCAAGATTGAGCTTAGCTCCGCCTCTTGACCAGTTAAACAATTTTCCACCTTAATCACTGTCACTGTAATAAGACAGGTACCTCATGGAGGACGTTACCCTGAATATGAGTGACGGATGAGTGTGATGATCGTGATGATAGTGGCGCGATCTTGTAGCCTTGTTACTGACTAAGTTTGCCAACCTAGGCAAACAATGCTATTGGCTGATCGCCGAAGTCAGCGATTGTCGAGGTGCATGAGTTGCTTTACTGCCATTGGCTTAAATTTTGTCCACAGCGATCAATTTCCAGCGTATGTCTTTGTCACAACAATATGTTGAAATCCAATAGATCCTTTTGTGGTTCCGGCTGGTGGTTAACTGAAAATGTGATTCTAAATCTTTTGTTTGAACTAGATTGTAAAATACAGTTTTGGTTCTTGAGTTAATGGTAAACTGACGTCAAAGTTAAATATTGAATATTGTTACAATGTAGTTGAACATCGCTGAAAACTGTTACTGAATATTGTTACAATATTGTTGAATACTGTTGAAAACTGTTATTGAATATGGATAATTTAAATATTGTTTATGCCATAAATTTTTTAATACTATATTATGAAATCATATTTGTTTCACAGGTATATTTAAGACAAACTAAGGGGCCCAGTTATTGATTTCCATAAAATGTAATGTGAAGTTCTCCAAGGGAGTGTCTGAGAGACCTCTATTTTAATTTTTATTTACTTCTGACTTTCCAATAAGCCCTGGTTGGAGTATCCACCACCATTTTTGCAGATTACACGACTCTACTTGCGTTGTATGAAGATCCAGTGACTGCTTTTAGACTGGCTAAACTAATTTAAACGAGTTGTGAAATTGGTTGAATAAAAACAAAATCAGCTCACGTATCTATTACTTTAAACAAATCTCCCTGCCCTACTGTTGTTTAAGTTTCCCGACCTGATCCGGCGAAAATTAAAATTTAATTTGGTCGTAAGCAAAATTTGATTTTTGATTAGGAATTAAGTTTTTTACTTTGTTGTTTAAAGTAAATCGCCCAGAATGTTGTTATTTTGAAAAGGTATTAAAAACCTCAAAATATTTTACGGTACTCACATTTGGGATTTTTTACAGTTAGTTAAAAAGATATATACCATTATAATACTAATTTCTAACATCGGCTAATTTTTCTAGGTTACTTACAATTATGTCTTAAATGGAAATCAAAAATGTTCGACTACAAAATCTACAGTTTTTTAACTATTATATTTATGTGAGACATAAAATTTAACTGCCCTATTGTGACTATTAATAATAGCATTTTCGATACTTTTTTTAACTGATTTCCCCTTTCTCTATTAGCTTAAAAACCCATACATTCAAGTTTTCTGAACATTGCCTACAATTCTACTAGGTTATCCCCCTCCAACGGGTGGGATTTTAGAAAGTAACAAGAATGCATAACAGAGACCAATACTGGATGGTTAGAGTTGTCAAAACTCTTTTTAGTTAGCATATAAAGGGTTGGACGTGGCAAAGTGTTCACACCTTTGAGCTTGGAAGGATGGTATAGATTTACCTATATAAAATGAAAACGGGAAGTAGAAATGGCTCAGATATAACAGAGATAGATTTCCATGGCAGAGGCAATCTTTTTTCTGCAAGTTTTAACAACAAAGATGCTGGGGAGGGGCGTGAGAAGCTAATTCTTTGCGACACTCTTCATTATTCTATTTCCCTTCGATGAAGCTCTTTTGATTCTTTATTAAAAATACTGAACTTATTATATGAAAACTAAATAAAAAATCACTCAATGCAAAAGCTGTTAAAAGATGAACAAAATCTGTATTTCATAATGTAATGTATAATGATCTAAATAAAAATGTTCCACAATATGGGTTTTACAATGGATTAAGTTTTGGTATTCTACATAAAACATAAATTGAAAGAATTTACTACACATAATAAAACGGTTCAAGTATAAGCAAAGAATCTACGACAGTAATTTGGAACTACTATAACACTGTTTCATAATAAAGGGTTTCAAATTATATTTTTGTCTACTGCACTTAGAAATGTCCTTATTGCTAGTGACAATTTTTGAAAAAATATCCTTAATTATCAGATTATTTTTTCTGCCGTCAGGACCTCATTGTTCTTCAGTCACCATTTGATCCTGAAACATTACGTTTATTTAAAAACGATGGTGATTTACAAATTAAGTTTAAATAAATAAATTATTTATTCAGACACAACTGAAACAATACTTGCAAACAATCAACACAATAATGACAGTACAGTATCAGAAAACTTATAGAGAACTTTGAAATAGCCTTCCATGTAAGTCTATATAAATAAAATTAGAGTTTTGTCTGTACATTGCTTAGAATTATGAAATTTCCGGTTATATTTGCGTTTTGAAGGTCAGAGAATCTGAATCAAGCCTTTTCTCAATTTATGTCACGATGTGTGTTGGTAACGCTCAACATCACACTTTAGACCGCTTTTCACGCAAAAACTAGAGTACTGTTATGGCTGAAACTTTTTTCCTGTGTAGTATGCACATATGAGAAGGCTTTAGACGACTTAAAACTAGCGTACGTCTTTTTTAAATTAAATAGCAAGCTTTTAAAAACCGAGTTTTATTTGATTTCAACCAAGTTTCCCCATAATAATTAAAGGGGATGATGTTTTGTTTACATTTTCAGAGTTCCAAGCAGATGGTAGTTACCTTCACTGATGGATTCGTCGTTACAGATGTTTGATAATTTCATTCAGTTTTATGTTTTGGTTTATAATATTTATTTTTTTTATGTACTATATAAAAGTAGCATTTAATCCATCGTTAGTTTTCGTACATAATCCATTTGCTCATGGAATCTACTCATCAAGTATAAAATGTTTGATATTTTTAGGCAATTTATTAAATCACAAGTACTTTTGAAATCAAACTGCAAAATCCTAAAACACGATTTTATTTTATCTCGACCAAGTTTAAGTTGTGGCAGAATACAAAATAATTGATGAACTGTTTATATCTAAACAGATGTAAAAAGCACAAAAAAGTAGTCAGCTGTCAGGAATAGAACATAAAATAAATCACTGACTAGAGATAATTTAAAGACCTTTCTTCCCTGTAACAGCTGTTATTGAAAGAGCTAATTTAAACCATTTATTTTATGTACATCATTAGAAAAAGACTTTGCTTTGTCTTTTAGCGAATTTCATTGACGGAATTAACGAATTTCCTTAAAGGAATAAACTATTACCATAGGTCTCATGGCAAGACCTAAGCCCGAGGCCATGATAACTTTTCACTTTGGGGCTCCCAGAAGCAAAAAACACCATTTGAACGATATTTAAAGCGGAAAACACAGCACATTGTCCCTATTTTATCCTCATGGAAAATAAGAAAAATTCTATATCTCGGTTACTACTCAACACACCTTAATAAAACTTGGTATATGTGGCTTTTATGGTTCAGATTCACATGATATTGTTTTAAAACCACAAAATGTATGTATGTCTGTTGCAGCAGACCTGCATACTCATTCCCTATGTTATTCTTATGGAAGAAATAAAATAAGGTCATGCATAGTCTGGAGGTCTGCTGCAACGGGGGTATTTTTTCGTTCAAGATAGACCCTAAAACCTTAGAACTTTTTTTGACATTAAACAAGGGAAAATTCTACGTTTTCGTACATATACTTTCATGAAACAGAAAACTGTATACTTGGTCTGCTGCGACGGGGGTATTTATATCCTGCCTAAGTGCCACTCAATACCATACATGCGAGCATATCTGACGATATTGGGCGTAAGCTTTCCTAGGGCAGTGACACACTTGAGGGCTTTGTCGGCGGGGCGCTGAATCTGCCCGCATGTATAGTACAGGGAGGCCAAATAGAAATACCTTCTGCGGGGGGTAGTAATAGAATAACTCCAGTCGCAGCAGACGTGCGGTCTTTGCAGATTCCTGAAAACATCTTTCTGATTAATGAAAGTTTACCTTCTTTACATTTGTCCAATACCACTGACCTATCACTGCACAGCCCAAACCACTTGTCTTACAACCTTGGACCTTTGCATGGACGTTCATTATGGCGTAAGCATCCGCTAAGAACGTTTTTTTTAATTCAAACTTTTAAGGGGTCTTGGCGAGGTCGAAGTTTATAAGTTCTCCTTAGTAAATGGAATGGATGATCTTTTGTTTAGTTTTCAATGTTCATTCAACAAGCAGATGGTTCAAGCTTCACATACGGATACAGCTGATTTACAATTTTGTTACTTTCATAATGGTTTTATGGTTGTTTTGTTAATTGATTATTTTGATTATATGTACTATATAAAAGTTAGATTTAGTTTAGTTAGTTAACTTAAAGTTATCATTCGTTTTTGTACCTTATTTGTGTAATCATAAACTCAGTATGTGGCCCTATATTCATTTAGTCAGCAGGGAGTAACAATTTTTATCGTGAGCGAAGCCACGGGCAACTGCTAGTTGATCATAATAATGGAAATATTTGTAGTGTAGTGTACTGTATTATATTTGGGAAATAAAGAATTTATTTATTTTCATTAACTTGCTGGTAAGTTCCCAGCTCCTTCCTTGTGGTTAAGGCGCATTCTCTGCGCTGTCTTAACTCGACCGTGACACGTATTTTTATATGTAAATCTCTCTCTCCCTCCTCTCTATTAACTTGCCAGTGGCTGTTTCTCAACTGATAGTTAAGTGGACCCTTCATTTCCTTTCTTACAACTGTCCCAGGGAGAACCTGGGAGGTCCGTCGAGTTAGAATGAATTAACCCGGGTGGAGCCTGAAGGATCAGGAATGATTTTCTCATCCTTCAGGGCGAAGCTGACTGAAGCCACCTGGCAAATCCCTCCCGTTCGCTGCTCAAAATTCCTTGCAATCGATGTTTGGGCGTCCAAATCCTTCAACATCTAACATTCAGCCCAGGCACCCTCATCTTACTACAAAAACCTTAAGGACTACATATATTACGTACATAAATTACGTCTATGTCATCTGAAAAAGGGGGAAGGGGAGGGGTTCAGATTAAAAATTACGGTAGGATGATGTGAATGGGGGGAGTTTTGGGATGACGACACTTTTGAAATCAAGTTTTAAAGCTAATTTAGATACGAAAATTTCAGAAATTTGATGTAAAATAATTAAATTCAAAATAATCAGCCAAGAAAATGCATTAAAAAATACGTAGCCTAGGCTACTTGGTTTTACAAATTCCGATTATCATCGCAAGAAAAAGTTTAAAATTAATTTGACGGTTTTAACAATCCATTACAAGGAACATTAAATATAATTTTATAAAACCAGCGTATTTAACTTAATTTGGTATTTTTACTCCGTGACGTCATATAATGGTTGGATGGGGCCAGGCGGATAGAGGGGGACGTTAGGACGATTTCAGAGGGGGGGTTCAAAAATGACCTAAGAGCGGTGACGTAATTCATGGACGGCCCTTTATTTCTAAACCTAATTCAAAAGAGAGACGTTGTGCTTACACGATCCACTCACCGGCGCCGTCCTTGGTGGGGTCGACGGCGACGCCCAGGAACGTGTAGCTCTTGGCGTTGGGCAGGCCGCGCACCACGCACGCCGACAGCGCCGACCGGTTGATGTTCATGCGCGCGCTCTCGTACCTACGGATGTGCCATGTTAGGTATTTTGTGATACTAGTTACTTCCATATTAGTTACAAAGAAGTATTAGTTGAAAAAACCTAATAGGTCCTATCTGTCTTAGGTTTCGTATTAGGTTTTCGGTTTACAGTTTTGGGAAGCTTTCGCTAAAAAGTTATAAGTTTTGAGCCTTAAACTGATAAAAACCTGTTAGAAATAGATTTGTGACGATTGGAAAAAACATTAAAATTGCCACCAAGATTTAATAAATTCCACAACATTTGTTTATTTATTGCTGTTACAGCTACTATATTAAACAAACAAATTGTTTGCATAACTTACAACTGGTTTTGAAACAATCAAAATGATATTAAAATGACCTATTTTCAAAAATTATTTTTATTTAGTAACATATCTACTATATATTTGTCAAATGCCACTCACGTATAATCATCGCACAGCCCAAACTATATGACCTAGAGGCTTGAAACTTTGCGTGGATGTTCCTCTTAGGGCGTAGACATCCGCTAAGAACGGATTTTACTAAATTCGTAGTATAAAGGGGGTTTAGACGAGGCCGAAGTTTTCAAATTTTCCCATATAAAAGTGTGTTGGACGATTTTTGTTTACATTTTTAATGTTCATAAAGCAATCAGCTGGTAGTAAGCTTCAAATTGTATGCGTTGATACAGATGATAACAAATTGATTTCATTGATTTTTGTTGATTTGTTTCAAGGAGATAATTATGTACTATATAAAAGTTACATTTAGTTTAGATAAAATACACCATTAATTAGTTAAGTGGCACCATCTTTATTTCGGTAGCGCGAGTTATCGTTTTTCCTGGAGGCGTTCCTAATAATTTTTTTATTACATCTATGCCTGTCCGATGATTTGGTGTTTCGTATAGTTCGACGTACGCAGTTTTAAACGTGTGAAGAGCATACTGCCTTTTGTGGCTGAGTCTTGAGACTAAATCCCGGCAAGATGAAAAGAGAAAAGTACAGTGGGTTTTCAGTCACAAACAGAATGTGCTGAAATGATATGATTCTTTGATCTATTTATGTAAAAATTTATAAATTATACAAATCCCTGATTGTTAGTTATAATTATACTATCTTTTCTACTATATTTTTGTCAAATACCACTGACCTATCATCGTACAGCCCAAACTATTTAACCTAGAACCTTGAAAATTCGCATGGACGTTCCTTACAGAGTGTCGGCATTCACCAAGAACGGATTTTTTTAATTCGAGGTTTTTAGAGGTTTTTGGTGGAGCTGAAGCTTTGAAAATGCCCCTTGTTAATGTAATGGATGATCTTTTGTTTAAATTTCAAATTTTATTCAATCAAGCATATTAGCTTCACAAACGGATACGTTGTTACAGCTGATTTACATTTTGATTCCTTTTATCATGGTTTTATGGTTGTTTTGATGATTTTGTTAAGTCATTCCTACTATATAAAGGTTACATTTGGTTTAGTTTCGTACCTTCATCGTTCAATCATAAGCTCATTATGTGGTACCATCTTTTTAGGCAGCGGGAGCTATAGTTATTACCTTAGGGCGGTCTTTATGTTTTTAATGGGGTAGCGGATTTGTACCCCCCGGATTTGTACCCCCCACAAAAAACGCTACGTCATTTTGACGTCACAGGAGGCGGGGCCTAAATCGCTCGAGAAACAGCCCGCGACTGGAAATGTACCCCCCAAATACATTATTAAATCATCAACACCTAATTGGTTTAAAATTAAATTATTTTCCTTAAGTCTGATCCCGGAATTGTACCCCCCGGATTTGTACCCCCCGTCACAAACCCTCAAGTCCTACCCCGGATTTGTACCCCCCGTCGTAGACCCTCAAGTCCTACCCCGGATTTGTACCCCCCGGATTTGTACCCCCCATCGCCGAATGCTCAAGTCCTACCCCGGATTTGTACCCCCCGGATTTGTACCCCCCGTTGCCAAATGCTCAAGTCCTACCCCGGATTTGTACCTCCTGTTCTCAAATCCACTCTGACCGACCATGGAAATACGCCCTACAGTCCTTTATTGGTTGAGTCAATACAATTAATTCCTAAGGATGAATAAAATTTAAAGTAAAATAGCTGACTGGAACAAACATTGCAAGCGAAGCTACGACATTAATCTGGTGTAATGAGTAAAATGGAAACACTCCTTTACTTCATACAGCTTATCATTTGTTGAAATTAGATTGTATATATAAAGCATTTGTTGGAGGTGTTGTACAAAGAAATTTTGCAAATTTATTTATGATGCCGTCTGATTAAAACTGAAATTAACTTGTTTCCGAGGTAAAAATTAATTAACACCAAATATAATCTCATTGTATAATATAACTCAAATTTAAGCTTTATTTGTTTTTTATGTTCCTCAAGATTGGGAGTTTATTGCTCTATGAATTGTGGTTTGTAATCTGAATTTTTTTCTTTTATAACTAGAGGATTATTTATAGGGTTAAAAAGATTGAATCCCCTCTAGAACCTCATTTGCTGATTTGCTTTATTGAGAAGCCAGGAACAGATGAATCCGGCTAATAATAACCCTCTCTTATCCAGTCATCTCATGATTGAGACTTGTCCAGATAACACTTTTTCTGGTTAAGCCAATGTTCCAAAAACCTCGTTAAATTTTAACATCTATTGCATACTGAGGAAGCCAATATGGTAATGATTATTACACAAAATTTACACGTACTGATTACTGATTATTACACGTACAAATCCAGGGTAGGACTTAATATATGACCACGGGGGGTACGATTCCGGGGTCGTACTTAAGAATTTGACCACGGGGGGTACAAATCCGTGGTAGGATTTGAGGATTTGGCCACGGGGGGTACAAATCCGGGGGATAAAATTCCGGGATAGGACTTAAAAATTTGACCACGGGGGGTACAAATCCGGGGGGTACAAATCCGGGGTAGGACTTGAGGATTTGGCGACGGGGGGTACAAATCCGGGGGGTATGAATCCGGGGTCAGACTTAAGAAGCCAGGTTTAATTGGATTTATATCAATTATGCAACTGTTCAGCCAACCGTGAAATGTCAGTTGATTAAAATACATAATAATTTATCCCTCCTAAAAGTTCACGGCCGGAATTGTACCCCCCCGTCCTGTGACGTCAAAATGACGTAGTGTTTTTTCTGGGGGGTACAAATCCGGGGGGTACAATTCCGGCGACCCTAATGGTAAATCAACAAAGAAGTACCTTAAAATCGACACATTTGATGTTAAAATCGGTCCGGCCGTTTCCGAGTCATAACAGTGAAAAGAAAACCTTCACTATCTACTGTGTTATATATTTTTTATCCTACATTCCGCCATAAAAGACACATATCTCTACATGACATATTCCTTGATATAAATATTTTCTATTCAGTCCTCTAGATTCTTCATATCAAGGTTAGACGATAATTTTTATCGTGAGCGAAGCCACGGGTTCTGCTAGTAATAATATATAATAATATTTGTATAATAATAAATATTCGCAATACATAATATATGCAAAATGTGATATCTCGTGCCCGGCAACCGCATTGAATTAGCTAGAAATTGTATTACATGAGACAACTCACAGATTTGTTTAAATGATATTAGGAAAATTTACCACATTTATTTTGTTAACGCAAGCTATGAAAGAAACAGAAAGTCGAATTAATTATATCGGTGTAGAGTTTAATATAGAATTAATAAGGCAAAGATGTATCAGTATTAGTCAGAATGACACATTTGTTACTTTGGAAATCAGTTACTTTTACATATCTAATATGATAAACCTAATACTAATATATTTAGCCATCCTTACGTACCACTTGTTCTCCTCCTCGTCGTAGAACTCGGTGAAGGCGACCGTCGTCGAACCTACAAACAAACAGCAAACAGTTATTTTTTATTTGTGTTGTTCGATTTATGTGTGGTTTTTATGTTAGAGATACTTTTGTTTCAAGCTTTTCGCTTCCCAAACACATTTTCGGGAAAGGTTTAAACCCAGAAAGGAGTAACTATTCTGCAAATAGAACATGTAAACTTTTTGAGCCCGTTTTTTTAAGTAGTAAATTTAATTATTATTATGTTTAAGCAGCAACAAAGTTGTTTTACTATGATGAATATTAATTGTTCTGAAATTTAAATACATAATAGCTGCAATTTATATTGCAGTTTATGCATTTTGAAAACTGTTAAATAATGCATGATTCGGTTTGTTGTGACTAAACTATTTTTGTAAAAATATTTTGAAGGTCATATTCAGAATTTCATATTTTATTAAAAGTTAAATCTAAGTTTCTATAACGAGTCTTAGTATTTTAAAAATGCCCAAATGACCAAGAGATGTAACCAATAGTCAATCGATGAAGGATTTATTTTAATTTGTTGATAAGATATTAGGAGGTGATGTATCTGACAGTTATTTAATAGTAGTTTATGCAACGATTGTATTATGAGTGTTCTAAATATCTCACGAGTGGCTTAAAGGCATAATACAATTGTTGCATACACTATTTTATCTACGACCAACAATATACGACAAAATTTCCCCCGAAGTTAAACAAAACTCATGACTTTTACTAATGATGGAATAGGTCAACTCAAATTTAAGGTTAGGCAAATAAGCAGACTGAACCATGAATCGTTGTGGAACAATCAGCTGATGGGATAAGTAAACTCAAACATGAATCGTAATGCAACAATCAGCTGATGTGCGAATTGCGTAATTGTTATTATAACACTACTTCCGTCAAATGCCGAGCTCTCATTGGTCTAGAACCAGTCCTCTAAAGTGACTCCAGTATCATAAAGTCGTCATTATGCAACTGCTTGGTTTTTGGTGTTTTAATGTATATCATAATAATATTTATTGTAATACCATAATTGGTGCTTATTACAATGGTCGTAGATAAAGTAAATTAGTAGTTAATATAGAAATATAAAAACACGTGACATAAAAAATATTACATTTAATTTCCCTTGGTGAATTTGTTCTTTCTTATGACATGATTCCATAAAAATGTGTTGCTGCAGATTCTTACCATTAAAGCCACCTATCACAAATATGGCATTGTCAATTATGACACTAGCCAAATTGCTTCTGGGGCACAACATGTCTGCTATTGTGTCCCATCTGTTGTAAATTGGGTTGTACCGTTCACCTGCAACAAATAACATGGTGCTGTATTCCTTGGAAGTGTTAATACGCTTCTTAGATAAGAGACGAATGTAATTTATAGAAAATTCACTGCCTGTCCCAGTTGTTTAGTACATTACCCAGTAGACCACCCCAAGCAACAAGCCTTAATATTGTAACAGGAGAATGTGATAATGCAATTTAAAATTCGACATTATGCAAGGACACATCAATAATTAACAATAATACTTAAATTAAACGTTAGAAACAAAATACCTGCTTAATGTAAAATTTATGAGGTGAACAATATTTTAATTAGATTCTAAGATTAGGCCAAAATACAGAACACTTTATCACAGGTAAAGGCTTGTACTCAGAATAAGGTTTTTATACTTTTAGAATGTTTGTGGTTTTTACAGGCAAAACGATTGGTGCAGGCTTCTCCTATATAAAATTGTTTTTTTTCAACGTCGATAAACTGTCTGCCTCACAGGACTACAGAAGAGAGAAACTACTTTCCATTTTATTTTACAAAGCTTTTACTAAATAGTAAAATGTTTGAGGTTTGATGAGCAGAAGCCTATGCGCCGACCAGAGTTACGTATACGCAACTGACTATGGCTATTACTTAATCATGCATTAAAAAAGTATTAACCATCGACAAAAAAGGAAGTTGCAAAATCGACAGTCATTGTAACCACAAATTTATAATCTATCTATACTTATTTAATACGCTAGGGTTTTTTTGTGATCATTACTCCTCCTAAACTACTGGGCCAATTTTCATAATTTAGGTGTCGTTGGAAAGTGCTTGGCATGTAGTTTTGCAGGAAATAAAATTTATGAGGATTAGACTGAAGGGAATGGCCTTAGACGCCCTTAAAGTTTCATATTTGTCCATAAGATTTAACATGGGAATATACATTTGAAGTAAAGCAGCTGAGTGGAATAAACAAAGATTTTCAGCAAAGCCATGTGTTTTGAATTGACTTGAACCAATGAATATATATATCTTGAAGCAAACTTTAAACATTTATTTATGAGCAGATTTAGAAAACAATTTCAGTTCGGCTCAAGATTAAGATTGGATATATTTAGTCGTAGGTACTGAATTACAGAAAGTTTTATTATAATAGTAAAACATACGAAACAAAGTGACGTTTTTTGAAAACATATAATTAATTCTACAACACCGGTACCTATTCAAAACAACCTGTTTAAAATCATGTGTGTTTTACAAACAAATATAATGTCGATTTCAAATAAATATTTGTTTTGGTTTATTTATTTTATTATCATCCCAAGAATGATTATTTTAACTAATAATTTATATATGACAAAGACACCTAGAGGAACTGATTGAATAAACAATTTACTTGGAGGTGATGGTGAATGTTAGTGTGAAGTGTTTGTGAGTAAAACTTAATGATCTAAAAATGAAAATGTAAATTTTTCATAAAACTATTTAAATGTTGTTCAACTGTGAAGTGTTGACTATGAATGATGTAAACATTAATAGTAGTTTATGCAACGGTTGTATTATGAATGTCTTTAAGCCACGAGTGAGATGTAAGTTAGAACACGAGCGAAGCGAGTGTTCTAAATATCTCACGAGTGGCTTAAAGGCATAATACAATCGTTGCATACACTATTTTATCTACGACCAACAATATACGACAAAATTTCCCCCGAAGTTAAACAAAACTCATGACTTTTACTAATGATGGAATAGGTCAACTCAAATTTTAGGTTAGGCAAATAAGCAGACTGAACCATGAATCGTTGTGGAACAATCAGCTGATGGGATAAGTAAACTCAAACATGAATCGTAATGCAACAATCAGCTGATGTGCGAATTGCGTAATTGTTATTATGACACTACTTCCGTCAAATGCCGAGCTCTCATTGGTCTAGAACCAGTACTCTAAAGTGACTCCAGTACTCTAAAGTCGTCATTAGAGTACTGCTTGGTTTTTGGTGTCTTAATGTATATCATTATAATGTTTATTGTAATACCATAATTGGTGCTTATTGCAATGGTCGTAGATAAACAATATTTTACCAGTTCTTTTTGAATTTTTAGTGATGTTCTGTGGTTGTAGTAATGATGCCCCATAAACTTAATTTATCTATATAACTTATAACCTAAATCAAATTTTTACTTTCTCCCCCCTATACATAGTATATGGAGAAAGTATTGTTTTCGTCAAAATTTTCGGATTTGAGTTGTTAGTGGATATATTCGTTTTAGTGCTCCCTGAATCCAAAAAAGTGGTTTTTGGCGTGGTGTCTGTCTGTCTGTGTGTGTGGATGTATGTGTGTGTGTGTGGATGTAACAAAGCTAGAGACGACACCAGTGGTCCGATTTTCATGAAATTTGGCATGTAGGTATAAAGTCGTGGTATCTCCAGGCGTATATTTCATTTTTTTGAATTTTTGATTTTTAAGGGTATTTACCCCATAAAAACCCATAAAAAATTACAAAATCCAAATTTCTCAAAAACGGCTCTAACGATTTTGATAAAACTTTCATGGTTTTTAGTGCTTAAGATGACAAACAAAATGACACCACTCGCATGTCTGTAAAAATTCAGGTTCAGAAGTTATGGGGTTTTATGTGTTAAAAAAATTATATTTTTCAAATTTCACAAAATCTGTAACTTTCAAAGAAAATATACTTGCAACCATTAAATTTGGCTTGCAAAAATAAATAATCTAGTATTTTGAATCATAAGTCTACGTCAACTGGTTGCGGAGGTAATTGATATTTTAGTTCGGAGGTAAACGCAGTACGTTGTCCAATGCTACTCTCATGGTAAATATTTAAAAACTGATACTTCCGTTATTTACAAACTGATTTTGATAAAATTTGGTATGTATTAGTGTGATAATTAATTGTTAATTTGTTTTATTTCACTATAAAAGTTTTCTGGTTATAAATGGCTTTAAGGGAGAAAGTATGTGTCAGTCTCCTGATACCGTTTATTTAACCATCAAAACGATTATTTACAACAAATATTGATCATAGTTTTTTTTAAATCGAATATATACCTTACACTTCAGAAAAAAAGTGTTAAAAATATTTTGTCTGGGTAAGATAAAATGAACCATATTAAAAATTTATTTCAAAACATAAGCTATGGAAGTGTCTGGCAGTTTTTTCTACACGTCCATATTATTTCATGAAGATAGTATTAATTGCATAATATAAGTTTTTTTATCGTAACGTATTATCAATATATATGACTTAAATGTTTATTAAATACAACTTTTTTATAAATAGAGTTCTGTTGGTTGTTTACCAAATACTACGACCATCTTTTTCTAACTACCGGCACCGGTACAAAGGCCTGGTGAAGGCCTAAATTTGTACACCTTCTGTGAAGGTCTAAATGCGCAACTTGTTATTTTGGTTTGCCAAGAGGAGATTGGCTAAGACAATATAAAACTTATCTCTGCAATACACCGAAGCCAAACCATCGCTATTTTTGTCTACACTTACATTGCTATTTTTGTCCCGAATGTGCATATATCTGAGTTGTTAGTGAATATATTCGTTTTAGTGAATCCAAAAAGACATTCGTTCGTTCCCTGAATCCAAAAAAGTGGTTTTCGGCGTGGTGTCTGTCTGTCTGTCTGTCTGTGTGTGTGTGTGTGTGTGTGTGTGTGTGTGTGTGTGTGTGTGTGTGTGTGTGCCAACGATCATCACACGCATTGTAACAGGTTTGTCCGTGGTTGCCCTCACATCCGCAAACGACCGCTGTCCACCTTGGCTTGCACGGACACGCGCCGTTTTACATCGGCTTTAGAATGATCCAGATTGAACTACATTTTTTTAATTGTTGTTTTGTTTACTCAAGGCGGATTTATACTGGTACATGAAACGCCATATTCTAATCTAGTTAACTGCTCAATGTTGGTATGCTGACTGTAATATTAGTCAGTTTCGTTACAGGAGGGTGCCAAAAGATTCCAGGCCTGAAAGGCGTACCGGGCTACGTACTAGTATAAGTACAATAGAATCTCAAAGCCCAGACCGTCCTTAAGACCAATGTTAATTTTAGCATTGGGCTTATGGACGGGATGGGCCTTGTAGTTTGATTCAAACTATACCCGTATCCCTGCGGCCCATAGCAGGGGCCTGATCCCCCCGGCCCCGGTTGTGAATCGCCTACCTCGGTCCTAGACGCCTGTGACATGTGCCGTCCCAATAAATCTTACCAATGCCAATGTCACAACTCAATCTGGAAAATATTTGAGGAAATAACGGGTGAGTCGTCAGACAAAAAAATCCCTGGCGATTTAAGATGTTGATTGTTATAGACCACGTTTGTAAAACGGGGTTTTATCAGTTTTACCACTTACAATCATACATAAAAACATCAAATTTTATCAGCTGATGAAGTTATATCACATTTCACGAATTAGTTAACATTGCGCCAACCAACATACATAAGGTAAATAAATTCTTTGTAAAATATATTTGTATGGAAATTATTGGAACTCTAATTAAATTTCTTCATATATTCTACGTCATGCTCATCGTTCTGGTAATAATTATTGACGTTTCATTTTTCAATGACTTTGTAACGTAAATAGTTTTTACAATTGACAAGTTACACCGTTACATTGTTAATCTATGGATCTGTTAAATGACCATTCATGATCATAAGGATTATGTGTATGTACAGTTCGCGCATTATATTTCCGGCTATGACTACTACGCTACTAACCGTATCATATGATATTTTAAACATATAATTTTGGTAAACACTGCGTTTGACGAACAGTGGGATTGTAGAACAATGTTTTCAGAAACGTACCCCCTCTCCCCATCCGCGACGTGCAACCAGCTGACTCTGTCATAGCCTGAGATAGAATGTGCGAACTGTAGTAGTGTATATTAATGTCCTCACTAAGACTCTTAAATGTAATAGTCCTCACATAGTCACTGAATACTTATTTTAACGGTTTTTCGTGTGTGTCCTCACTTGGAAGGTTAAAAGCAACAGTCCTCAGATAGTCGGCGATTACTAAATCTAACGGTCATTTGGAGTGTGTCCTCAGAGTGATGGGCTATTTTCATGGTCCTCACACTGTATGGTCCGTAACAAAAAAAAAAAAACAAAAACAAAAATCAACGAACAAAAACAAGGTTTTGAATTTAGTTAAAAAACAATATTAACAACAAATTGTAATAAAGATAATTTTAAAAAATCAATATTTCATGATGTCCTCAGAACGAACAAATGTTACACCGGGTCCTCAGAAAGTACCATATACAAACCTGTGTGTGTGTGTGTGTGTGTGTGTGTGTGTGTGTGTGTGTGTGTGTGTGTGTGTGTGTGTGTGTGTGTGTGTGTGTGTGTGTGGATGTAAACAAAGCTAGAGACGACACCAGTGGTCCGATTTTCATGAAATTTGGCATGTAGGTATAAAGCCGGCGTATCTCTAGGCGTATTTTTCTTTTTTCCATTTTTGATTTTTAAGGGTATTTACCCCATAAAAACCCATAAAAAATTACAAAAATCCAAATTTCTCAAAAACGGCTCTAACGATTTTGATAAAAAAATCATGATTTTTAGTGCTTAATATGACAAACAAAATGACACCACACGCATGTCTGTAAAAATTCAGGTTCAGAAGTTATGGGGGTTTAAGTGTTAAAAAATTCATATTTTTCAAATTTCACAAAATCTGTAACCTCTAAAGAAAATATACTTGCAACCATTACATTTGACTTGAAAAACCAAATAATCCAGTATTTTGAATCATTAGTTTACGTCAACTGGTTGCGGAGATAATTGATATTTTAGTCGGCGGTAAACGCAGTATGTTGTCCAATGTTATTCTTATGGCAAATATTTAAAAACGGATATCTCCGTTATTTACTAACCGATTTTGGTAAAATTTGGAATATATTTGTGTGATAATTAATTGTTAATTTGTTTTATTTCACTATATATGTTTTCTGGTTATAAATGACTTGAAGGGAGAAAGTATGTGTCAGTTTCCTGATACCGTTTATTTACATGTAATGTTAAAGTTTTTTCTAACTTATTCGTAACAACAATAATGCCACGAAACCGAAGAAGGCGTTTACGCAGAACTCATGAGTATCAACGAAACGCCATTAAAACGGTGCGCGAGTAAAATCGTATTGATACTAACATTGACTCATATAAGAGGTTGAGCCCTTTACTTTCGGGCCTTCGTGAAAAAAGGTGTTTTTTTGCGAAGCAACAGATTTTAATACCTAAGCAAATGGAAACAATAACACTTTATATAAAATGAGCCGTCACAATTGGAAGGTAATTTTGCAAAATAACATGTGACTCTTATTGAGAAGCGCGCTTTCACTCGATGGACAGACAAACAAAACATCTCAAAACTACTTGAAAAAATTTAAATGAATTTAATTCTGCATTTGTTATGGTGAGCTCAGAGTCTCACCTCGATGAGTCAGTTGGGTGGTCTGTATAATTTTCATATAGATAAACATTTTTATCACAGAACATTTACCTTATCACCGGAATACAGCATTTCAAAGTATATGCATAAATGTACAGTTTGGCGTAAAAACTTTAACCGAACATAGACGGATGGAGATACGAAACAAAAACGATGAAATACATTTAATGCTGGAAACTGGACTTAATGACAGACATACGCCATCAGTCATGCTGGCGTGTCTGTATAAATATCTTTGCAGACAAAAATTTGGATGAAACACGAAAAAAATATTGCAGTTACCACAGACGTTGCTGCCATTTTCCGTGCAAAAGATGGATAACCTTCAGCAGAAAGAAATTTGGTTGTTTTGCTCGATTTCGAGCAACGGGTTTACTAGTTCAATAACATTTTAAGCTTACGCTCTTAGTTCCGATTAGAAACAATAACAGTGTAATTAAATTGAGAAATCATGGATAAAATAACCAATAGAGATGGGAAAAAGTCCAATGAAGTGTAAATATACAGTAAATAAATTCCAACTCTAATAGAGGTTTACCTACGTCCATTTTCCAACTACACGTCGGTTTTCCACCCGGTTTGTTTCACAATAAACGATACCCTCCCAACACTGTCTGGCGCAATATCCAATAATTTCAGTAGGGGACCTACTGTTTCAGGGGTTTTGAAAACAGACATCACTTAATTAAAAACTGTTACAGTGTAAATGATTATTGTTAAGGCTCGTCCTCAGAATATAGCCCTGCTGTAAAGTGAATCTATAGAAGAATACCTTTTATCCGAACACCTCGGGACCGAGACTAGTCCAAATAACGTGTTTTCCGTTTAAGCCGGCGTTCCCTAAAACATGTCAATTAACGCATACTCCTAACGCATACAATATAAGCCAAAACTCTGATTTAGATAGGTGATTACTGGTCTCAAATCTTTCCCACGAGACTCGCTGATACAATATTATACATTTCCGCCTGCTGGTAACGTTTTTTTTACACCAACTTGTTGATAGAAATCGCCCGGTTAAAGGCTCCGTTTCCAACACGGCGTCAGCGCGCTCAACGTCGACGTCGTCATTGCGCCAGAGTCAAATGTAAAGCCGACAATGGTGATTGTTGACAAATCAGCTCGCGCAGCGACTAGAAATCAGTCACCATTGCCCGCTTCGCATTTAACTCTAGCACAATGACGCCGTCGTCGACGTTGAGCCACGATCTGTGTTGAGCGCACTAACGCCGTGTTGGAAAGAGAGCCAAAAAGACATCACTTCCGTGGAGTATAGTCCGGATAAAAGAGAGTGTACTGTAGAGAGTGTGATGTGCGAGACTGACCGGAGTAGAGGCGGTTGATGCCGTCGAAGCCGCCGAGCGCGTAGATGTAGCGGTCGTGGGCGATGAGGCTGACGCCCGACCGCGGCGTCGTCATGCAGTCCACGAAGTCCCAGCGGTCCGCCTCCGGGCTGTACACCTCCACCGACCGCATCACCTCCTGCCCGTTGAACCCGCCCGCCACGTATATCTGGGAAATATAAAAAATACTTCATGCCTACTTCTATACTTTACACTTTACATGACCTACCCAGGTGCAGAGCAAGGCCTGTAGATAAGAAATCAATAATATTATTATACTGTCAGGTTGCCTAAGGTCTGTGATATTAAAGCTTGTGACGTCAATAGGAGACCCAATATTCGGTTAGAAGCAAGCTCTATTAGCCTATTGGGTAAAATTAGAGCCTCAAATGAGGTGTCGGTGATATGCTTCCTCTGATTGGTCAAGATAATTTTCCTCTCAAATCAGCTTGAAGCTATCAAATCGTGACGCCTTTAAAAGACCGCTGTAGGTTTCCGGTCTACAAAAGACGTCACAATTTTTTACATGTTTGACATAAATAACCTTAATACCATTATTCTTCTATTCTCTTCTCCTCTACAGACCTTGGGTGCAGAGTACGAATGAGGGATGAGTTTAGGATGATTGTGGTGTGATCTTGTAGTCCTGTTACTGATTAAGGTCGACATGTACCTTAGACTAGACTGTCAGTTAATTGCCCAACAGCCGATGGAAACAAGGGGATCTAAAGTTTAACGAAGGATCCGAATCACAATTTTGCCAATCACTTCAGAACTAATCTAATTATGAGGATGGCTTTGTGTAAAAATATAGTATTCACCAGTGCAGACGTTAACCCCCACTAGGGAATATCGCATTTTCAAGCAATGGCTTATAGCTATCCACAATTCGTAAATCAAAGTATCTGGATTACAGATTCAAAATTTTGTTTTTGTAGACACGCTGCACAGTTTTTTGAAAATCCAGAATTTGGTAGACCAGTAGGCAGCTCTTCCGTCTCCTTGTCCTATTAGCATATTTGTATAAAATTTTGATTTCGACCAATTATGGTATATTTTGACCTTAACCAATTCATAAATGTTATAATAAAACCTTACATGGCCATCATCGATCATATACGACAGATACACGAAAATGGAAATACAGTAGTTTCTAGACATGACTTTCATTTATGGAAATTTTTATCCATATGTTATGGCCAGACACGATTACTGAAAATTAATTCAGTTGTGTTAATGTGCGACAAATTTACCATTGGAGTTGGATCAATCGTTTAATCTGCCATAATTGAATTTAAGTTGATGGAATTAATTGAATTGAGTTAATGAGGATAATCTGCAGATTCTGGCGTCTATAAGGACTACAGGCAAAGTATTTAAGCAAATTTCCCATGAAATCATGACGTAAATCTTTGAGTAACCCGAGACCATGATAACACTTCGTTGGTCCCCGTTACCGAAAACACCATTCATTCAAACTTGTATAAAATATCTCCGTTAATTCTTTCGGAGCGTAAAATGGACCAACTATAATGAAACATGGTACAGACCTGTTAGGCAGTAATTATTCTGATGAAATTTGAAAACTATCTCGATCGGTTTTTCGAGGGGAGGGATAAACAAAAAAAAAGGTTTTAATTTTTTACATGGGTAAATGAAAATTATAAAAGATTGGTTTACACCATTGGATTCGGTTTGGAAAAACAAATAGTTTAGTATTTTAAATTAATGCTTTATGTCCATTGGTAACCAAAGTATATTTCCAACCAACCCAAATCTCATACATATACATGGTTTTAAACTACCTTTTTCGTCACCAGTCCAACAGTTATGTTTGGAAACTACAGCCTCGTTTCGGTGCATCTGCACCATCATCGAGTAGGATGTAAAATGCTCATCAAGCTGAGAAAAATGCCCTCGGTCGAGATGACGTCATCAGGAGGTCACACAACACATAATACGGAAGAAATACAAACAAATGTGAGTATTCCCGACCCCGTGCCGGCAGCCGCGATAACTGTGTGAGGAACATTGCGATCGCCATCGTCCATTTAACGTACATATATAACTTCACCATATAATTTACTAATTTATAAACATTCTTGATCAAATTTGGCTCCTTTAAATTATGAATTATGGATATAGAGTAATAAAACTAAATGTTTACAAAGCTATAGCTAAATCTGTTTACACACTCCATAGCATTTTAAAGTTATTCACATGAAAAACCAATGAAAGAAAATGAGGGTACAGTAACTACTTTAACTACTGCAGTTAGTGAATTCAAATAAGTTTGTCTTTTTATTTAATATCTTTGTATTTTCTCTTCTGCGCTAAATATGGAAGATTGCTGTTTTTAAAATATAGCGGTACCAGCAGCAACCGTTAAAAATAAACTATTTGATAACTAAAAGTCGTATGACACTAGTGCAGCTTGGTTTCGCGAAATATTCACGAAACCACGTTAAGTATATCTAAATAAAAAATGTCGCGAAATTTTTCGGCAAGAAAGACGAAATCATGGTCCCCCTAAAATACATAGTTTCGCGATGAGTTGCATACATTTTTTCAGAGGTTTTTGCGTTTCGCGTGAAATGTCTCGCGAAACCAAGTTGCACTAATGTCATACGACCTTAATCGTGGTTGGTAGCACTGACCTTGTTGTGTAGCGAGGCGGCGCTGGCGTCGGAGCGCAGCTTGTTCAGAGAGGCGATCATGGTCCACTGGTTGATGGCGGGGTTGTACTTCTCGGCGGTGTTTAGCCGCGTGCGGCCGTTGTACCCGCCGATCGCGTACACCTCCCCACCTGGCCACAAACACCGCAGTGTGTACTAGGTGGCCCAGTATATTCCCGTTTACAACAGCAATTGAAAACTGCAGTTGTTATGCAAATAATACTGTAAGCTTGGAAGAATAAAGTTATTAAATTTTAAGTTTGACTGTTGAAAATAAACTAACTACTTTCTCTATATTTTTAACACAAAAGGGGTTTTGTGATGAAAACTCCTACTGCAGTTCTTAAGAGATTTTAAAAACAACGAAGAATGAAGTTTGCAGGAATAAACATTTGTGAAGGCCAAACGCAAGGGTAGAGCTCTAGATGCCCTTAAAATTAGTCACTTCCCTAAAAGATTTAAAATGGATAGAAATTACAAATACACAGTTGACTGGGGAAATACAGTTTTCAACTAAATCGTGTATTACTGGATTGGAATTAACATTGAAGGCGACCAGTAATCTAATTAAAAACCAAGCTGCCTAGATGAAAATTTGCACTCTGATTTTTAAATAGTAATAAGGAAAAGTAAGATTATAGTATCTTTGATACATATTTAAACCATTTGGCTTGTTTTTCATTCTTAGACTCCTCTTTGTTTATTCTAGATTTTTGATAAAAGAAAAATAGTAAAATTGACATAAAAAGAATATTTTTAAAATTTAACTGCAAAGTTATCACATATCTTGATTCGAACATCTCAAACCCCTTAACATTGTTAATCCCTAAAAATTCTTATGTTACACTCTAATAACGTTTTTTTAATACTAACGACCACGGTATAGGCCTATAACTGTTTCTAGTTTCTGTGCTGAAAACTGTTTGAATTTTTAAGTTGGCCATTACTAATCATAAAACTCCTGTAAATTTCGTTACAACACGTATTGTATATTGTTATATAGCTGATGAGGGTACAGAATTTTAACGTGCCCAAAACATACTTATTATTTTTATATAGATGAATTTAACTATGGTGGGTAATGACCAATTTAAAACAAACTGAAAACCATAATGAAAAATACATACCGGAAACAATTGTTTCAGGGTCACCTATTCATGACATTATAAACTAAACAGAGGGGAGGGTTACCGAGGGTGCAGATGCTGACGTAGCAGCGCACGTCGTGCATGCACGCCTTCTCCGTCCACGTGTAGTTGGCGGGGTCGTAGCAGTGCATGGTGCTGAAGTACTCGGAGCCGTCGAAGCCGCCGATCACGTAGATCAGCGTGTCCAGCACCACCACGCCGTGGTACGCCCGGATCTTCTGGTCCTTGATGCTGGACAGGTACCAGCAGTCCGACCTGCGGCGAGTGGGATGGAATATAACTAAAATATTTATTTATAATGCACTCAGTTATTAATGGTATTTTGCCTTCAAAAGTGTTACATAATAAATAAAATAGAAGTTTACATACCTTACAGTAAATAATTCAAATTCCTGTTCATAGTTTCATTTATGGTAGCATCAATGCATGAATAAATATCCATTACCAGCAAAGAACTGATTACCAGTTGCCTAAAGCTCACTCGAAGTCTGTTATCGGCCAGCGCATTTTATAAGTATTTTACGTGTAATGTGAATTTTATTCTTTTGAGTTACCTAAAAATTTAGTATGTAAAGACATATTTCGTAATTGTTTCGTAGGGGCCTATTCTAGAATAAACCACAAACAAATAATTATAATAAATCATCCAATCTGATTGATATAAAATATAAGCTTGTGTTCGTTCAATAGGCCCCCGACAGTGTGGCAATGGAGCTTTATACTTTGTGTGCTCTACACGAATTAGAACTATAGACTGTAATACATGTAAACCTTTGTATTACGTATTATTGTATTTCTAAAAAAAATCCTCAAACAAATAATTCATCCCCATGAATCATGAGGTCATGATGGTTGTGACCTCTTAATTCTCTTGTTCGCTTTCATCTTGACTTGTCAAAAGATTTCGAAAGTGTAAGCCACAGCCACTTGATAGTGAAGATGGAGGCCCATGGAATCACTGGCCGATCGGTGTTTCCAATACTACTTCACTGGCCGAACCTTACAAGTAAAATTTTACCGTGCCTATTAACTGAAGTTATGAGCTGGAATTACCTAGTAACTGAGGTAACATCTGGTGTTCCTTAAGGTTCCCCATTAGGCCCTTTTATTTTACACGTATTTAATAATTACATTTGACTGTTCTTAGTAATGTTTGCTGCTAGATTTGAACTGTAAAACGGTGAGGTAATTTTAAACTTTATTTGTCGAATACTCGTTCGCTTACCTCTTGTCGTAGGTCTCGATGACATCGGTGGGGCTGCCCTCGGACCACCCGCCGAAGGTGAAGATGACCTCGTTGGGTATCCTGGGCCGGAAGTAGCAGTAGCGGTAGTAATAGGCGTCTTCGTTGGTGTCGAATAGGGCGTCGATCGTACTCAGCAGTTCTTGACTCTCCTATTTAACGTTTTGTTTAAGTTTAACATTCATTAAACTAAAAAAAATAAAGGTGTCACTTATCCACGCGGTTCGTAAAATACTAGAGATCGCGGTCTAGATACTAGAGATCGCCAGTGGTCGAAAATTCGACCAGTTTTAAATCAAGAAATAGGACCTTTTCATGTTTAACCTTACTCAAAGAGTAATTAAAATAGCAAATCAAGATTTAAATAAATCCTAGAACCGGCTGTTGAAATTTTAGTGTGCTTTGATTAGTTAAGAGATTATATTAAGGCCCAGCTGGATGCTATAGACCCAGTATAACATATGATTTAATTATAGGTGGTATTCTTTTGGTGATGTGACCGTTGTCTAGTCGGCTGATGGCGTATTGTGAGGGAAGTTGTACCTGAGTGTTGTGAGGGAAGTTCTTGATGCAGTCGCTGTAGTACTCGAGGGACACGAGGCCGAAGCGGACGCAGTGCAGCAGCTGAGCGACGTGCTCACGCCGAGTGTCGGGGTCCTCCCGCACCCAGCGGCTGATGGCGTCGAACACCTCCTACGGCAGAAGTTGGACAAGAGTGAAGTTAACGACGCTCCACTTTAGATTTTGTTGTGAGGAATATTATTACTATACACTGTTAAAGTTGGTAACAAAATAACCATTGGCGACTTTGCAAAAGATTCTCGAGGAATCGAGGTTTGGAGGGTAAGTTTTGAAAGAAATAGAGCAAAATTAGGATTGGATAGCTATGGCAATACATAAAATCCAATTCTAGTTCTTGTTATTTCACTACATTATAGATATTTCTAGAAAAAACATAACAGCAGAACAAAAGATAATATTAATCAAGTTCACAAACAAACTAGTATCATGATTAATCTTAAAAAAACTACAATAATTTCTTTGTTATTTAGCTGTTTTCATTAAGAAATAACCGCCTCAACCTTATCAAACGATTTAGATGCATGCGACTGCTTACATTGCAAACTGCAACCTTTGCTACTATGAAACTATTCGAACCTCTTCACTGCGGACGTTGAGCTCGTCAGCCGACAGCAGCTCAGTCAACTCGTCGGCTGTCAGGTGAAGAAACTCCGGAGAGACCATCACATGCTCCACCTGGTCGCAGGCGAACTGCCACGCCTTCACCTGACACAGACAGACGGTAAGTGATGTCAGGTGGAGGAACTCCGGAGAGACCATCACATGCTCCACCTGGTCGCAGGCGATCTACCACGCCTTCACCTGCCACAGACAGACAGTGAGTGATGTCAGGTGGAGGAACTCCGGAGAGACCATCACATGCTCCACCTGGTCGCAGGCGAACTGCCACGCCTTCACCTGCCACAGACAGACAGTGAGTGATGTCAGGTGGAGGAACTCCGGAGAGACCATCACATGCTCCACCTGGTCGCAGGCGATCTACCACGCCTTCACCTGCCACAGACAGACAGTGAGTGATGTCAGGTGGAGGAACTCCGGAGAGACCATCACATGCTCCACCTGGTCGCAGGCGAACTGCCACGCCTTCACCTGCCACAGACAGACGGTAAGTGACGTCAGGTGGAGGAACTCCGGAGAGACCATCACATGCTCCACCTGGTCCCAGGCGAACTGCCGCGCCTTCACCTGCCACAGACAGACGGTAAGTGACGTCAGGTGAAGGAACTCCGGAGAGACCATCACATGCTCCACCTGGTCGCAGGCGAACTGCCACGCCTTCACCTGCCACAGACAGACGGTAAGTGACGTCAGGTGGAGGAACTCCGGAGAGACCATCACATGCTCCACCTGGTCGCAGGCGATCTGCCGCGCCTTCACCTGCCACAGACAGACGGTAAGTGACGACAGGTGGAGGAACTCCGGAGAGACCATCACATGCTCCACCTGGTCGCAGGCGAACTGCCGCGCCTTCACCTGCCACAGACAGACGGTAAGTGACGTCAGGTGGAGGAACTCCGGAGAGACCATCACATGCTCCACCTGGTCGCAGGCGAACTGCCGCGCCTTCACCTGCCACAGACAGACGGTAAGTGACGTCAGGTGGAGGAACTCCGGAGAGACCATCACATGCTCCACCTGGTCCCAGGCGAACTGCCGCGCCTTCACCTGCCACAGACAGACGGTAAGTGACGTCAGGTGAAGGAACTCCGGAGAGACCATCACATGCTCCACCTGGTCGCAGGCGAACTGCCACGCCTTCACCTGCCACAGATACACGGTAAGTGACGTCAGGTGGAGGAACTCCGGAGAGGCCATCACATGCTCCACCTGGTCGCAGGCAAACTGCCACGCCTTCACCTGCCACAGATACACGGTAAGTGACGTCAGGTGGAGGAACTCCGGAGAGGCCATCACATGCTCCACCTGGTCGCAGGCGAACTGCCACGCCTTCACCTGCCACAGACAGACGGTAAATGATGTCAGGTGGAGGAACTCCGGAGAGACCATCACATGCTCCACCTGGTCGCAGGCGATCTGCCACGCCTTCACCTGCCACAAACACACGGTAAGTGGCGTCAGGTTTAGGAACTCCGGAGAGGCCATCACATGCTCCACCTGCCTGTGATGGAACTGCCACGCCCTCACCTGCCACAGATACACGGTAAGTGATGTCAGGAGGAGGAACTCCGGACAGACCATCACATGCTCCACCTGGTCGCAGGCGATCTGCCCCGCCCCGCAAAAAACATAGCTAAACATAGAGAACTGTAAAATCAGTCACAAAACCCTACTTCTAAAAAAAACCAAGAACTCAATATAACACAGAAATTACAAACATCACGAATCAGATCAGAGCACGTCCACACCGGATTGCTCTGATTAGAGCAAAACAAAGACTTATAACTAGGTTCTCCTAGGTTCTTTTCCACCTGAAGACGGGGTCAGATTCCAGACCCCGAAATGCCATGATACTAGTTGTAACCGTCTTGGCCGTCATCAGCCGTTGAACCGTCTCGGTTTTGATTTTTGCGGGCAAACGCCCGCAAAAATCAAAACGAAGACGGTACGTGATAGACTGCTGGCTCTCGAATGACAGTAGCAGCAAACAGAAGTCCGGGGTCGCTTGGCTGCAGTCGCAATGCCAAGATTTATTCGGTCGCAAATATGTCGGATTCGGCCGTTATGTCTGCAACGACTTAGGGTGAAAGTCAGTTGTGCCCCAACTTGTTCATAGGCGGTACTGAGATGAGCTGGTAGGTACTAAATGTTGATCTTGATCTGTCATGCGTTGATGGGCGGCCAATACCTAAGAGTGACGAATCGGCTCACAATATACAGTATTTAGTAAAATTTCACCTCTAAATTTATTTAGAAATCGCACCGGAATTTTAACTACCAAAGAAGTAAAAACGCTACATTTACAAAGTTTTATTCCCTATGAGTAAAATTAAAATTTGTTTCAAGTCAATATTTATATGTAAAACTTTGGTAAGACTTACAAAGTTACCATATAGCAATATGTCGTGGTCTTAGGACTGAATACGCACGCGATGTAGTTTGAGTTAAATAGAGCACGAAAAATTTAATCGTGCTAATATGATTTGGGGAATTATTATTGTATTACTTTTGCGCCATGCCAACCCAATTAAATCGACCACCCATTTAATGAATGGGTATGAAAACTAAGCCAACTGAAGTCGGAACTATTTAAGGTGAACATTACTTTTTAGTAAAGTAGAATGACCTCTTCAATTGCAATGTCTATTGCAGTTTATCTAGTTTCGTCTCAACTCGACCTCACTCAAACACTCAAAGTTTCTATTACTGAAGCCTGCTGCAACTTAATTTAAATTACTGTGTTCATTACAACTAAATGACTTCATGAAAGATATCTGTATTTTTACTCTCTTGAAATCACCTTATTATGAAAGTGTATAAAGTTGTTTCAAATTACTCTAATTATGGCAAACCGTTATGGAGGACATAGTTAAAAAAGAGAAGAGAAAAAAATCAACTAGCTTGAGAGCGAAGGGAGGATGTTGCTCAAAAGGAGGATGTTGCTACCTAAATCAATTGACATTAAAACAGGGTAACTCTATGACGGATGGGAATTGGGGATACTGCGTTTGTGTGTATATATTTGTGTATAAGGGTCTCTTAATCCCTTAGGTGTGCCACGGCTGTTGAAATACAGTATAAGGTATCAGACTATTGAGGCAAACATATCCAAAGCAACTATACAATTTGAGTTATTTTCAGTGACCTTAACCGCAGTAAAAAGTAGTTGCAAGTGTAAAATATTTCATCCACGGACATACCTCCAGCTCCCTGCAGAAGTAGTTCCTGGCGAACCTCAGAGTGCTGAGACAGTTGTCCGCGCTGATGTTCCTGCTGATGTAGTCGCTGCAGTAGCGGACGAGGCTCTCGCACGAGAACCTGTCCGCAGCGACCATCAGCGCGTGCGCGTTGTCGCCCGTCAGCGCGCAGGCGCCGGTGTACGCGAACTCTATGATGGCGGCCACGATGTCCCCGGGCACGTCGGCGATCACCATCTCCTTGTACTCCGGCTCCCCGTGGTTCAGACTGTTGGTGAAGTACGCCCTGAAGTACGGACTGAAGGCCCCCAGGATCACCCGGTGGACCTCGAACGACCCGCCGTCGGAAGTCCTGACCACGCCGTCGCACAGCTGCCTGTTCAGCCGCAGTTCGTTCCACTTCTCGGATTGCATTTCGATGAGAAAACGATGGGGTGAATTTTTAATTGCGAGTATTGGAATTTAAAGCCGAATTTGCAGAATGATAGAATATGTGGGTTTGCAATAGTTTTGTTGTGAAACAGATCAGGTGATCGAGTTTGTTTTCGGCAATTAACGTCACTGCCTTTTCGATCGAAAAAATTAGTATAGTCACGAAAAGGGAGAAGTTGTCAGCGGAAAAATATTTTGGAATGTATAAATGTTTATTTGTAAACAGTTAATAAAACGACGAAACAAAGTAATATCTGATTATTGTTCTATGATTATTAATATTAGATCAAACCAATATAACATTTGTTGTTAAAAAACAAATGATTATTTCGTGAACAAAATGTACATACTTGATAATTAATCAAACATCCATTTTAAATTTGACGTATATACTTTGTGCCAATTAAGGAATAGTCCATATTTCGTTACTAGATTAGTAAGTAATATTTTATCGGACGAGCATGATAATTCCCACTCGAATTAGAGCAGAGTGCAGGATTTTCATGAGAGTTCGGTAATACTTTCCGGGCGTGTGACGTAGGATACTACTCATCATACTACTCAGAAAAACATATTTAATAACTTTTTTCGCATAAGCCACTATGTTTCTCAATTCTTCAAACCTAGCCTACAATAAACAAACAATTAATTATTGCTGTTACTAGTGCTGGCACTACATTCCTCTAAAGTAAGCTAATAAATCATGCACTGATCGTCGGTTTGCTGCAATCAGCTGTTTGTTTGTATTGTTTGCTTCCGTTATTTCCGTTTCCTAGTGAACGGTAAATTTACCGTGCAGTTATTGGAAAAGAGTAACTTTCCAGCCAAGATTAAGGCACAGAAAACAGATGTTTCTGTGTAGTATGATGTAATAGTATATTTCATTACAAGGGGCGAAGAGACACTTTTCGTACGAGCTCAAGGTTTACGACCGAGCCGCCAGGCGAGGTCGTAATTTGAGCGAGTAACGAAAAGCCACTTTAGACCCGTGTTATGAACTATATTTTTCGTCATACTGCATAAAATATCAAGCTAACGACTTAAAAAAACAAAGGTTTTACGGACGAAAGAGTTGATTCCATTTAGTTCTTGCATTTTATAATCAGCTGATTATCTGTAAATTGTTTTGATGTTATGTCAGCTGATGATAGCGATTGATGTATCGAAAGCTGTGTACTATCGATTGCAACAACGAATGTTTTAATCTACTGATTCGTATAATGAATCAGACTTACCGCTAACATCGTTATCGCTCAGCTTATGTTCTCACTGAGACAAAATTAAATTTTATTCAGCCTTTTGGCCCGTGTAATGAACTATATTTTTCGTTATATCGCCCACTACAACACGCTAACTACTTAAGAAAACCAATCTATTACCGTAAACGGTACCTCCCAAAGATTCTTCCATCTTGTTCTTGCTATTTAAAGCAATCAGCTGACTGTATGTTTCATTTGTGTTAGTTAGATTGACAACAATGAACAACTATCGATGTATCGAACGCATTTAATAATCGATTGGTGCTGGAATGAGCGAGTTTCACAAATTGATTAAACCGACAACAATGCAACAATAAAATGCAATTGATAATAATAATCGATGACCACTCTTGATGCAATCGACAGCTCAACATCGACGCTGACTTACACTCGTTTGCAGTTTTAGTGCATCATAATCGAACAACTGACAGCTGACGTGCGTTGACATCAACTGTCTCTTTTCCTCCCTAGGGTGGAAAAGAGCTACTTTCGCCTCGCAACGCATGGACTGAAAACAGTCGTTTTTGCAGCAGCATGACGAAAAAATGTTTTTAAGAATAAATGGACATTTGTAAAGCATACTACTCGGTGAAAAGACGTAAATTAATATTAACGAGTGGCTTGAAGGGGCTAAAAGCCCCTAATGAGGGAAAGTTCAAACAATCCTTTTTATTATAGTACAAAATACCTTCATAGCAAACTGAATCCACCTTACATTGATATCTAGCCTACCACATGGTTTTCAATCAAGTATCAGCATCACATGTTTTACGTAAACAAAGCAGACGTTTTTAGATCCCAATGCTTTTTAAATGGCAGATATTTTACGTTATTTATCGTTTTCTGGCGAATTTCAAGCAATTTCATTATTTTTCCCGCCATCACGGAATAGAGACCTTTAATTTGAGTCTCTCCCATCTTTCTACGACTTGTCAGACGCCCACAATTTTGACGCAAAGAATCGCCTTACGAAATTAAATATATGATGATTTGATCTGTCAATGTTTCTTAGTGAAGTAGCTGACTTTTACTATGGGCACAATAGATAGATGGGCTATAGACCGGGAACGCAGTTTCACCAACGATTCCCCGTATACAGTTTTTTTCACAAAAAATCAGTTTCCACGAATCTGCAAAATTGAAAAGCATAAAATGACCCAACAGCCGCGTTCTCTCCTGTAATAATTTAATTACAGCACTACCGCAGTCCTGAAATCTAAATGGCTTAACGAATTCAAGATTGATGTGTGAAATAAAGCAGGCATTACACTGGATTTGGGAGTGAAGGATGGTGAATAAATAATGGTTTATTAAAGAGTTTATCGCTATAAAACTACGATTGAGAAGATGCAAAGTTAGGAGAAGATTTACAAATGTTTGTGCATCTCCCAAAACGGGTTTCTTGCTTCTTTAACGGCCGCTATTTCTCAACTGAAGAAAAATGATCGGTTGGACAATAACTTGAACGCATTCTTCCATAGAACGGATTTATTTTCATATTGCAAGGATAAAGTATTCACCTACACAAAGGCTTTTAATTTGTTAGTGTTTGTAGCAGTATTAAGTAAATTGCGACTAAGTTATGTAGAGCATAAAATTAATACGTAGTTAATAAAATTAGCCATGCTGTACACATAATATGTCCAATAACTTTGTCTCTCATTTCTATATCAAAACAGAGAGCTTTGAAACCAGTGACATTTACTTTCCTGATAACATATGAGGTGCTAACTGATGATGAAACGAAACATGTGTTTAAACAATTAATGTGGTTAGTAGTAAACCAGCTTTTTAGAGGCAATGTTAGTTATTTCATCCAACGATTTTTAACTATATAATATATTATGCTTCTCATTTTGTTAAGAGAAAAGTGTAGTTATCTTGGGCGTTGCCATGATGACAGCCATGTTAAAAAAATTAATCAAACTGGATACATAACTAGATGACCGGGTAACTACTTTATCTGAAGAGATAGCCTAATCCTACTGATATTATAAATATAAAAGTATGGATGTATTTGTGAATATCTACCTTTCAACCACGTGAAAAATACCAGGCCGAGCCAAAATTGTGCAGGAATAGAGCCACTATATCAGAAAAGGACATAGGCCCATTCACTCCCTTAAAATCCCCTTGGGCAACGCCCCGTGAACGTCCTTAGCTTCAATGATTAAATTTTATAAGGATGTAAAATACTGAATTAATTGTAAACAGCTGTAAATACTAGAATTTGACACTTCAAAGAGCAAAAGTAAGATCAGCTGTAATTCTTATTGTTAGCGAAACCTCGGGCAACTGCTAGCATAGACATAAAATAAACGGTATCAGGAAACTGACACATACTTTCTCCCTTCAAGTCATTTAAAACCAGAAAACGTCTATAGTGAAATAAAACAAATTAACAATTAATTATCACACAAATATATACCAAGTTTTATCAAAATCGGTTAGTAAATAATGGAGATATCGGTTTTTGAATATTTGCCATAAGAATAACATTGGACAACGTACTGCATTTACCGCCAAACTAAAATATCAATTATCTTTGCAACCAGTTGACGTAATGATTCAAAATACTAGATTATTTAGTTTTTTAAGCCAAATTTAATGGTTGCAAGTATATTTTCTTTAAAAGTTACAGTTTTTGTTAAATTTGAAAAATATGAATTTTTTAACTCTTAAAACCCCATAACTTCTGAACCTGAATTTTTACAGACATGCGGGTGGTGCTATTTTGTTTGTCAACCTAAGCACTAAAAACTATGAAATTTTTATCAAAATCGTTACAGCCGTTTTTGAGAAATTTGGATTTTTGTCATTTTTATGGGTTTTTATGGGGTAAATACCCTTAAAAATCAAAAATTCAAAAAAATGAAAAATAAACCTGGAGATACTACGGCTTTATACCTAAATGCCAAATTTCATGAAAATCGGACCACTGGTGTCGTCTCTAGCTTTGTTTACATCCACACACACACACAACACACACACACACACACACACACACACACACACACACACACACACACACACACACACACACAGGCCGAAAACCACTTTTTTGGATTCAGGGAGCACTAAAACGAATATATCCACCAACAACTCAAATTCGAAAATTTTGGCGAAAACAATACTTTCTCCATATACTATGTATAGGGGGGAGAAAGTAAAAAAGGCAAACGGTCATAAAAATAAATACAAAGTTTTAGACAGAAAAGAACTAAATGGAATGAACTAGTTCAAGTTTGATCAACAAATTGACTTATTTGTAATAATACTTATTATAAAATTGACCTGGTAAAATTAGCAAATTAAATATTTCGATGATTTTAAGTTCCAGATATAAGGACAAAAAAGTAAATATTATCATAACAGGTCCTGTTGTACCTGTTCTTCGCACGGTTGGAATGGAAAGTAACAACACGGATTCCAAATAAAACTATCAATGTTCCAAAAATTAGTTCTAAATATATACATTAAACCATCAGGGCAATAGGGCCCGAGGTGATTTTAAGGATTTGAAGAGGCCTTGTGTTCATCGGTTCAAGACCCATCTTTTGTAAAATTTCAGTCCGGACGGTTCGATATTTTTTGTCTTTTCCTCACATAAACATACAATCAGGCAGCCACATATTCTTTATAATATAGTGATATTTAAAAGGAATTCTCACCAGTGGTTTGTTACAAAATGTCCTTCACCTCTTCTTTAGACTATATTTATTTAAATTGTTCAGGAATCCTCCTACAGTTTTTGACCGATTTCAATAATTTATAGGTATTAAAAGGTATTCTTGCAAGAGCTCGATTTCAAATTTTGCAAGGTACAAAATGTATGAAGGTCCAGGCTTAAGGGAAAACCCTAGACATCCCCAAAGTTTTGGAAATTTATAGTAAAACAGGTGAGTGGAGAAAATAGAGTTTTTAAGCAATGTTATTACTGTATTTTTAACCATGAAATATATTCACTGGGTCAGTTCTTTATATTTATTTTCTGTAGAAGAGGATAGAAAGTGACTACTGTATTTTATGACAAAGGGCTTTAGCCCCTGTAGTGTGAATAAAACTGTTTGAATCCAAAATAAACTACTTACAGGTTAATGTGATACTAAAATATTCTATGAAATAAATTATGAATATTCCATAAAATTGTATTGAATTAAAAAGGTTTTATAAAAAATAGAAAATAACAAATACAACAAATTTATCCACATCGTCATACATTATTCAAACATTTCCTGCCAGTACAGCATCCGATAGTTTGTCAACTTCTAGTAAGGTAAGAACAACACTATTCGCGTCAGATTTTAGTAGATTAATGTTCTCTTATACACGCCAAGCGAGAGGCTGATCTTTACGACAAAGAAAGTGCTACAGAATCACATCCCGGCCATTGTTCTGTCGACAAAACCCTGTACTGAAGCGTGTAAAGCAACGTGTGGTGAATATAAATATTGTTTATACTTCAGTTAAAACTATAAGAGCTTAAGGGTTGTAGGTCCAGTCCGATAGTTGTTCATGATAGAAGGGTATGAGGAATGTCATTACACTGTGGAAGCCAATATTTGCATACCAGTTTACAACTATTGATGAGGATAAGTCCTGCTCCCTTTCTTATTGAATTGGATTTTAAACACAGGAATTAGCAAATTTTTGAGTTCAGTGTATTTAAAAACAAAACTGATGAATCCTATTACTTTAAATGAGCAATTTTTAGATTGTATGTAGATTATTTTTTATTTTTAAGTTCACCTACGTAGTTAAAATTTGCTGTTTGTGCTGGAAAAATCTTGTTTGGAAAGTAAAATTAATAGTTGAAAAATTTAACATGGGGTCATATGAGTTGGTTACGGAATAACAAGGAAAAAGTAAACAAGAGAATCATTCAGCTGTTCATAAACAAGCCACTTAAAACCTTTATAGCACTTTGCAGGCGTCCATGGAGTAAAGTTTTGCCACGGCAGGCATCGATGTATGTGGAATAGAACTGAGATAATACAAATAAGTACAGATTGTTCATGGAGTATTCAAATACTAACATCACCTAAAACTTCCAAAAGGGCGAACAGCTGTGTTTTAGGTTGATGAGAAGTAATGTCAAGAAAACAAAATGTATTTATTTACATACAGGTGTTTATACTCAATTCCACATTCACCTTTCAGTACAGGCCTCTTGGGACAATGCAATTCTATTACCTATTCTCGGTTCCACGATCACCTTTCAGTATGGAATTTCCATAAGGTGTGTATTCATATGGCATTTTAATTTGTACTAACCAAATTATTTCTCTATCAGCTGATGATTTTATAACATGTTTCATGAACATTTCTAAACAAATGTACTCAGCAAAGGTAATAAAATAGTTATCTCCCATATGGCCTGTACTGATGGGTGAATTAATTGTGGAATTGAGTTGTTGGGTATATTTGTTTACTAATATCTTAACATTTTATTACAAAATTATTAGCTGATAATTACATAATTTAACTTAAATTGCCATTTGAAATACATGGCATATGGAAATTCCATACTGAAAGGTAAACATGGAACCGAGTGTATAGATTTACAAAATTTAAATCAGTGTAATGTTTTTAAAAGTTTTCAAATAAAATTTATGTAATAGAAAGCAAAGTCTTAAAAATTTACAAAGAAAATAATAATAATAATAACTTCTTTTTATGAGGACAAGGTTCATCCCAAACCTTTGGATAAAAGAAAATCCATCAAACTAAGATTATTTAACACCACCAAATTAAAAAAGTTAATTATTCAACTAAAATCCACTCCAATTTGCGCTGCAAAATTTGATCTACAACAACGTGCGTCACAGCGCTTGGCCACTGAAACAAGCTATTAGAGCATCGATTAGAAGAACAAAGGCTAAATTAATTTAATAATTGAACAAAATGGAAACCTCAATAAATCACTCCACAAAGTTAACTTATATGTTTGAAAATGTTACTGTTTCCCCGGAGCGAAGCTGAATCCCAAGATATTTTATATTAAACAATATGCCCCCCGAGGATTCGCCCATGTTCAAAATTTGAAACAGTTCATATTGCTCCTGCACTGTTTTTTCGTATCTGTCAAATGGCTTGGTTTATTTGTTTACATTCGTCAGCTTGGATGGATACATTGTTACAGCTGACTTACATAAAATGTCAAACAAACTTGTATACATAATATGACAAACAATGGTCACAAGCTTTAACTTATTCGAAAATGAATATAATAATTGGGGAATAATACTATGATTGTAACTAAAGTATAGTAGTTTACTGAGGAACAATATAGAATTATGAAAATTAATTTTGGCATTGTACTAATCTCAAATCCCTAGTTTGAATGAAAATTTATCAGTTAACTTTAAAAATGTGCATATTACGGATCCATGATACCAGCACATTGGAGCACATTTGTTAAGTGTAGAATGAATGTAGCTTCGTTATTAGAAAATACAGGCTTACAGTACTAGTGTGGGGCCTACCTATGCTAATGTAATGGTTTTGTGAAAAAAGACGTTTATCTTTTCCCGTTATCGATTTATTGGTCAGAAGAAAAATACTTAGCGTATAAATGTAAATAGGTATATAGCGATATTCAAGTAGTTTCTATTTAATACAATAACTTTTATATTTTAGTTTAGCTGCGGGATCCTACTAATATTATAAATCTAAGAGATTTTGAGTTTGTTTATTTGTTTGAAGTTCCATCACGCCTAAACTATTGAACCGATTTCCCTGGTATTTGGTAACCAAATGTGTGGAGTTGGGGTGGGCATATTTCAATTTCTTAAAATCGATTGAAAATTAAATTTCTTTACCTCTTAAGCTTCACTGGACGTAGTCGAAGCCACGGCTATCTTATAGTAATTTATAAAAGTAACACAATATTAAATATATATGTTGGTTGTAGCTGTCTTAAAAATAAATGAATTGGGAATTGGTAAACTCAATAAATTTTCCTCACAAGTAAATGAAGCATGGAATTTCCAAGTCAACTGGGGCGAAGCCAATGAGACAAAAATGAGGGAGGAAAATTTATTCAGCGACATCCAGAAGATTATTTTTTAATTTTACACCTCAGTAATTCATATATGTTGATAAATACAACAGTTTTGGTATATAAGTTAGCTCAAGAAATTACGTAAACCCAATGGAAATCAGGTAGAATTTCCTTAATGGAATCAGTATAACAAGGATTAATGCATATATGATTGTCAAAAATTGAATTAAAGCAATTATGAATTCAGCCGTAGATCGGTAACATCATTTTGCGGGAGACGAAAAGTCTCCCTCTTGTGACAATCAACAATCACTTTAGAGCGTATTCTGTGGAGTAATAGAACACCAGCGATGTTTCCGTAAAACGAGATTTACTCAGACGACACTCCCGGGACTGTCAGAGAACGTTGGATTTTAACAGTTGGCTGCGCTGTGTGATGACTTTTCTGTCGACTCAACAATGAATGGTTGTCTATGGAACTCCATAAATAAAATCGAGGAAATTTATTTTTATGTTATCGGAACTTTGGATTTGAAAATCATAAGAAAGCATTTACGGAAATCTTTTGAAAATGTAATGCTTACGAGGAAATGCATAATTTAATCAATGTCATATCTCAGGATCCCTTTTACCAGATTTAAAACAGGACATTTAAACAATTTTCAGCTTTTTAATGTAAGCTCAAATTTATTTTCAAGAAGAATAAATGGAGTTAAAAAAAGCCTCTTTTTTGTGTGCGATAAACTTTAATTTTCATCATTTTCAAGAAAAATCAAGATAAAAATATTATAAAAGTAAAATTTTTTCTCATGTTTCCATTAAAAAATCATTTCAATCTACGCAATTTTGAATATCAGCTATAGCCTAATACCACGGATTAAAGAATATTTTGAGATATATAGTATAGTATTGAGTATTTTTAATATAGTTTATATTTTATGCAAAATCATGATCAATGAACTTTAACCACTCAAAATAAAGACAAATAAAATATTCACCTGTAAATTTAAAGATAATCAAATGTTCAGTTTCATTTTCAAATTATCCTAAATTAGGGTAAATGTAGGGATGTACAGTAATTATTATGCAACTTTTAGGGATTCCTCAATAAAAACAGGGTAATTATACTTTTTTAAGGGTAAAACCAAAAATAATATAGGACAACGTACTACGTTTAGTAGTTTCAATATCTCAGCAATAGATTGACTAGAATAATAATTCAAAATGCTAAATTGTTCATTTTTTTAAGCTGAATCCAATTCTGACACTTAAATTTACAAATACACCCGTTGCAGCAGACCTGCATACTCAGCGAATTTCAATTGCAAAGTACATATTTCAATCCAATATAGCGAGATTTGACACGTTTTTTAAGCTCCATAAGAATGACATGGGGAATGAGTACGCAGGTTTGCTGCAACAGGTGTTTTAAAACTGAGTGGTTTTAATTCAATGTTCAGTAGATCTGAACTAGAAGAAGCCATACACCAAGTTTTATCAAGATATGTTAAGAAATAAGGAAGATATTGCATTTTTTTATTTCCCATAAGGAAGCATTAACTCGGCGCAAAGGTTTGCAGGAAACAAAATCTATAAAGGCCAAACTTTAGGGAAGAGCCCTAAATGCCCTTAAATTTTGGTATGTGTCCTTAAAAGATAGCAAGATAATAGAAAGCTAAATGAACAGCTGATTAATTATTAAACATTTAACAGGTCATTAAAAAAGGCAACTAAAAAGCTTAAATGCTGCTGAGCAGAGCATTTCTACTATAGTATTTATATATTCGCCGTTATAAAATTACTAGCTTCAAAACTTAAACAGCTAGTCATTTACCCATATGATTATACAGGTTGTGTCTTCTAACAATAAACAAGGACAAAACAAAACTTTTCTCCACTAACTGATACCCATGGAACAACGTAAAAATATTATTAACTTTTTTAAATACAGATCATTCCAAAAACCGGGGGTCATAGGTCCGAATCTCAGAATCTTTAAATTTTAACATATTATGTCATATTATACATATATAATTTTAAAGCTCTAAACAATACGATCAATTTGGAGAAAAAAAACTCACTTATCTCTAATATTTTAAAAATGTCGGTAATTTTTGGGAAAAACACTGGTATTTACAGAATACCCTGTATCTCGGGAACCATTGAACATTTTGTTGTTTTGTATACAAATTATTTATTCTTGTAAACTCAGCTTTAAATTGATATAGACAAGTTTTGAAGCCCACTACGACGGCGAGGATAATTCCCGTTTTCAAGGTAAAAATTAATTGTAATTATTACGTTTTCTCTAATCAAAGGAAATGAAGACAATTGAGATCTAATTGCAAGCTGTTAAAATTACCCTCTTACCAGAACTTTGCCCCTATCGGATAGTGATGCATTTATTCACTAATGAATACAATAAAATCTACTAAAAATTGTTTTCAGTATACATCAGTGAAAATTTATTGGAAGGTTTCATCCAAATCGAAATATTGAAAGAGATGCGATCCATCAGTTTTCTTGCGATAGGCGGTGAAAAAGGAGGTACAAAGAAGTGATGAAATACAAGGGTTGGAAATATTGTCGCTATTTCGTGGCCTCGTTGAACGCCAGCATTTGTTTGAAGCTCCAGAAACTGTTAGTGACGATGAAAACAATTGTAGTTGTCGTTTCTACTGTTTATTGGATTGAACTTAAACTGTTTTGAGAATCTGAAATTAAATTTGACGAGTTTTATGAAGCCAGTCCAGTAAAACGAACGAAAATATTAGGGTTGCTGTGTGAAAGGGAGGGTAGAAATGTTATAAATTAAAATAAATAAGTTGGCTGGAAATTATAGAGGTAACAAACTCGCTTCTTTATGAGAAAATATTTAATTCGATTCCAAACAAATTCCAGAAAAAACTGATTTAAGTTACTGTAAACTCTGGGAATAGTTGCAAGATTTTGTCATCGAATTATAATTACGAAAAGTAGAGGATGGATAGTAATAATCGCAGGGCTTGGACAATTTTACCTATGAAAATGTAAAAATTGGATTGGGCATAGAACTGTAATAGTATATTTCGCAACAAGGGTCGAAAATGATATTTTGCAGGCTCGAGATCGTGTTTCAAATTCGAGACGAATTCGAGAATTTGAAACGATCAAAAGCTGCAAAAACCTTTCGGTCAAGGTGAGAACGTTATTTTTCACTACACTACACATTGAAATGTACAATAAAAATCACTACATAACATTAAAAATCTGATTATTCATTTTACGTAATTGAAAACAAAACTTTCAGGTTATGAGCGACGATACAACATCTTTGTTATTGTTTAAACAAACACAGCTTTTAAAATCATGTAATCCCATCTATCCTGTCTCTGAAACCTACTGAATACCGTATAATTAGGCTATGTGATGTTCTCACGTTGTTTCAAACGAATAAACGATCGGCTGACTTTTGGCCCTAGGGCCGAAAGTTTTCAGCCTTCTGGCGTAAAAGAGCTGGTTTCGACCACCAAATGATGTTTGTAAAACAGGTGATTACGTCGTAGTGTGGTGAAAACATATTGGAATTTTCTTTTCGTTACCTACATTTGTTGTACGTGGTAGCAGCACAGGTAAACTATTTTGTCTTGTAGCTTTTGGACAAACGAGTTATATGTTTTCGAGGGGTGATGACAAAACAAGGAATAGTTTAGTTCAACTTTTCGTTTGAAAGTTACCCGCTTAAAGATTTTCCTCACTCTATTTCATTTTTTATGGCTGCTTGCATATTTGAAGACATAGCTCCCGTGTTTTCCAACGAAGTCAGACAAGATCAAAAGTTGATCATAACGACAGTAACATCAATAATAACAACAACACCATGATTTTTTTACGTTAGCTGTGTATGTAATCTTCACATATTTTCTTCGAAAAAGAGTTACATTACTAGCAGTTATTTCTGAGAAAACATCGGCAAGAGACGGGAGAAAAGGAAAAGGCTTTTAAAGACTTCCAGCTACTTGCAATGGAGAGAGGGTGAAGGACGTTACATATTCATGTTTCTACACAACATTTGGGGAGAAAAGGAACGATTTGATATAGCATCACTTTCCGATAAAAAAGGCAATAAACATTTAAAGTATATGAACTTTTTCGTTAATTTTTTATATTCTTAAACCTGATGAATTCAATTTTAATACCGATCACAAAGTCACCTATTTCCTCCAAAACATAAAGAGTGGAGAAAATAGGAACTAACCTTGTATCTTTTTCAGCTGCTATGAAACGAATTCTTTGCACATGGCATCAATTACAGTTAACTGTTTTAGGGGCTCTCTTTTTTCGGCAATACTATTTAATATCTTTGATCACAAATAATTCGAATTAATACTTTTGAAACAAAGCGCAAAATCAAAGCACCTACATAGTTTCAAGGAATATAAATCCTTAATTTTCAAGCTAAAAATGAGTCATTTTAAGTTTTAACATGTAGATTAAAACTAAACAAAACATATTTTAAGCTCGTTTGCTGCAAGACTTACATGGACGTGTGTAATGAGTAAGGCATTTAAATAAAATCAAAAACACGCCAAGAGAGAAAGAAGAGGCGACACAAAACATCATCGCACACGCTCGTTACACACACTGGGGATAAACGGACTGTAAACACACCATACTCACACACCAACACCAGAACGTGTGACTTACATAGCTTAACATGCGTAAGAATGCGACACATTTGAACATTTACTTTAGTTTAACAACTGTATTAGCAAATAAGTCACGAAATCATTGTATGAACATACAAAACTATGTTGGAAATTGAAATGACTTTTTATTATCAGATCTGTATTTTGGGATGACGCAATTGTTCCGGATTCTCTTCAATCGTATATAAAAAACTGTCTGTTACCCGTGGTTTTAGAGTAGATTCAGATTCATATTCAGATAATTTTATTCCAAGAAAAGGTACATACAATAAATACATGAAATACAATTGTTGAATATCCCCACAAAGACTTCACGTCTGCGTGTGGGGAGAGTCTTTTCTGTCATACTTTTCCAAATTCACTTGGGTCTGTGAGCAACAACGTTTTGGACACACTGAGGACAAAAAAAATTGACTTACAAACTAAAAGAAAAACAAGTAGACAATCAAAATAAATAAAAATAAAAATGTTTAAAAGGTGTTTCAGCTTGCACCTTAAAAGCAACGTACACTGCAAAAAATAACATTGAAGGTTCTCCATTCAGTAGTCCTGACTGCGATGATACATCAATGTGTAAAATAGTAGCTAATAGTGCTATTATAATGGTAGTTTATCTAAATGAATTTGTGTTAAGAAAATACTTAGGCACCTTCTCGCCTACTAACAATATTTAATAGACCACAAATATGTATTTTTTAATACTAAAAATTCACATACATTTTTTATTATGACAGGGTTATAAGTTATAATATTTAATTTATTACTAGATTAATTTTTTTTCGATATCAAGCTTTGAAGACTGAAAAAGGCCGATGGAATTTCTTAGAAAAACACAGGACCGTAGAAACGTAAGGACGTAATGCAATATCTTGAAAGGATTTGATTATAAGCTTGTGAGTAATAAATTTGTCACACACCTTTGTAAATGTTGTGGTTGATGTAGTAGATTAAATGAATAAATATCCTACTGTTTAACAAAATACAAATCCGTCATTTTAAATTATAACATCTATTTAAAACGAAACAAAAAAATATATAATGTCATCCCCTTACATCTTTATAACGTTGTCAATGAAACCATCCAGAGGACTACAATTTTTGTTTAAATCACATGATGTTAATCATAAAAACGAACGTGTAAAATTATTTACGCCACACGTTATTACTGTTCTGATTGATCGATTTTGCATTATGAAAGCAAGGGACATACGAGTAGAATACTTAACGAATATTTAAGTTGGAATGGTAATTTATCTAACGTTTTGCTGGAGGTAAAACAGCTTAGGAAGCTAATTTCTTCCCATTTTAATAACGATGCGCCAGTGTATGAGAACGAAGTGATTTCTACGTCATTTCACGAAAGTTTAGCTTGATAAGTAATTATAATTTAATAAAATAAACAACATAGCATATTTATTTAAATGCTATACATATTAACAATTCAACCTATTTACCAATATTTTTGACAGAGACTATTTAAAACAAACAATGAAATGTTATTTTCATGGTATAAAAATATCACTTTGTTATATTTATTTTTTAAAGTAATAATTGTTTAATTACTGAATTTTTCCTATTTGGAAATTCACTGAGAACGCAGGTTTGCTGCGACGGGGCAAAACCAATGTTAATGTATGTATGTCGGTAATGTATGTTGTTAAATACATTATTTGGAAGCTTCAATGTGTACTATCATCTTTAACGAATGCTATTTATTTCAATAAAAATTCTAAAATCCTATACTAAGGAGTCTACACCTTAACAGAAGTATCCATCGATCTTTTTTAGTATACTTTTATTTTGGTTTGCGACAGTAACGTAAATGTAATAGTATATTTCGCAAAAAGGGCCGAAATGAGGTTTTGCAGGCTCAAGATTGTGTTTCAAATTCGAGACGAAGTCGAGAATTTGGAACGATTGAGAGCTGCAAAACCCTTTCGGCCGAGGTGCGAACGATATTTTTCGCTACACTACAAATTCTCCCTATATAACAATAAAAGTCTGATTATTTATTTGACACACTTGAAAACAAAACTTTTTTGGTTATGAGATATGATACAAACTTCATTGTCACAGTTTAAGCAAACACAGCTATGAAAATCATATGATCGTAACTATCCTGCCTTTGGAACCTATTGAATACACTATAATTATGGGATGTTTTTAAGTTGTTTCAAGTAAATAAATTATCTGCTGACTTTCGGCCCTCTGGCGGGAAAGACCTGGTTTCGGCCACCAAATTACGTTTGTAAAAGGGGTGTTTACGTCGTAGTGTAGCGAAAAATAAGTTAAAAACAACATGTTATGTTAAATTCTGACTTTTGCGTATCCTAATAATACGCGACTAGTAATTCGCGGCAGAATTGTCGGCAGTGATTCATCCTACCGATCTATCAACCTGCTTTGATCTAGCAAGCGGGGTGGTTGAACCAACGACTTTCTGACGAATATAGCGAGTTCAATTTGAATTATTTTATCTCAAACCTGTTAGTAAAAATTATAAATCTTTCTTTATTAGCCTGATTTTTGTTGTATTCACCTCAGGTAAATAAAACCGTCTCAAGACACTAAATATATATTTACAGTTTTAGTGTATTTACATGCAAGACGGTAAAGACCTAAATTTGATCTCTCATTAAGCCATATGATAATCCTAAGAGCTAAATCGAATGAAAACTAAAATGCTATAATTTTAGGATTTTATTCTTTATCTATAAACGTGACGAAACACGATATTTTGTACTGCCTGGTTAGGGGTTTTAAGAAGCGAAGCATTTGGAACCTATTTATCAAAGCGGTGTGGCTACGGGAGAGCGGCCTAGTGATAGACGTAGTGGTAGAATACCCTGATTATCAACGCGGTTTCAAACCCAGCAACGCCCTGGCGGCGAATGGCTGAATCCAGAATTACCAACCTTATTCACAGACGGATGGTATTAAGAAGGGATATTAAAAATTAGACGAGTACTCACGCAGCACTCTGGCATGACGGAGCGTATTTTAATGTTAGGGCTTTAATTGTCTATTTTACACCCAAAAACCTCAAGCAGCCACCAAGAGCGGACAACGAACCTCCAGCAGCCCCAATCGCTTAAAAAATAGACGAAGATTCATGTAGAAATTTACTGCGATCTACGTACTTATTAGCGAACTGCGTTCTTATTTTCTTACTAAAATTGCTCTATGGATCTCTGCAACACACAAAGGCCATCTGTCATCAAAGGCTTGATCTGTCATCAAGCAAAGGCCAATTTCAGTTCGCGCATTATACCGGGTGCGGCAAAAGTCAGCGTACCGCTGCAGGCCGGTGAGCACCATTGTTTATCTCTCGCGCTAATGCATTGTCACTCCTTATCTTATCTTATCATCTAGTTATGGTTTATTTTGTCTTCGTTTATTCTTTATCGATGAATGTTTGTTTTGTTAGTATACCACTTGTGACACTCAAGTTAAGTTGGCGAGTGTAGTGCTTGTTTTATTAACTTCTATTATGAATGGTTTTAATGTTCGCACCACGTCCTTAATGTTGGATCCTTTTTAAATGATAACTTCGATGAATGGATAGGAGGAAGAGGAACTATTGATTGGCCTGATAGGTCGCCAGTCTTAACTCCGTGCGATTTTAGTATGTGGGGTTTGTTAAAAGAACACGTGTTTTCCGAGTAGAAGAACGTGTGACTGGCTGGTTGGTGTAGTGGTTATAATGCCCGCCTACAAACTTGTAGGTAGCCGGATCGATCCCGAGAAAAGTTAGTAGCTTTTTGAAGGGTTGTTTCTGGAGTCAGCTGCCATTGGTTGTTGGGCTATTAATTAACAATCCTGTCTAAGGAACATGCCAACCTTAGTCAGTAACAAGGCTACAAGATCGCGCCACTATCATCACGATCATCACACTCATCCTTCACTCATATTCAGGGTAACGTCCTCCATGAGGTACCTGTCTTATTAAAGTGATTAAGTGATTAAGTGATTAAACCTCAAAGTTTAGAACATTTAAAAGAATTTATAACGAAACATTTTGATGTTTTATTCACACCAGAACTATGCAACAAAATCTGTAAATCATTGTCAAAAAGGCGCTACAAGTGTATAGACAATGATGGTGGTCACTTTGAGCAGCTTCTCTAATAGTTACATTAAAATAATATTGTTAATACTAGCTATAGTTATCTGCATTTTCAGTACGCTGACTTTTGCCGCACCCTGTATATCCTGCTTTGGCTATTATGCTGCAAACCTTATCACATGATAATTTCAACATAATAATATTGGTAAAAACAACATTTGACTAGCAGTGGGGCTGTAGGATAATGTTTCCAGAAATTACCCCCTCTCCACCCGCGCCTTGCAGCCGGCTGTCTCTGCCATAGCGGAAGATATAATACACGAACTTAAAATAACTTAGGGCAATTAAAAAACTCAGGCACTAATTAAAAAATAAATAGGATAAACCATACATTAATTAATTATACCACACTCAGTGAAAAGTTTAAGTCCATTTGGTTTGTAAACTAAATATTAGTATTAGGCTGGTTTTTGTTTAGGTAAGTGGCTTTAAAGTTATTTATATTTAGTGATGAGTCCCTAAGGTTAACAATTAGTGCCTTAAAAGTAAGCCATCCAATCAGATATTTTCTCAAAATTCTGAAATGTTCTAGGTGGAAATGAGTTCTTAAAGACCAATTTAGCTTAAGCTCGTTGTCCAACAGAGTGTACCAACTATTCACTGAATTTACTTTTGCTATATAAATTCACTCACTTTGATAGTAGCTCTATTATATCAATAAATTGGCAATATTTGTTTAAATTATAACCCAATACAAAGCATCTGAATATAGATTCCGTATAGTCATTGGTTGCATGTCGAGACCGTCATAACCTACAGGCATCCAATATTACTTTTGCGAAATTGTCAAAGCTGATGTAAAAGGTCTAGTTTCTAGCCTAATTATTTACCGTACTTGTTTCTACGATTTAAGCCATAGTTTTGCTGGGCTCTTCTATGAAAGTAGTAAAATAAAAATTAACACTCGAGCTAATAACAGAAATCTTTGAAATTAAATATATACAAATTATTTTGGCTGCGCGAAGGTAAATTTGGATTCAAAGTCAAATATAAAGAGAAGACGTTTAATACTTACCCCCCCCCCCCTTCTTCAATGATGCTCCGGTCTTGTAGTTTGATTAACTGAAACTTCACTTATGAACTTATCTAGTTCTTGGCCTCGCTCTATAACAGTATTTGAGTTGCTCGGATCATTAGAGCGTGGAAACTTCAACACGCTTAAGCTGATTGGTATAAAGCGAATGGTGGAAAATATTACTCCACATCTAAAAGTAGCTCAATGAGCGAACTGAGTGGTAGTTGTCTTAGTCTTAAGGATAACAGTTCCATTTCATGTTTCGTACTTAGATATGACAAATTTAACAAATTGTGCTAATATAATATGACGGAAATGTGTGTAATACTTGTTCAGATCAAACATTTGCTTATGAAACCAGAAATTGCCGCCATTTTAGCAGAAAACAAATTGAAAGATCCATAGTTTACACCACTTTCAGTCTTTCAGAATAATGCCTTTTGCAAAACATGTTTCAGTGGTAAACAGTTTTAAGATTGTAAATACAACCATAATATTACTCACTATCAAATGCTTTTTTATGTAAGCTAAAATTCAAGGACCAGTACTATTTTATCTGACTGCATTACGTTGTATTTTATAGAGAACGTCGCTGGAAGGAGATACATCCAACAAGAAGAGTTGTAAAGAGAAAGAAGTATCAAACTCTGATCAATCATACGTCACAACACAGAACTTTCCTCGTAAGATGGAGTGCAAAGGCTTTTGAGGGATGGCTCCAACTCTTTTGCATCTTCGCGCCTATATTTATTGATATATTACCTCGAGCAAAGGAAGAATAAACTAGTAGTAATTTTGATAATGTATTTAAATACGGCTATTTACACACAAAATGATTGAATATAGTTAGATAAAGCATGAGTCATTGTTATCATCGGGGGGGGGGGGGTCATTGTGTACATCGTGACTTGCTCAGTAATATCTTAACAAGAAGTCTGTATTTCAGGCCCAAGTATCGGTAGTTTTAGGTCAACTTACTTCCAGACAAACTCACAACGCTTATCGCGAAGATATAAAGTTTGGATTAAAGTAAAGAAGTAAATAATAATATTAAAGTGTGGAAGCGTGAACAAGTTTTAATTTTTAACATTTATAAAAGTCGACATTAGTTTTTGATCTCATAAATTAAAAGTAAACAAAGTTCATTTCTAATTATATTTACCACAGATGTTTTGATAACACATATAAGTTCAGACATTAAGGAAACATTTTCATATGGATTTGCCACAACGCTGTCAATCATACCTACCTCTCATTCCTTTGACTTTGAATATTTCAGTATACAGCTTCAGTACTACTGTATTTTATAACTTACATCGAATACTTTTTAAGCAGTCTTTACTGGCCGTGCCGTAATAAAACACATAAAAAGGAAATGACAGCACGTATTTTACAGTGTTATGTCAAAATAAACGCCAGAGATCAATTAGTTTGTTAAGCTTTAAACTGTAAAAGTAATTAGAATATTCCTGGTAATGAGACTGATACAAAACACGTTTACAAGACATAATTAATAATGTCAAGCATTTGGAAAACAACATGAAGCTGTTTTCGCCATAATTGTGCAATAAATCGAGCATATAGGCAAACAAATCAACCTTACTTAGAGTACGTTTTTTATAGCGTAATTGGATGAACTCACAAACAAAAAAACTGTTTTGGTTAACGATTCTTCGATTACTTTGAAAAACTGAAAAAGATTTTTCCCCACCCGATGGGAATCAGATGCTTCTCTCTGGCGGGCTTCTTGTGTCCGATTTAGTAAAAGGCATTGATGGGAGAACGTTTCAAACGTTTGTGAAAACTTTTTCAAAGTAATTGAAAAATCATTAACCAAACAGCACATGATGCACCATTTTCGGAATATATGTTTGCCGCATATTTAATCGCTAGTTTATTTTTTATCTGAAATTATCTTCAGTTTGCATCCCATTGTTTAGTAAATGCAATTTTAACCCAGTGCTAATTCAAGGCCAACTTTTTCACATTTTAAAATCATATTGATGAAAAACTGTTCAGAGAATGTTTGGTGAACTATTAAACGTATGTGCAAAATTTTCAAAATGATCAGTGGAATTGCCTTTGAGTTGTCGCGTTACGTACATACATACAGAGTTGATCCGCAAATACACTTCACCTCGTTCGTTCATCAATTTTGTGTTTTTTAAACAACCCAATTTAAAATCTGTTAAATCTCAAATAGTTTTGGACGTTCGATTTCAAAGTCTCGATTTTCAATAAAATAAACATTTTTAATAACGGTCTTTAAGTGTAGTTATATTGGGCCTAAAACAGAATCTGGGGAGTAAAGGGTAATCGTAAAGGATTACTCCCTTTACTTCGTCGAATAAAAATGTATATGTAAAGAGTTAAAATTGTGAGTTACATGACCCTTTTAGGGCCCAAAACGCCACATTCGGGGCATTTACGCCTCTAAGTTCTTTTTGCTCAACGAACTTGTCCAAGTTATCGTAAAAAGGAATGTACCTACCGAATTTGAAGGTAATCGAAATATAACGTGACTGCTAGAATGCTAGAACACTATGTATTTCTACATCTAGGTAAACGTAGAGAGGATGGACTTGACTAGCTTTGATACAAACAAAGACCTGTTGCTTCGTTAGCCAAAATAATCAATCCAACCGATTGAACAAAGACAAGTTACCTAAGCCCGAGACTATGATAACTTTTTGCTATGAAATATGTATGTAAAATTTTAACGGTGCGAAACATCTCGCATATTTTAACATCTCGGGGCTGCGAAACGAATTGAAGAGAGAAGATTACCATATTACTGAAGATATATGTCTTAACATATCCCTAGCAAAAGTCTAGAGTATTTTATGGTGTGGGGGCTCCAAAACGAAAATATATCACGGCCCCAATCCTCAGTGCCTCTGAGCGGGTCCTGCCAATAGCTCTTGTCATAGAATTCACTAAAAATTCGCTAATGATTAATGGATGATTTTCGAGGTTAGAACAGGTGAGGAGGTGGTAGGACACGTAGAGAGGATGAACTTGAGTAGCTTTGTTCTAGACAAAGACCAGCTGATTCGTTAGCCAACATCATTAATTTACCCGATTGAACAAAACAAGTGAAATCAGAGCAAACATTCCAAAACTCAAGAATTTTGCTAGTGGTAATCTTCTCATGTCCATAATTATATAATAGATTTATAGTAGATCTATTTTGTTATTTATAAGAAGAGTAAAAAATATGAAATTAGTTAACGCATTGTATCTACGAACAAATCTGTTTAATAAGAAAGTATTTATGCTTAGGACAGAGAGCGTCTTTTGGACTTTTTATTCAAACGTAATAAGTTTTTTGTGTTCCTTTTACTGAATTACTTAATAAAAAATTACTTAGTCAATCAATGGACTTAGTCAATCAATTACTTAATCAATGGAAATAAGGGTTTTTATGTAGGAAACCAAATTGCATTATAGATACAGATGCAAGAGGATTTTAGTGCTAATGGAAACAAGTAATAAATAATGGATAAAACCATCGGTTTAATCAGCACTAATTTCTTACGTGGGGAATTGTCTTATCCTCACCGCTGCATTAGATAGTATATTTAACGTTGGATCATTACTTAACCAAAAATGAATACTAAATTGTTGACTAATTTGTTTAAAAAGCTGGACAGCAGAAGTTCTTGTATTCCGGTATTAAAATGTTATAAAATTCATACTTAATTAAGAATTAACTACATTTTAAGTGTTTGCAAATCAAAAAGTATTTAATTCATTAGAATAAAAACATAAACATAAACATAAACAAACAAATATTTATGACAATTCAAACATATGTTCAGTTGTAGTGAAACACACAACAGTCTTCCCCTCATAAATCCAATCTCGTAGGAGGGTTTCGTTTTCTGCTAGATCGCCTCAATACTCCAGAGTCTGCGTAGTTGGAGTCTGCGTAGGTGGAACCTGAGTAGATGGAGTCGGCTTAGAGTCTGCGTAGGTGGAGTTGGTGTAGAGTCTGTGTATGTGGAACCTGAGTAGATGGAGTCGGCTTAGAGTCTGCGTAGGTGGAGTTCGTGTAGAGTCTGTGTATGTGGAACCTGAGTAGATGGAGTCGGCTTAGAGTCTGCGTAGGTGGAGTTGGTGTAGAGTCTGTGTATGTGGAACCTGAGTAGATGGAGTCGGCTTAGAGTCTGCGTAGGTGGAGTTGGTGTAGAGTCTGTGTATGTGGAACCTGAGTAGATGGAGTCGGCTTAGAGTCTGCGTAGGTGGAGTTGGTGTAGAGTCTGTGTATGTGGAACCTGAGTAGATGGAGTCGGCTTAGAGTCTGCGTAGGTGGAGTCTGCGTAGGTGGAACCTGAAAAGATGGAGTCGGCTTAGAGTCTGCGTAGGTGGAGTTGGTGTAGAGTCTGTGTATGTGGAATCTGCGGAGGTAAAGTCTCTTTTAGTGGACAATTCACACATTCATGAAACTGTTGTGAATGTGACATTTTGTATGGCATAGTTTCGTCCGATTCAGAAACGTTGCATCATCGTATCTGATCAACGTGCCTCCTCCACATCTGGCCTTCAACTGCGACCCAGCAATGAAGTAATCCATCCCTATCGGTAATCTTACAAAACTCCATTTATCACCCCCTGCGCGGTATGACCGAACTTGAACAGTGTCTCCTACTTTAAATTCTCTTATTGGTGTTTGAAACACAGTGGTTTTCTCAAACTGCCTATCTCTCTGCTCCGATGTGAAATCTCTCTTGATGAGGTTGAGTTTTGTTCGTATATTACCTCTTAGCATTAGCTCAGCCGGGCTCTTATGAGTTGTGGCGCTTTGAACTTTCCTGTATTGCATTAGTAATCTGCACAACTTCAAGTGAATGTCACCTGGCTCGTCAGCCATTGCTCTTAAACTCTTCTTCACAGTCTGTACATATCTTTCAGCTTGCGCATTAGTTGATGGATGTGCTGGACTTGTTACTTTATGTTTTATTCCATTCGACCTTAAAAACCCTTCAAACTCTTCGGATGCAAGAGAGGTTCCATTGTCAGATACGATTGTAATAGGGAGACCAAACCTTGCAAAGATATCTCTCAAAACATGAATCGTCTTGTAAGAAGTTATACTACGCATTGAAATCACCTCCACCCCATGAATGGGCCAGCAAAATCTATATGTACTCTGTTCCAGGGTGTGTTGGGTATCGTCCAAGGGTGTATTGGAGCCTTATTTGGTTCGTTTTGAACTAAACAACATCGTTTACATGACTTCACCATATTTTCTATGTCTTTATCAATACCCTTCCACCAACAGTACTGTCTTGCCAACTCTTTCATTTTTACCATTCCGATATGGGCTTCATGTAGTTCATCAAGAATTCATTTTCTCAAAGCCTGAGGAATGACAACTCTAATACCTCGAAATATGCATCCATTTTCAATTGTAAATTCAAAATCCTTGTTCCTGAATTCTGTATTATCAAGTGTGCCACCCGATTGCAATGCGTTATACACCACCTTCCTTATCTTTTCTTGTTTCATTACTTATGACGTCTGCAGTGATTGACATTTGCTCAATCTGTAGTTGGAGAATAGCTTTATCTGTGTCATCATCAATTGTTTCATCACTCCTCATAGGAAACCTTGAAAGGTAATCAGCATTTTGGTGGTCTCTGGTATTTCTATACTGAATATCGTAATCAAATCCAGATAAGAACTGAGCGTAGTGGAGCATCCTGATTGTAGTTAGAGCAGGTAAGTTTTTATCCGGATTGAATATAGTTTTAAGGGGTTTGTTATCAGTTATGAGGGTAAACCGTTGTAGTGACCACCGACTGCCCCACCATGTAGTGAATGAACTGATACATATGGTATAAAATCCTAAAAGTTGCTAGGCAATATATTAAGAAAAACAATTTTTAATCAGTTACTAAGTCTTCTCAGTAAAACAAGGTTTTCACAATATTATTATATTTTGTAATTCTAATTTTCAACAATTATTGTCATAATAAATGTATTATTCTATGAAATCTTTCTACATTTTATGTTTATCAACAACTACTATATATTTTATTCCTTCTAAATAGGTCTTAGTACCTATAGTGGTGACCCCGAGTAAAATGGAAAATGAAGAACTGATGGAACGACTGCGGGTTCTCGAAGAAGAAAACAACCAACTGTGAGATAATGTCCGTGAAATTATTGGAGTCGATGCCCCTCGTCTCACCCCGAACCAAACTGAACATCAAGACCCCACATTAAATTCAGTAACAAACGATCAACCGAACATGGAAGCTGCAACACCATCCCCACAAGTAAAACTTCCTCCATTCTGGCGTGAAAAGCCAGCTCTTTGGTTTGTTCAAGTTGAAGCGATTTTCGCCTTATGGCGCATTTCCGACGAGGATCTTCGCTTTACTCACGTTGCCACTCATTTGGACGAAATCACGGTTTCAGAAGTGGAAGATCTGCTCTTACATCCCATTCTAGAAAGCCCTTACACAAGGCTCAAACAAGAACTCATTAGGCGACTAACGGTCCCGGAACGCAAGAGGATCAAGCAACTTCTCAATGATGAGGAATTAGGAAGCGACGCTCCGTCACAATTCCTCAGGAGGCTTCGATCTCTGGCTGGCAGTACTGTGCCGGACACCCTCCTGAAGACCATATGGATGCAGCGTCTCCCATCACACGTACAGGCCATTCTACAACCTCAACTGACAGGACCTGGAATTAGTACGGACTCATTAGCGGTGACAGCTGATGCCATTCTGGAGGTCCAACCACCGCCTTTGGTGAGCTGTTGTGCTATATCTTCCAAAACAGGTAAGCCTGTAAATGCCTTTCCTACATTACTCCCTAACCGCGGATCGGGAACAGAAGCAGTTCTAGAAAAGTTATCCATACTAGAGGAAAAGGTTCGATGTCTATCGGACGACCTGTCTGCATTTAAAAATGCTCAGTTCGGATTACGAGGCCGTGATAAATCACACAATCAACATGGTACTGGCGGTCCCCATAGTGACGGCTATTGTTGGTACCACAATCGTTTTGGGTCAAGGGCAACCAAGTGTGTGACCCCTTGCACTTACCCTTCTTCAACAAACACACTCGGCAACTAGGTGCGGTGTCGGCTAGTTGTCGTTTACCTAGACACCAACTCAATGCACCCCCCGGAGTTCCAAACACAAGCAGTACCAGATTACAGGTATTTGATAAAAATTCGGGTTTCAAATTTTTGGTAGATACAGGTTCCGATGTGAGCTGTATACCTAAAGATTTCGTCCAGGACCCCTTACGACCAACCGGGATAGAACTCAGAGCTGCAAATGACTCTGACATCCCTACTTATGGCAGCTTATGTCTCAACATAAACATAGGGCTCCGGAAAACTCTACTCTGGAATTTCATTATTGCTAAAGTCTCTACTCCCATTATCGGCTCAGACCTCCTGGCCTACTATTCGTTATTACCTGATTGTCGTAATGGTTTCCTAATTGATAGCATTACGAACCTGAAGAGTAAATGTCAGTTTATCAGTAGTCAACAGGTTAGCGTTAAGGTAATTACCTCCGACCCATCCCAATTCTCTCTGTTATCAGAATTTCCGGACATCACAAAACCTCTGGGCGTACCTAGATTTATACCCCACAACACTGTTCATTTCATTAAGACAACTCCTGGTCCCCCAGTCTCATCTAGACCTAGGCGACTGGCTCCAGAGAAATACAAAATTGCTAAATTAGAGTTTGAATCAATGGTTGCTAATGGAACTGCGTGCCGTTCTAAAAGCCCGTGGTCCTCACCACTACACATGGTACCCAAAAAGAATGATGAGTGGCGCCCGTGTGGTGACTATAGAGCGCTGAATGCCCGCACCATTCCTGATTCTTACCCTGTTCGACATATTCAAGACTTCTCTAATTGTTTATCCGGGAGTACGGTTTTCTCTGTAATAGACCTTGTTAAAGCATATACACAAATCCCGGTTAACAAAGAAGACGTTCCAAAAACTGCAATAACTACTCCATTTGGCCTTTTTGAGTTTCCATTCATGTCCTTCGGTTTACGAAATGCTGGACAAACTTTTCAAAGATTTATTGATGAAGTTTTACAGGGGCTCGATTTTTGTTTTCCGTATATCGACGATGTATTAGTATTTTCAAAAGATACTGCACAACACGAAGAACACCTTCGTATTATTTTCCAAAGATTCGTCCAATATGGAGTTTTAATAAGTGTGAAAAAGTCGGTATTCAATTCTGACTCTGTGATTTTTTTGGGATACCAAGTCACAGCTAACGGAACTAGACCCATCCCTGACCGCATAAATGCACTGCAGAACTTTCCGCTACCACAAACTGCCAAAGGTCTAAGGCGGTTTTTAGGGATGCTAAACTTTTACCGAAGGTTCATTCCTCACGCCGCGGAATTTCAGGCTCCACTTCATACAGTTATTGCTTCTCTGAAAGGTAACCAAAAGGTACCTTGGAATGATGTATTATTAGAGTCTTTCAATAAATGTAAGAATCATTTAGCTGAAGCTACGTTGCTTCATCATCCCAGAGCGAATGCTAAATTAGCACTCTTTTGTGATGCATCGAATACTGCAATAGGAGCAGTATTGCAACAATTAAACCAAATTGGATTATGGGAACCTTTGTCTTTCTTTTCTCAGAAACTAACACCTAAACAAACCACTTGGCCAGCTTATTATAGAGAGTTATTCGCAATTTATGCTTCTGTTAAACACTTTAGACATATTTTAGAAGCTCATCCTTGTACTATTTTCACTGACCATAAACCCATCACTTTTGTTTTTCAACAAAAGAAGGATAAATTGCCTCCAGTTCAAACCAATCATCTGTCGTTTATATCTCAGTTTACGACTGACATTCAACATGTCTCAGGTTCCTCTAACATAGTAGCTGACAATTTTTCGAGGATAGATTCTATTTGCATCAACAAGGATACGAAAATTGATTTAAACAACTTAGCGGCTTTTCTAACTAAAGACGAGGAACTGAAGTCCATTCTAGAGAACAATACCTCTCTTCGTCTTCAACCAATTCAGGTCCCTGGCTCTAATTCTTTTGTCTACTGTGATACAAGGGACAATAAACAACGATTATACATACCTAAATGTTTACGCAGAGAAGTGTTCAATTCAGTTCATTGCTTGAGTCATCCAGGAATTAAGTGCATGAGGAAAATGTTGACCTCAAGATACGTTTGGCCTTCAATAAACCGTGATTGTAAGGACTGGACCTTGTCCTGCCAAGACTGTCAACGTTCCAAAATCACACGTCACGTCCACACACCTATCACCGATTTTCCTTTACCGCAATGTCGATTTGAACATATTCATGTTGATATAATCGGCCCTTTGCCTCGGGTAGGAAATTTACGCTACTGTCTCACAGTAATAGATAGATTTACTAGGTGGCCGGAAGCTCATCCTCTGCAGGGTATCACTGCCGAAGAAGTCTCATCAGCCCTTTTTACTTGCTGGATTTCAACATTCGGAGTGCCTTTGCGAATCACAACTGACCGGGGCAGACAATTTGAGTCTTCGCTCTTTACTGAATTAGGGAATTTGTGCGGTTTCTCAAGACATAGGACAACTGGTTACCATCCTTGCGCTAACGGAATGGTTGAAAGATTCCATAGGCATCTTAAAGCAGCCATCATGTGCCACTCTACCTCCTCTTGGGTCGAATCCTTGCCTGCAGTACTTCTTGGGATAAGAAACGCTTTCCATGTGGACTTGAATACTTCATCTGCGGAAATGGTTTTCGGTCAAGTTTTACGCCTCCCTGGTGAATATTTTGTCCCGACAACCGAGTTGGCACCTCTAGAAGACCCAACTAAGTTTGTTTCACGCTTAAGACTGAAGATTGCTTCAATCAAACCAACTAACATTCAAAGGCATGGAACAAAACAAAGCTTTGTTTTCCGGGATCTGGACACTTGTTCGCATGTTTTCTTAAGGGAAGATGGTGTAAAAAAGCCTTTACAACACCCGTACACTGGACCACATAAAGTTATCGAAAAAGGGGATAAAACCATCACCATTATGCTGCACGGTTCGCAGGTTAAAGTAAGCCTAGATAGAGTGAAGCCCGCTTTTGAAAACACCCAATAAAAAGTTTGAAAACCTAATGAAAAAGTTTGAACACATAATAACTTATCCAAGGACTTTTTTATGCATTTTTTTGTGTTTTTTTGTTTGGGTTTTACCATAGACTTCCAGTCTTCCCAGGGGGCTCGTGTAGTGACCACCGACTGCCCCACCATGTAGTGAATGAACTGATACATATGGTATAAAATCCTAAAAGTTGCTAGGCAATATATTAAGAAAAACAATTTTTAATCAGTTACTAAGTCTTCTCAGTAAAACAAGGTTTTCACAATATTATTATATTTTGTAATTCTAATTTTCAACAATTATTGTCATAATAAATGTATTATTCTATGAAATCTTTCTACATTTTATGTTTATCAACAACTACTATATATTTTATTCCTTCTAAATAGGTCTTAGTACCTATACCGTCTTCCGTAACAATAGTGGGAAAACTTATGCAGTGCCCAGTGAATTGCAGTAGCTTCTTTGATTATTTGACTATAATTGCGCTCGGCCTTAGTAAATGTACGAGAGATGAAAGCAATAGGTCTCTCGCTCCCATCATCCATCTGGTGAGATAACACTCCGGACAGTCCAAAAGGTGATGCATCTGTAGCTAAATAAAGTTTCCTTCTTGGGTCATACGGAACAAGTACCCTGTCACTTGTTATTTCTCTCTTGATAGAGTTAAATGCATTTTCACAACTCTTGGACCATTCAAAACTTTTTCCCTTTTGAAGTAGTTCATTCAATGGGTGGATTAGAGTGGCAAGATCAGGTATGAATTTATTGTAATAGTTAACAAGACCAAGGAGCTGTCGTAGTTCTGAGACTGTTTGTGAATTCAAACATTCTGAACATTCAAACATTCTGACTTGGTGAATTCAAAATTGCTTCAATCTTATCATCTGTCTTGTGTAAACTGGTAGCATCAATTGTATGTCCTAGGTATTTAACAGAGGTTTCGAAAAACTTGCATTTATTCATGTTTAAATGCATTTCATTACCTCTCAGGATCTCCAAAACTTGTTTTGTTCGCTCATGTGCCTCTGTAAGAGTGCATCCTTGAATTATGATGTCATCGAAAAAGCATGCTACGCCATCCAGGTTTCCCAGCAATTGGTCCATGCATCTCTGCCAGACATTAGGAGCTGTCTTGACTCCGAACACAAGTCAGTTCACCTTGTACTGGCCCTCGTGTGTACTTATGGTCTGAAGTAAAGCGCTCTCTTCATCCATTTGCATATGCAAGTAAGCTTTATGCACGTCCAAAGCATTGAAGTATTTTCCACCCCTCATTTTTGTAAATATGTCATCAACTCTGGGAATAGGGTATTTGTCATTGATCAAGTTTTTATTAAGTGTAACTTTGTAATCTGCACACAATCGTATTGAGCCGTCTTTCTTCACAACTGGAACTATCGGTGTACCCCAATCTGCATGTGTCACTTTCTCAATCACATTTGATTCCTCCAATCGTTTTAACTCGTCTTCTATTTTGTCCTTGATTGAATATGGCACTGTTCTTGGTTTGATGTAAATCGGTATAACACCTTCTCTTAATTTCAATTTACCTGTAGTGATTGTTATTTTCCCAATTTTGTCCTCAAAAACCTCACTGTACTCCTTTGTAATTTTTTTATTAGGTTCTCTCTGTCCGCAATTTCTACTTGATTCAGATTCTGGAAAGGTGATAGCAAGCTAATTAAGTCCATTTTCTGTATCCATTCTCTCCCAACAATTGTGCCCACATCCTGTTTGAAAATGTATAAAGATCCACTAAATGATTTCTGTTGATTTTTTACTACAACTTTCGCAAATCCCATTGGTCGAATGACTTCCCCTGTATAAGTCTTGAAAGTCAAATTAGAAGGAAAAACCTCCTTGGATGGAGACATTTCTCGAAAACTTTTAACACTCATAGAAGATATCGCAGCTCCTGTATCTAATTCCATCGGGCAAATTTTATCATCAACATTAACTTGAATTATGTACTTAAGAATTAAGAAATGACTACATTTTAAGTGTTTGCAAATCAAAATGTATTTAATTCATTAGAATAAAACATAAACATAAACAAACAAATATTTATGACAATTCAAACATATGTTCAGTTGTAGTGAAACACACCACAAATGTAATATAGAATACGCCGTTGCAGTAATAATATTTTGAGCAGTAAAATAATACCGTACAATTTAATTGATTATTTTTATTAATTGAAGTATCAAGTTTTTTTGTGACTGGTGAATTACGAAGGTCAGAAGGCCGGGACCAAGGGCCGACTGGCAGCTGTCTTGGCCGTCACATCCCCGGGGGAAGTGGAAATAACATGTCCAAACCACCCAATGGTCCGCACCGCTGCCCCGCGGTTCTTGTAAATAAACCGAGCTGAGAAATCCTTCAGCAGTTGTGGTTCATAATAACCTCAAAAGATAAACTAAAATAAATACAAATCCAAACCAATGTGTGGAAAATAATTATATTCGATGTTAACAAGGATTAATTCTCCCAAACCACATCGCTTGACTGTGTTTACAGCTTATACAGGGTGTCCCGTAAGTACAACAATTTTGGGAATAGGTTCCCCCCCTTTGGTCAAAACTTCCAAACTTGACTAAAAATTTTTTTTTAATTCAAGAAAATCAAGAATAACATTTTTTCTAAAAACGCCTTGTTACCGAGATATCCGCCATTTTGTATTTTTTCAATAAAAATTTATATCTAAAAAACTCTCAAAGATAACTTTATGAAACTTGGTATAGTGTTTAAGGTAGAAATGAAATAATTGCAAAATAATTTTGTTAAAAACTTTTTCCCGTTCCAAAATGGCGGCTATTTTAATTTTTCAAACTAAAATTACAAAAATCAGCTGATTTTATGGAATAAAGACAAGAATTTTAAACAAAATTTTTAACATTAGGCAACGATGAAATCAAGGATATTTTATATAGATTTTTATTGATGGATTCAGATTTCATAAAAGTAGTAATATAGGCCTAAATGTTAAATGCACATTTAACCTTTTACGGAATGATTAAGCATCCGTCATTCTTTATTTTAATAGCAATAACGTAATACTATTAACACGACTGAAATTTCACTTTTTTCTGAAACTATCAAGCAATAGGAATAAACATCCTTCATAGGAATTTTAGAGTAGGCCATTATTTGTTGGTTTTGTTGTCAGCCTTGAGGGAATTTGAGTATTTTCATATTACTGATGGGAATATTGCAGTCCCTAAAGCGGGCTTTTATAAAAAGGTTTAAATGGAAATCGACTCCAAATATTAAAATTAATGTTTGTGTGTGGCAATTTAATATTTTAACTTCAGTAAAGTGTTATTTATTTAACGAGCAGTGAAAATCGGCCCATTTTATGCGTGGGACAATTATAAGAACAATTATAAATACTCGTATGATTTTTTGATTTATTTTATCGACATAATGGATCAAAAAACGAGATATTTAAGATTTTTTAAATCCCAAGTCACTGTATATTTTAACCACCTACAGTTTTATTGGCATAGACAAAGTTTAATCATGATAAAGCCCACATTTTAGACAAGCATCCAATGAATAACATAAATTTACTATTCAAGTCTCGAAGTTATTAAGCATTTTTTTATACTAAAGCCGTTAAAGTTGTGATTTAATGTTAAAAAGGTTGTGCTATTTCAAATATTTAAAACTCTTTTACAAAAAAATTAAAAATATATGACAAATGTCAAGTGGTGCTTCAGTAAAACCACTGGGAATTTTTCTTATACTATATATAATCATATTCCTGGGTTTGATTTGATTTTGCTTCTTAATTATAACAGGCTAAAACTATAATAAGTTGACGTGCTGAGAGGACTTATGAAATATCAAAAAATAGAAAAAGCACTAACCAACAAAGAAAATTGATGAAAATTATGGATTTAAATAAATGTTGACGGGTTACCCAGGTAGATCTTGGTCTGATCAAGGGCGATATTGAGAGTCGCATTACGCTTTGCTCTGTGATCAATGGCGAACGTTACTCGGCATTAATTAGTTTCACGTCAGGGCGACTCCGGCTGCCAAAGCAAACTACGAAACGAATGCACTGTTTCATTCTACGCTACTGACGTTTATACATGTCTGCATTTGCTAAGAATTCCATAGTTTGCACTTGGTCTACTGCAGAGATTTCAAACGGATAAACTAAACGTTTTTATTTGGTTGAAATTGTACTTATTTGATAAGGGAAAATAAAGCGACTCTATGTTGATTACAGATAATTTGTTATACACTCATTTACTCACAAGATTGCATAGTATTTCACTAACAATAGGTGGTTCTCAGAATTAATAAATAAAGTATGCTCTGCTATTAGTTATTATTCTTCACAATAAAAGGATAACACCTACGTTGGTAGCCCTTTACAGTAGCTAAGTACAGCCACTAAACAACAACCCATTTTTTAGGCTACAAAGAAAAAAATTGCAAAAAACGATAAAAAAATTAAAAATTGTTACTAGACAACTATCTGGAATGGCGGTGGATTAATTTTTATTTACCAAAGAGGTGTCTTATATTTCCCCTTAACAATTTGAACAGCATAAATATTCTAAATACATTCTTCGCACCTTGAAAAACTGTGAAGCTAAGTTATCATAGGTAAGATAACATTTCATATGAAAACCTATTACGTCCTTTCTGCCATCAAAAGCTTCGCTGCCGGACATTATTACTCTTTTGATGGATCCCCCATACAAGAGGCACAAAAGCGTAATACTTCAACTTGAAAAGCTTGTACAGTGCTCATTTTGTAAGAGGATTTTATCGATATTAAATTATTCGATAATATCTTAAAACTATTAGCAGCATATGATAATTTTTTTTATCTGGAAAGTAAAACTATAATTCATAAAATTAAAAATTAAATTTTAATCTTGCATTTTAAGTAAAAATATACATTACTTTGCAAAGGATTGTTTGATTCGATTGAAGTAGTGGTACAAAAATAACACTACGAACTCATTTTAGCGAGAACAAGTTAAGTATTTTAGGAAATAATGAAAATAAATGGCACAAAGAGTAAATTTAACATTTTAAATATTTAATATTTTGAACTTTTGACCGAAAAATTGTTAAATAGTTGTTTGGCTTTCACTATTTGTTGCATTAAAACAAGTGACTGATTTGTTTAGATTTAGTTGCTATTCCGTGTCCAACATAAAAAAGTGGCCAGCGTTCCCCACGCTGAAAAAAGGCTGAATCCAAAATTCTAACATGGAACTATAAACTTCAAGAAACAATGGATTACAATAATAGTATATTTCGCACCAAGGGCCGAAAATGAGGATTTGCGGGTTCGAGATCGTGTTTCAATTTCGAGACGAAGTAGATAATTTGAAACGATCGAAAGCTGCAAAACCTTTTCGGCCGAGTTGCGAACGCTATTTTTCACCACACTACCCAATTAAATAAACACTATTATTATATAATAAAAAATCAGAATATTTATTTGAAACGAAAATAAAATTTGAGGGTATGATACTATTTACGGAAATAAAGTGTTGTGGCGATATGTATAGGAAAAGCAATAACGATACCCCAAAAAAATTAGAACCAAAATATCAATATATTTTTAGCGAATTTCCCCTATAGGGAAGAAGCTATAACCGTAGGTCTCATGGTAAGACCTAAGCCTGAGACCATGATAACTGTTCGTTTTGGGGCCCCAGAAGCAAAAATCACCATTCGTCCGAATATATATATATATATATATATATATATATATATATATGTGTGTGCGTGTGTGTGTGTGTGTGTGTGTGTGTGTGTGTGTGTGTGTGTGTATCTGTGTCTGTGAGCACGTTAGCGGCCGTAAAAATGGTCCTATCTTAACGAAATTTGGTACAGACATGTAAAATGGTAATCCCTCGGACGAGTTCGTAAACCACCCTGATTGACCCACTGTAGGGGGGGGGGGGGTAAAAGGGGATAAACCCCCTCAAAAATGGGTTTTTGAGTTTTTTACATAGAAAAATAAAATTTCTCGAATTTTTATTGGAACCATTGAATTAAGCTCAAAAAACAAACAATTTTGTATTTTTAATCACTGCTCTATGTCCATTGGTTACCGAGATATTGAAAGTGGTAAACACAGTACGTTGTCCCATTGTTAACCTAATGGGAAATAAGTAAAATTCTATATCTCACTTATTTCTCAACATATCTTGATAAAACTTGGCAAATGGCTCCTTCTAGTTCAGATCTACTAAATATTGAATTAAAACCACCCAGTTGTAATATATCTGTAGCAGCAAACCTCCATACTCATTCCCTATGTTATGGAGCTTACCAAAACATGTCAAATCTCGCTATGTTGGATTGAAATATATTGTTTTGCATTTGAAATTCGCTGAGTATGCAGGACTGAAAATGCACGTTCACTGAGTAACGGGTTTTTTTTTTCTATATATCGGAACTAAAATAATGATATTTACGATATATCGATATTTTTTATGACCCTAGGCCAAAAATGTTTTCGGCTCTGTGGCGGCAAACTGTGTGTTTAGGTCCGCGTTTCACGTCTGTAAAACAGGCGATTTCGTCCTAGTGTGGTGAAAACAATGTTTCATAACTGAGAGCTGCTTAGCAGTGCTTGTCCACAAGTTTGACGAATTTTAAATTTATTTCTCATTTAAAACAAAAATCTAAGTAAATTATGATAGAATTCTGAAAATAAAGGAAAATAACGGTAAACCTAAATTCTTACAATGATGCACACGATGATGCCTAAGAAAAAGGTATTAAGAAATAATGATTGCCTATTAATGTATTGATAATATATTGAACCACCACAGGAATAATTGAGATTATTTATCTTCAAAATTGTAAGTTCAGCTAACTGACAAAGCACTTGTCAGCAGAGCCAGTAGCCAAAGGAATTCTAACAATATTAAATGAATTACGAAGGTTGCTCTCACGTGGTGGCAAACAAGACTAGTAACATACTAGAATATGCAAATTGCCCTTAAATTCAAATAATTAAAAATAGGTTGGTAACTCATTATCTTGATTGACTGGGACACTTTTCACCTGAACTGAAATATTATTCTTTCAAGTAAGCCTCACTTTGCAAAGGGTACGAGGTACAGGAACAGTGAAACGCTGGCATTCTGAACTAGAGGAGTATAATTTGAATTAAATGAATGGAATTAAAAAAACAGGGGTTAAGTGTTGTTACAATAATATAAACAATGAAACTGAAAGTGGCAAATGACCAGCAAAGAACAGGGCTTACTTTTCTTATTAATTTTTAAATAAATTCTTTAATATTAAATTGTTGGATCCAAGTTACATTACTTATAAGGAGATGACGTGTTAAAATAAATTAATAATTTTTGAAACTTGAAAATAAATTTTACTCTTAAATTAAAATACGTTAATACGTTCACAAATTATTCCAAGTGAAAGTAAAACAAAATTCAACTGTTTAAAGTTTCTCAAATTTTGGAATAATATCATCTTGGTACATCGTCAGTTATATTGTGAGTGAGCAAGCAGATAAAACATTTAATTATACTTGTGATTTATTATAAATGAATACATACATAAATAAAGACGAGAAACACTCTTATAAATCCAACACACACACACACACACACACACACGCGCGCGCGCGCGCGCGTGTGTGTATAGGGTATATTTATTTATTTATTGTGCACTACTCTGTAGTTACTCTATGGAATATCAGGACTTGTACAAATAAAATTTGTATTTTGTATTTTCATAACCTTAGGTAAAAATATTCATAAAATATACTACATATTGCTAAATGGCAAATATACTGCAGCCAAATAGTGATAAAGTAGTATTTTATAACAATAAACAATTCGTCATCGTAGTTCACCGTAAAAACACCGCTGATGGACAGAATGCTAGTTTTGATACACCTGTCAAAGAGAATGCACAAAAGTTTGAAAGTAAGGGAGTCCAAACCCATCCCAACTCTTGTTTTATTTTCGCTACTATTGCTGTAATTTGTTCCATACGATACAATTGTTTCCATACTATTATATAATTTTGTTTTATAACTTGCACTCACTGCGGTTTGTTCAATATGGAGATAAATAAATACCAAAACTATAGTTTATGTTCGTTACATTTTCATCGCGGCGAGGCCCATTATGCTCACAGGTTCAAAATTAAATTCAAGTTAGAATCTTTTAATTTAGATAGGTGTATGAATTTTCCAACCCAGATTGTCAAATCACAGATTGTCAAAGAGTTTTGTTTACGCAACTTGTGGTGTTGTTGCTCTTCAGGGCCTGAAAAGCAACAACACCACAACCATGAAGTCGACATTTGCTGAACACCTTTTAGACTCCAACCACAATTACGAAAGCATTGACAAAAATATGACGATAATAGAGTATATGACAAAAGGTAGCAAAATGGACAGCAAAGAAGAATTACACATATATTTGAAACATAAAGGAAACCCTAACAGTGTCTTAAATACTCAAATTAATTTAAATAGGCCTAACCCAATATTTCACAGGATATGGAATATGAAAACAAAAATAAAATAGAAGGATTACAAAACATTCCCTACTTTACCAATAGTGGACATACATATGTTAATTTTAAATTTTGTTTACTTTTAATTTTATTTATTTACATTTTATAATTTTACTATCTAACCATCAACTTGACTATGTAATTTTTAAAAAAACCTTGATAATGGGCTTAGATCCCGAAACATGTCGGTTGGAAATAAAATCTAACAAAGGGTACTCAGTTCTTGTCATTTATTGCATATTAAATATAGTAGCCCTTAACACTGAATCAAAAAATCAATATATATATATATATATATATATATATATATATATATATAATGGAACAGAGGAAGCCTTTAGAAGTGCAAACTTTCTAATGTATAAGTCATCGGATTCATGTGGTTGAAGCCAGAAGAACAATTCAAGAGAACTTTTCAAAATATTCTGGAATCAGTTTAACCTCGAAAGACAACTAACTTTTGAAAGTTATCTCAACGACAGTGATAAGATACTCCGTTAGAATTTTAAGACACCATACAGTAACTACTTACTTAATAAGTAATACTTCAACGATTATCCAATTCCATAACAGTGTTCCAAAACAGTTTACTTTAAAACCATATATAGTAAAGCACGTTGTACTGAGGACAATCGAAGTATAGTTGTGGGTTACCTTACATAATGTTGTGGTTATTGAAAGTCAGATGAGGTTAGTGTTGTGAATTTAATCGCAGGGCGAGGTGATGTGGATGAGAACGCCTTTAGGCTTCGAAAGTACATGGACTATAATTAAAAACCTTTTGCTTTTTTTTTAATATATGAATATTTCAAAATTCACATGATGTATTCTGCAACCTATACTACTATTCAGCAACTTATTTTTAGGAAGGTGTTTTTTTTACCTAGACGAGGGCCAGGCTTAGAAGTTTCCATTGATATGCACTGTAGCTTAATTAGCTTACTGTCCACCCTCAAGGTTACGGCATTATCACTTAGTAAATTGCTATTGGTGATTGGTGGGATTCGAACCCGGGACCCTGGGAACCGAAGTCCCCCGTTCTACCACTACACCAGGCCGCTCCCGTAGGAAGGTGTTAATTTATTATTTACTTAATAAATTGTCTTAATGACATACATTGTATAGTTTTTCTGCTCCCGGGTATGAATAGTGCTTCTTCTAAATGAGCAATTCGTCTCTTGCACAAAAACCCCTTCCTTTCACCTTTGTCTTAATTTCTGGAAAAATAGGTTTATTAAATTTTGTACTGCGTGTCCAAAAAGCTAGCTCTATGTTGTGTTTTCTTATTATTTTGTTGATTGTTAATTATATTTGTCGTTAGAGTATCATTAATTAGTGTCATTTTTTGTCGTAAATCATATTTGTCATAGTTTGTCGTGTTCACAAATTTAATGTTTCGCTTTTTTGCATGTGGTAGTACATTTCTGTTTATGTGTTTTCAAAATGTTCACAATTCTATTGTCAATATATTATTGTCTTCCTTTAAAATAGTATATTTCACTACTAGTCACGAAATGGGACTTTTGTGACGAGTTGTGAACAATACTTTTCATCACGATGCAATAAGTAACCAAACTTATAAAAAATCATCCAACACTTCACAATTTAGTCATTTCTCTATAAGCAAACACAATACGGCTGAACTGTCTATTTTAGTTTAGTCAGTTGGTTGAACTGTCAAAAATAGAACTTCGTTTGTTTGGGTACGGCAAAATTTTGTTTTGGTATGGAAATAGTTTGTTTGGGTACGGAAATACAATGGTTGGGTACCGAGAAATCCGCTGATCATTATTTGTTTTTATGTAAGGAAATCGAGGGTTTTCGTAGATTTCAGCTGTACGGTTACGGGCAATTTTCGTATACAGTGTGATGAAAAGTTACATTCTCTATCTTTTCGAACAAGTGTACACAATTGCATAAATGTTTGATGTTTTTATCTTGTATGCATTGATCCAAAATTTCTACGCTTATGTTTAAGAAAACATAATAAACATTTTTGTGTATAACAAAAGTTTCTGCCTATTTCTCTTTTTAATGTTTGGTTGAGCTAATTTTTTGTACACAGCTAGATTACCGTAACATTTTCATGTTGAAAACAGTTTATCCGTGAATGACTAGATAAATAAATAAAAAATGAATTTATTGCGTGCCAGTCTTAACAACTATATTCCAATAAAAATAACAAAACAATTATTTACGGGTAACGCCGAGGCGTTATTTATTCAAGCTTACAACGTTATTTAATATAACGAATATATTAACAGATTGTAACTTAAGAAAATAAGGAACATTGTAATAAATTCAATATTAGTAAGAAATTCAGATTACTATGTGTCTTAAGCTATTTTTCAATTTTTAAGACACCAAAAACTAAATTCTGGGAGGTATAAAACTTTTTTCGTGAAAAACCGTGACATGATTGTGTGATGGCTTCAATTCATACAATGGATCATTAACATGCCAGATGAAAAATTAACTCCAGGGAGGTCGTCAAAAAGTCATTTATAAAACTGAACTATAAACCACTCCATCGAGGGAACAATTTTGTGTCGATGTTTTGCACTAAAAGCCACAATAATACTTCAGCTTGAATGGTATGAAGTCAAGTGATAATTACATTTTAAAATATCTCAAGTAATTTATTTATAAAAATATTAATCGTACGCAAAGCAATGCTCTAGCCATTTTCCGACCTAAATAATGTTTGTACAACCTTTGGAGTCATCACATTGACTGTTAAACATGCCTTTTTTTACTTTTTACATTAAATTTCCAAAAGAAGCAAAATGTAATGAAACAGTTATTACTTTAAAACCATAATATACAAAATCACGTTGTACTGAGGACAATCGAATTGTAGTTGTGGGTTACTTTACGTAATGTTGTGGATGTTGAAAGTCAGATGAGATCATCGTTGTGAATTTAATCGCAGAGCGGGGTGATGTGAATGAGAACGCTTTTAGGTTTAGAAAGTACAAGGACTATAATTAAAAGTGGTAAATTAAAAAAAGAAAAGGGTTTATTATCACAATATAGTAAACCCACAATACAGCAACTATAGTTAAGTAGCCTGTGATGCACAGACAGACCGACCTGAGGATAACTTTTACTATGAATTTATTCAATAGTAAACATTTGTACCGTGTGAAAATACAACGCAGTAGATTGATATCTTCATTAAAAATGATTTGAATGGGGGAGAGAAAGAAATCGGTAGTATAAAAGGTTTTTTGTTATACCGCTACGAAAACAGCAGTTTTTATCACATGTGATGCCGGGGCTAAAGAAGCTCTTTTTCTCCCTAGGGAGTAAAATAATCACTTAAGTGGAGGATGTCAGCTTTTTTTTCGTTTTTTACTGTAGTAAAATCAAGGTCTGTAGAGAAGAAGATAAATATAATATAAGGTTACCTACCTTCCGTAAGACCTATGGAGTCAAGCTTGTGACGTCAATGCCGGACATTAATGCTTACTGGGTCAAAAATACAGCCTCAATCGAGGGATCAGTGATGTGTTCCCTCTGATAGGTCAAGATGAACATCGATATTGCTACATTTCGAAACTTTTTCCCGTCCTAGGGAGCGAAAGGGTCAGCTGGTGGTGAGGTAAAATATTGATGTTAGGTTGATAGGGCAAATAGGAATATTATCTATTCTCATCTGTCCGAACAATTCAATGTAAACACAAGTGCAACATCCAATCAGCCGATTGTTGTAAGTAGCAAAACGAAATGGAAGCCAATTTTTTACCTCAAACAAGTTTTAAAATATGTTCTATGAGTTAACTTGCTTAGTTACTGATTTAAGCAACAAGTCATATATGTAGTTCATCCCAGATGCTTTTCGTAAGTCGGTTGTTTTGCACCAAAAGCGTCACTTTGAGCCCAAATGATGTATTATAAAAATTGTTAAATAAATCATTCCTATCTGATATTTTATTTTTGCATTTTGACATATTTAATTTAGTATTTGTGATAGTGTAACGATTTCTGGTGTTTGCGTTCAAGGGAAGTGCAGACTAATGGATGGGAGGCATTAGACTGATGGGTATAATAGGGTTTAATACCTTATTGTAACTAATGGTTTGATCAGCCTTTGTTCTAGGTGGAGTGATTGTCTTCTCAACTCAGTGCAGTTGCTCCTATTTAGCCTTGACAGTTCCCCAGTTGCAAAAACATATGAAATATTTTAAGAAGTATTTTTTAGACATGTATAGTCTGCCAAGTATAGTTTCTTTTCGTCGCAAAAGTCGGTTTTAATTAAGCGAGTCGGTTTTAATTAGGTCGCAAGTCGGTTTTGATTGAGAATAATAATTATATTTTTCCGGTGAGAGGTGTAATGCATTTACGAGCACTGATGGACACGTTTGTTCTCTCAGTAGTGGGCTCAAAATTCCCCGAATACCAACCACTCCTCTTGACACCAAGGTCACTGGTACTCTTTGCTCATTGCTTCGGCCTTTTTAATTACGCTTCGAGAACAACCTCCTTGGCGAAAGCTGAGCTAAGGCCGGTCGAGCTCGACCTTTTTCGCTGTGAAGAATAGCTTTGTCACAGTGCATGACACAGTTCTAGTTGCCCTCTCCTTGGAGCATAGCTCCAACAATGTTTTCGGGTGTTGCGACTGCGCGACACCGATTTCAGCGGAAAAATTTGTATGCTGAACTGGACGTGCCATCTGTCGCGTGCACACTAAAAAAAGTGTGTTCGGCCGTGCCTGCGATGCCGGGACAGTCCAAGCCAGAGGCGATTTTTCCCATTTTGTACAAGTAGGCTCGGAAATTCTGTGACCTGACAGGAACTGGGACACCAACTTATCGACCTCGCCGTAATACCATGGTCGGATGGTAGGAATGAGCCTTAAGGTTCAACGTCTCCTGGAGCTTATCAGCAGTCGAAGCTACGGTCACGCTCTTCGGTTGAAACTGTTACCCTGCCAACCTCGAGTCTTCTACGGTAGATTGCCTGTCTCTCCTTTTGAAGAAAGAGTGAATGGACGACTCCGGCGATCAACACCGGCTGGCGACCGTACGGTTTGGAGACCGAACGGTAGGCAGATGCGACCTATATGGCTTCTCGATGCTGGACCCGGGTAAGCCGGTGTAGGTGAGCGTACTTCTCAAGTAGGCCCAGACCTTCGCTCCGTACAGCAAAACTGACTGGGCGGCAAACATAAGCAGACGGTGGCGCTTGCAAGAGCGAGGACCGGCGCGCCGATGTTGGGAATAAGCCTGCCGAGGGAAGCGATAGCAGTGCACTTAATCTGCTCGCCGTAAGACAATTTACTTCCTATATGACACTTGACAGCAGGCCTAACGGTTAGTGTCTTGAACCTAGGTCCAAAAGCCAGCAGGTTTGATTACCGGCATGTCCACAAAAATCTGTGGTGCTTGGACCGCTTTCCTTAGAAAATGTTAAAGCAACTCATGGAAAATACTACTGGTGCTGACAAAAACAATTGGCTTCGTTGATCTTTTAGCTAATTTTACCTGTAGGGAATCGGATAGTTATCATACTTACTTAACATCGTAATCCTACGATAAAGTGGTTGTTAAGGCAACATTCCATACGACACCTATTATAAATCTTTGTATTGCCTCAAGCTTTGCTGCCGGACATTATTTTTTTTGAGATATATTCAATAGTCACTTAAGAGTTACTCTTCATATGAAATGCTTGCATTCGTCTATTTTGTAGGTGAATTTCCTCTTTAAATTTCAAGTTTCTTATATACTGATATAAATAATATCAGCTAATTTTATGTTGACATATTATGTTTATAAATTATGCTATATCAAATAATGGTTGTATATAATTCATACAGCAAATTATGACTTAATTTTGGGTGAAAAATCATAAAATAACCATTCTGAATGAATTTGGTACATGGATTAATACCAATTTTAGAGATAGGACTTCACACTTAACTACAATATGCCACTATATCTACACACAAAATAAACCCGGGATTATAGGAGTTGATTAATGTTTAGACTGTAAACACAAGGCAGATTTGCGGGGTGTGGGGGTGGCTGTCACATTCCCCGGGCTCACGTTGCTACGTGGGCGTCCAAGTCAGCAGAAGTAATTGCAAAACTCCTTTATACCGAGGCAACATAAATTATTAGATATGTAATATACGTTTTAGCAAATTTCCCCTATAGGGAAGAAGCTATTACCGTAGGTCTTATGGTAAGATCTAAGCCCCAGTACCATTGAATTCAGCTCAAAAAACCAAACAATTTAGTATTTTGAATTACTGCTCTATGCCCATTGTTTACTGAGATATTGAAAGTGGTAAACACAGTACGTTGTCCCAATGTTTACCTTATGGGAAAATAAGTAAAATTCTATATCTTGCTTAATTCTCAACATATCTTGGTAAAACTTGGTAAATGGCTTCTTCTAGGTCAGATCTACTAAACATTGAATTAAAACCACCCAGTTTTAATATACCCGTAGCAGCAAAGCTGCATACTCATTCCCCGTGTTATTCTTATGGAGCTTACAAAAACATATCAAATCCCGCTATGTTTGATTGAAATATGTTGTTTTGCATTTGAAATTCGCTGAGTATGCAGGTCTGCTGCAACTGGGGGTATTTAATATTAGGTATATCATACTAAACCTTAACATTACGCGCTCTGTATACATTTTTACTTTCTTCTCCTATATATAGTAATTATTTTCGTCATAATGTTGTAGTTTGAGTTTTATCGATCCCCCCCAACGAACTCTTAAAATAAAATAATTAATTTTCTTTGAAAATTAATATTTTGATTTAATTTGAAATTTGGCAGATTACAACACATTAAGGCAGCTCATTTTTATAACAACTACATGATTTTAAAAATTTAGGTCCTAAATTAAGTCTTAATATTTTTAAATTGGATCAAGCGTAGAGAGAGAGTATCTGACAGATTTCTGATGCACTTTCGCCTATACATCTTAAATGGGGCTGACAGTTCTTTAAAAATAATCTATAAACACACAATGATTATAATTACGAGTGATTGTGCATCACAACTTATATTCAAATAGCAAACAAAAAATCGTGGAAAAGTGTTTTAAAACACTCATCTATCGTCGTAATTCACAGTTAAAACCCAGCTGAGGGACAATATTGTACCTTTGATACATCTGTCAAAGAGAATAAACAAAAGTGTGAAAGTGAGGAAGTACAAACCCATCGCAGCCTGTGTTTTATTCTGGTTCTCATTGCCGCCATTCGTCCCGCGTTATTCCATGTTTACATTTTTTTGCGCTCACTCTAGCGTTCAAAAATACAAGCGATTAAGCTCCGTGACTTGTGAAATTGTTTGTTTTTTCCGGTGATTCATTAAATGTCCATAAGAAAAAGCAATTTCGCTAGTAAGTCTTAAATTTAGATATAGATGATTAGCTGTAGTTTTTGCGTTTGTGGGTAAAAAATCTCTATGATGGACAATATTTTATTCGTAAAATTATAGTAAGAAATAGCTTATTTTACTAGACAATCAAATGATCAATTTTTGTCATATAAACTAAACTATTACGATTTTGTTTTCAATTATAAAAAAGGAGAAACCAGGAAAATACACTAGACCCCCTTAATAGGTTATATATGTCTCAGAATATGGGCATTGCTTAAGAGGGCTCTAAACCTTTGCCAAGCGGCTGAAAAACACACCTCTGTATTACTAAACTTCTGAGATTATTAAAGCACCTAGCGACCTCCGGTGAACGAGAAAATGTTTTTCATTAAATGAACTAGGAGATAAAACTTATTTTAGGGTATTTTATTATTATTAGACATATTTTATTCAGGGTTAAACTTAGTGAAAATTGATCATTTTATTCTACATAAACCATAATATTAAAAGAAAATTAGAAAGTTTTTTTTTGTTTGAAACCCTTTATTAGATATTTGAGATGATTTCCCGCTGGGTAGGACTTCAAAAAAACAAATCGTTACCTCGTAAATCGAGTAATTTGTGAGGGTTGTTTCTGAAAAGTGCTTCTCAAAACACCCCCGTACAGAGGACGCCCTGGCGAGCGTTGATGGAACTACGACTGCCGAGGAGACATTCGCCAGTGTCGCCAACCTGTTTCTCTGCCCATTGGGACATTGGACGGGCGTGAATCCCTAGAAAGGGGAGGGAGCGGGAGGTGTCTCTGTGTCTGTGTCCTTGAATCCAATGACTCTAAAGACACAATATTTGTCCATCGCACCATATCGCCGTTTTTGATATAGGTATAGCTTAATCAAATTTCAAATGACATTATATCCGGGCTTCAACCATTCAGAGAATATGATATTATCAAAAATGATTAAACCTAATTGATTGGAATACACCAAAATTTGAACCAAATTAGTCCTTCCTTAACAATAATTTGTTTAAGCCAGTTTTAATTTTACAACAAAAAGTATAACTTCAATAATCGCAGGATTTTAAAGTTTGCAATCACTATTGAGGTGCTATGGATAGTTTCTGCGTTATCGTAACTTATAGGTTGTTACAGAGCTATTCAAAGTCGTTACTGTATTAGAGGTTTTCCATGGGCGTAATACGGCAAGGAGGGGGGCGGCTGCCCCCCGAATAATTTGGAGGATATTACCATAGATAAAATATACCCTGCTGGGTATATTTTATCTATGATAACATTGTAATTTATGGATTATGGAAAGTCGCATAATCACGATCACGACCATTTTTGCTGATTATTTTAAGCAGGGCGAAATGTAAGTATAAGCACAGATGGGAATATTATTTTACACACTATTCCTGGATAAAAAATACACCAAAACAATCTAGATTTTAATGTAAAATATAATTGACATTGTTCCGGCAATAAATTCCCAAAATGTTGGCGAATTATAATATTTACTTCAATTACAACTCAAAAATATCGATTTTAGGCGAGAAAGATTCTTAGTTCAATTATAGATACAAATTGTTATAAGCAAGCGGTGCAATTTTACAACCCGTCACTCAAAAGCTTCTCGGCATTGTAATAATCCTTTTGACGTGCGCCGCCCCTGCCTTCCCTGGTCACACCGCGCGTGTGTCTCTTTTGCTCCACGGTTAAGGGTCAATTTGGAAACATCGCTTTTGCTCCACGGGTCAGCAGGTATATTTCAGAGCCGCCCAAAACATCGCTTCTGCTCCACGAGAGAGGGGCCTGCGCTTCCTCTCCCGCAAATTCACTCTTTCGCTCACCTCCGAGCTCCAAGTTCTTTCTTGAATACTGCCATCCAAACGTAATATACAACTTTGATTTTTTTCGTAAACGAAAATATTTATGATGGAAAAAATGTTATACTATTTCAATTGTAACAGCAACAACAAGTAAACAATATTGTTTAAAAATAATAGCTTACAAAATAAAATAGTATTACTACATCTTATTCAACTTTAATTTATTTTAAACAATAGATCACGATTAGAGACAGGGAAGTCTTTTATAACAGAAGATCCAAGCTTTTAGGCATGAGATTCAAGGTCACTAAATTTATTAAAACGTATCGTTTTTGCAGATTGCTTCTTTTTTTAAATAAACCATTTAGCTTGAAAAATAATGTGACCTTGTACCTTCAATATATTCAATTTTACTTTCTATGGGTACCAGTATTGGTCCCAAAACAGGTTTATTAATATTAAACAGAGTAACAGCAAATCGAGAAGGAAGACAACTATACTAAGCTTGAATTTAGTGCTGTAATTAGGTTATTTAAATAGTGTCTGATGCCCGTCGAAAATATACTCTTACGGCTCAAACGTGCTTGTCTGCTCCATGCTCATGCCTGAAATCTTTATATTGTGTAAAAAGGCTTCTCTGTTTCTAATAGTGAAATATTGTAAAGAAATGAAATGTGGATAAGTATTAAATAGTGACACATTTTACTATGTAATCTATTTTTTTTTTGCATAAAATCTCTTGCAGTTGAAAAAGTTAAACATTCTTTCGAATATCAATATTTTCAATTAGGCAAAAAAGGAAAGTTAGTATTACGTTTAAATGACATTTTTCAAGTAAGAACCTGGAGGTGAGCGAAAGAGAGAATGTGGGGGAGAGGGAGCGCAAGCCCCTCTCCCGTGGAGCAAAAGCGATGTTTTGGGCAGTTCTGAAATCTACCTGCCGACCCGTGGAGCAAAAGCGATGTTTCCAAAATGACCCTTAACCGTGGAGCAAAAGCGATGCAGCCCACACCGCACTGTCGCGCTCATATTTTGTAGTTGGCAAGGCTGATGGGCATACTCGTTTTGCGCACACGATCAATGCATACTGCACTAATGGCCTGCCCGCAGGTTTAAATTAGGTGGTCATGAAACGAAGACACACACATATCTGTTATTAAAATAAATACCCCATTGCAGCAGACCTGCATACTCAGTGAATTTCAAATACAAAATAACACATTTCAATCCATGACATGTTTTTTGTAAGCTCCATAAGAATAACATGGAGAATGAGTATGCAGTTTTGCTGTAACAGGTATGTTAACTGGGTGGTTTTAATTAAATATTTAATAGATATGAACTAGAAGAAGCCATATTCCAAGTTTTATCAATATAATGTTAAGAAATGAGAAAGATATAGATTTTTTTTAGTTCCCATAGGGATAACATGGGGAATGAATATGCAGGTTTGCTTCCACAAAAACAGACATATTGGGGATTTTAGGCTACTATACATTAGATTTCATCTAGATCAAATTTCATTCCAATCGGACCATTTTTGCGACCGCTATTTTTTATATTATTTACAGTTGTATTTATTTATACAGTTTTATTTTATTCTTTCCAGTTCAAGTTGGCCGGTGGACCCGGGACTACCTGAGGCCACCCCTGTAATCCCTCGCCACGTCCGGCGGGGCTGTCCGCTGCCTAGGCGATGAGTCACCTACTGGTTGTGTCTATAAAATGGTATACTTTCTTAACAGAATAATAATTTAACATTTTTAAAAGCATACTTGAAATATACTAAAAAAGTTATGAAAAGTGATATAAAATTCGACACAGACTGGACTTTATACCAAGGCTTGTTCGTTTATAAACATTAAATCATGACACACTAGATCGAACACTAGATCGAACACTAGATCGAATTTTATATCACTTTTCATAACTTTTTTATTAGGTTTCAAATATGATTTAAAAAATTTTAAATTATTATTCTGTTAAAAAGTGTACCATTGTATAAACACAGCCATTCATTGTTATGTACCATTGTTGGTGATTCATCACCTGGCAGCGGACAGCCCCGCCGGACGTGGCGAGGGATTACAGGGGTGCCCTCACGTAGTCCCGGGCCCACCGGCCAACTTGAACTGGACAGAATATAAGTGTTCTTCAATGATCCAATTTTAATTGTTTAATGACTTGTTATCTATAATATGTTATTTATTCAGTAAATTATAATTCATATTATGCCCGCTTTGAAATATTACTTTATTTTGTTGTACATATTTGATGCTTCAATTGTACGCTCTAGCTATGTGGTTTAGTTGCTTCTTTGTTTTTCTTTATGTTGTATATTTCGAGCGTTGTGTCACCATTTTGGCCAGTCAATGCCCTTTTTGTAGATTTAAAAATGATTTTGTTTCCCGACAACTTTTCAAATAAATCGTTATATTATTAATGACTTTTCATCTACAATACTTTTATTTAGTATTTTTTTTCTACGTTATAGCCCGGTTTTAAACATTGCTGTATTCTTTGTACATAGTTGATGCTTTACTTAATTGTATGCTCTTGCAATGAGATTACCTCTTAATTGTTTTTCTTTAAGTTGTATATTTCGAGCGTTGTTTACTCATTTTGGCCAATCAGTGTCCCTTTTCCATTTGTAAACATGTAATATTTGTTTATACAACGTTTCAAATAAGTCGTTTTTTATTGCTTTTCATCTAGAATGTTTTTTGTTTATATTGCAGCCCGGTTTTAAACATTGCTGTATTTTTTGTACATGTCTGATGCTTCCTTGTAGTACGTTCTAGCGATTCGTAAAATTTATAGGTAATTTTGCTGGCATTTTTACGTCATTTAGGTAATATATATTCGTTAAAGAGTATATGCTACAGTAGTTAATCAGTAATTCATACTTGTTTGTAAATATATTTGTCTTTTATTGTATACACGTGTGAAAACTTGGTGTATATTTAGTTATATGTTTTTTAGTGATTGTTACACTCGGGTTACTTTTCATGTTTCATGTTAACAGTTAAGTTAAAATGTTGTAGTCTAGTATGAAAAATTCTGTACCATTTTACTGTACACTGAGTACAAAATCTATATGTAATACAGTCGGGTTTTTACTTCACAATAATTTGTTTTTCTTCATCCCTTACAACATGATGCATTCATACATTTTAATATAAAGTATATTAGAGTTTATAAAAGTTTATCCATTCAAAGTGGTCGTGATAACCAGTTTGAGTTCGGGACTAAATTCAGATTCTCAAAGAGAATTTCGAAGGAGTATAGAAGCAATGAGGTGAAGGCAAGACTACAGCCTGCCACTAGCGGTATCGGGAATTGGGGTTGTTCGTTCAACTTCCCCACGAATTCATGGACTCCCTAACAGTTGGCAGCAATGCGTAAAACCAGTTTGAGGGTAGCTCACCTAGCGCGGCCACTGGTGAAAATTGAAACTACGTGGAGTTTTGGTGGACGCAGATCGTTGTACTCCTCTGTGGCCACGGACCTTTAGAGCCCTCTTAAGATCTTAAATGTGGGTACTAAGTAAAATTAATTGTTCAAGTTTCAAAGTACTGCAAACAAAAATCGCTCTTCATTAATTTTTTATGATTCATGTAACATTATAATAAAACAATATTAGAAACGGTAAGACTTTATCATGTAGAAAAATGAAGAATAACAATAACGACGTTCTCAATATAGGAAGATTAATTAGTTATTTATTTTAAACTGTATCAATAATGTTTATAAATATTAATTAGTTATTTATTTTAAACTGTATCAATAATGTTTATAAATATAAATACTATTAGAACAGAAATAAAATTTTAGACCAGGATCAATTAAGATCTAGACATTTATACAGTTTAGATCATTTCTGAATACAATTATTCCACATTTTCAGTGTTTTGACCTCCTTCATTTTTCTAATAAAATTTGCATTTATGGATCCTATTATAAATTTTACCATCATCCCGTTGCGTTGGTTTTAAAATACTGAAAAAAACGTGTTAATTATTTAGCAATCTAGATATTCAAAATCATATAAGAACACAAGAGAATGACAAAATTACAATATTAAAACTTGTTGGATTTATAAAAAAAAAACATTGAAGTCGGTTGAGGTTGCCATTGTAGGGCTTGATATGATAGTATTTGCGATATTTGCTGGATATTTTCTAAACTGGATGAGAAATATGATAGATTGTTAAGGCTGTGTATACGTAACTTTCTAAACCTCATTATACCAAGGCGTGTCAGACAAGACTGTGATAAACTTATTACACTGTCATCAAGATGACAGTCTTGTGAAACCAACACTTTAGAACCTTGCCTTTCATTCTCTCTTAAACAGTTTAGTGCTTGAACTTTCTTTCTTTTTTTTGTTGATATAGTGAGAGTTCAAATCCATGAACACTATATAGGCTTACAATTTTAGTGAGAGTATTATAAAATAAGTAATGACAAATTTAGTTTGAACATTACTAAACAAAAATATGTGAAATAAAAAAACTGTACATTAACTCTCATATTAAATTTGTTTGAAACAAGTTACAAACTAGGAATGTTTCATTGAGTGTAAAATGCGATTAAAAGAGGATACTTACCGTGTAAAACACTTAAATGGGTAGTTTTTAATGCAATTAACCAAATTAAGTAAAAGTTGTACAATTTTTTTTATTAAAGAAAGAACACTAAATCAGTGTTAATAATGTGTTATTTATTTATGGTTCGGACTGACAATAATACAAGGTAATCATTAACAAGCTCGAATACGTTTCAATCTGATTAATCACTCCGATATTCAATTCTTCAATGTCTATATTTACGAATGTACGAGTGAAAATTGCATTTACGTAACAAACATCATACAATTAAATATAAGCCCTAAATAGCGTGTTTAATTCCTTCTGTATATTGATATATCAATTTATAAAATATATATCTATTAAGGTAATCAGTAAAACAACCTTTGATTAAAAGTTGCCTTACGTAACGTACTGATATATGATATGAGCTATTTTATTACTTTAAAAAATCTAAAAAAACTTAAAATATTGTAAATTATAAATAAATTAATTAGTTCTAATGAATTTTAATTAATTTCAAACAAAGTTTAGGAAATTAATTAAACTTTGGACCTTTGATTATCTTTGAACGATCTTCAAAATTGTTTTTATTACATATTGACCAGTTGATGGTTCCAAAGGTATATTTGCTTCAATCCTGACAATGAATCATTAACATGCCAGGGATGCATTAGCTCTAGGGAGGTAATCAAAAAGTCATTAATACAACTTCACTGTAAAACACTAGAACAAGGGACCAATTGTAAGTTTAATTTAGTGAAAACCCCACAATAATATTCATAATTTTGTGGCAAATGCTTGTGTCACTTTCTCGCGCAAAGTGTCTCAAAGCAAAGTATTAGACACAAAGCAAAGTGTCTCAAAGCAAAGTATTAGTTTTTTTTATGCTTGTGTAAAACCCGGTTGCAATTATTCTTTTTATTTATTTGCCGCTTACAACTCAGCATTTAAATTATCGACCAATTTTCTTTTCTTTAAACCACAAGAGATGTTGTGTGAGTTAAGTGAATTTTCTAATATTTTTTTACATAATACTTCAGTCCCAAAGACAGGTTTTCCTATGTGAGACTTTTTCCATTCTGTAATCGGTCGTTGTTTTACTTTTTTTAAACTTGGTTGCGATTTTTTCTTTATTTGCCACTTAGAACTCAGCATTTTAATTATCAACCATTGTGAACTCCTTTTAACCATAAGAAGTGTTGTGTGAGTGAGGGGAATTTTCTAACATATTTTTATATAAGATCTTAGTCCCACACACAGGTTTTCCAATGTAGGTCTTTTTCCATTCTTTATTGTAATAGAAGGTTTTTTTTGTATTTGTACTGATGGAAATAAATCATTATTATTATTAACATCATAATATATTTATTCCAATTCAGAACATAAATTTTTAAGGGAATTAAGTGCTTTGATTTACCATTTACCTTATAAATAGATTTTTAATAAAATCCTATAACTATTAGACTTAAATATACAACGTCCTGCTAAGAAAATCCAAGCAAGAAGCAAACCGGTTGCTATTTTATATACTTTTATATTTCATGATTGAAGAGTCAAATGAGATAATGTGGTCATGTGTGTTGTGAAGGTAAACACATCGTGGGGATTTGATGTTGTGGCTGGAAATAGTGAATTAAATCTGATGTTGTTTGGCAAATGGATCATCAATGCGTTCGGTTGCAATTTTTGAGCCCTCCTGATCCATCTTATTTGCTGGATTAGTTAAAATCACTTATTTTGTTAACTTGATTCATCAGAGAGTTTGATTGCAGTAACAATGAAAAGAAGGGAGGATGAAGATATTGCAGATGGGGAAATATACTAAAAGCGAAGTCACTCGAAGTAAAATTACAGGACGTGTTCGTAGAGTAATTAAAATCCTAAAATACTGGAATATAAAAGAGTAATTTATCAATAGAAAAAAAGGCAGCCTGATATCTCATATGTGGTGTCGGTAGAAAAGATTTTAAGCATGCTATGTGCCTCGGACAAAGGTGTTTGAAGCACTAGGTTACACTGTTGCGTCTTCACTTGCAGTTAGAATTAAAATCCAGTTATAATATGGCTTTTATGTTAGAACTTTTGTTCCTAAAATAACCTTTTTCAAACTGAAATTTCAATTCCACTATAAAACCTTATTGAGTTATAAAACTCTCTAAGGGCGTTCAGAGTCGGCGGGAGGGTCTCTTTGGTCTGAATTTGACGCCAAATCATTCCAAAGAAATGAGGTGTATTAATCACAAACAAAATCTAGCGTATTAAATAAGAATATTTATATGGATGGATTAGTTATAGAAGGAAATGAAATTTATAATTTATATAGTATCTCTGATAGAAGGACAACCATTTATACATAACTGGTGTAATGAGTTGATCATATCAAATTTGTCTTTATACATGCAGTTCTCCAAATACCACCCTGCTATTTTCTCTCTTAAGAAATTTAATTAGTTTTTTCTCAAACACGTTGGCAAAATACATTGGAACGAGCACGTGTTGTACAAGCCGTGTGACACGCTCATCGCGGCGTCCGTCGCCATGGCAACGGGCTCTGGACTCCTGGGGTCCGCCTTATTGGACTGCCTTTAGCCATGAGGACGTGGAAGCATCGAGAAAACTGTTATTACTTCAATTTAAAAATATAACGTTTACATTTCACTTTTTTTTTAAAATAAAAACTCATAAAATTTAAGTACCTTTACTGATGCCGTTATGAACATTTAAATGTTCTTGAATAAATATTAGAGGACCCACGCTAACATAAAATTCCGCAGCATTAAATTTTCGGCAATAAGAAACAAGTTGAATGTATCAAATACCTGCAAAAAAGGTTGAAAAATGCTTATATTGTCCTGTAAACATACAATCCAACATACTTTTAAAGTGATGACTCTTCTTGTTGAAAACGGCATAATCAATTAAGTGAATATTAGGGTAACTATTAGTAACTATTAGGGAAATAATTAATCATTAGGGAAATAGTAAAAATTAGGGAAATTAGTAATATTAGTAACTATTAGGGAAATCAAATTTATCACTAAATATTGGCTTGAGGTTCTGGTGTTCACCATGGATACTGATGTCGACATTTTGTTGGTATTGGAAACAATATACCATCCTGTTCTCGGCATCCTTGTTTCAAATCTTTAACTTAATTGAAAGCCAGTAATTCATCGGGTATCCTCAGGTCAAATAAATCATAATAGAAAAATGCGATTAAGTACAATGTGCAATAGTCGGAGACATTAATCTTTAATTAAAGGGAAATTTCTTAAAAAATGTTGGTTGAGGTGAAGAAGGTCAGGGGCACGAAGGGTAGACGAATAAACCCTACCCACTGCTGCGGTATTCATGATAAGACCAACTGTTGGGTATAAAAAATAACATTGATTTTTACAACTTTTTTTATTAATCTATGTTCAAACTAATAAGAATCCAAAATCCCTTCATTCTTAACGCACAGTTTCATCCTGTGGCATGTTATTTTATTTATCATCTTCAATAAATCCGGGGTAGAGGCAGCATGAAACCCTTCCGTCAGTATTTTTGGATTCTTAAATATGTAAGCATTTTGAAATGTAAACAAGCTGAAAACATATTTCTGTTGATTTATTGTTCACCCCAGCAGTTGAAATCGACCTTTCACCTATACCTCTTCAGCTTTTTAACCTATTTCCACTTGTATTATTCTCAACAATGAACTTATGAGACTAGTGATGCACTGGTAAAACTTTGCTGAAAGGGACTTTTCGCCCCCTGCTGCGTATAACGAATTCGGTGTTAATCTCTTTAAAAACTTTCTTATTATTTGCCTTTCCCACACTCACCCCATTCTACTCGATAGACGACTGAGTTTGTAAATCACTGTTATTATTAGCCTCCTTTGTTTTCATTGTCGTCATTGTTTATTATTTCGTTCTGATTTAGAAAGTTATAAAGCTCCATGACAAAAGTAAATCTTAAAAATTACAAATTAACACTTTATATAAATAAATATTCGACAGGTCACATTGCGAGTAAAAATCTAAATTTTTACCTGCAATGTGACCCGCATTAAAACATGTCTTAAAAAAAAGATTTGATGACATATTTTAGAGATAATTACACAGCCATAAAAGCGAGGAAACATACATGCAAACATGTGCAGATTTATCATATAACAGCAAAGAATTAGAGATTTGGCTAAAAGTCAAACTTTTATCCGAAATAATCCATAATATAACATCAGTTATCATGAATTAATTTAATCATCATAAAATACACATTACGAATAAAATGATTGCAGCACCTAAAGTGTTTATGACACATAAAATGTCAATTTACTGACTGCTAGGGGATGCTAATTTTGAGAAAGTTAGTACCGTAATGACCATTACTCTAACTCAAATTGAAACAACTGGCTACTTGTAGAGTTAATTTTCTACTTGCTAATTTTGAGAAAGTTAGTACCGTAATGACCGTTACTCTAACTAAAAATTGAAACAACTGATGGCTACTTGTAGAATTAATTTTCTACTTTTTAAATTACTTAGGCATATTTGGAATTTTTTAGACAATTGTTTAACTTATCTATTTATAATAGATGTTACTATTATTCTCAAGTTATGTTTTACGAAACTTGAGTAAAAATTATTTTAAATTTATAAATTTAAACCAAAATTATATCCTAATTTTTTATTTTATGTTACTTTTGTGGTTTTAATAGGAATTGAATTCTATAAAATGAGGTTCAATTGGGTAATGTAAGCCTTAGGAGCTTAGGATGCTGCAAACTTAGAGTTCTTAAAAGGCTGCACTTACTTGTAATAACTAAAATAGGGACTGTCCTTATAAGTAGTTAACAGTAAGTGTTCAAAAAGTAGAACGAGTGTTCGTACAGTCAACGCCGAGGTCAAACGCCCAGGCCAAACCACTTACCTAGAAGCACGACATTATAATGTAGACATCCCCTAGAAAAATATTTTTAAAATCACCAAAGCCACAAAAAAACAAAAAAAACTGACAGGGATGTCTGTGGGGGCATCCCCATGGCATGGTTGCTAGGAAGGGTGTAAGTTTTGAGTTTCCATTTGTGGAAAATACGTTCTTTTAGTTAGTTTTGTTTACAGTTGCTGGTATTTAATGTAAGTTGTTATTGAATTAAAATACCCAGTGAAACGAAGAAATGTGAAAATATGAATGTTTATGAACAATTATCGTGTAGCTTGCCAATACAATTAAGTCCAACTGTTTGAAGTTACAACATTTAATTGATCCATAACAGCTATTACTGGTAGAACAGCCGTTACTATTACTACTAGCTGCTACACTGTTAAGGCTACTGGTGTAGCCTAGCTGCTACTACTAGTAGGACATGCGAAGAGAACTGTCATTTAATTGGTTTAACTGGTTTTTGGTCTACTAAAAGCCATACGATAATTTAATTTCAGTAGCAAGCACTAAATTGGTCTATAAAGATTGAATGTGGCAAAATCTTTGTTTCGGCGGCGGGAGTTTTAGTTTAATCCTTAAGGTACTCCCACTTATGTAATAATATGGCGTTAGATCGTAACAAAATAAGGTTTATATTACATTACAAGTACAAATTGTCGAGCCATAAGGAAAATGTCAGTCCCCTGGAAACTAAGGCTACTTACCACAATGTTCCTTGGAAACTTGTAAAAATATATTTGAAAAAATCTCTAACGCGAAGCAGTGATTTTCATAATTACGGCCCAAAGGATACACTTTCCTCATAGTTCGTTAATGAACAACATCGACCGATTGTCTCCACAAGAATGACACTTCCAAGAATAATTCTTCCTGATAACCTCAAGTTTGAACACAATACAGAGTGCTTCAAAATGGAAAGGGCTGAAAGTAACTAGCTCTAGTTAACTCCAACATCAGTTTGGTCAACTTTTGCGTGTTTCCCATGAATTTATACCCATTACACTTTTTTGAGGCTGTTTGCAATGCCTCGTTGTTCACTATTGCTTTGGAATGTTTTTTTTTCAGAAGTGTATTTTTGCTAATCCGTAATTTCTTGAGAGAGTGTTCTTGATTTTGTACAAATCGCTGTGTGTTTCCCAAAAAAACATTTTCACAAAGAGATGTCTCTTGGAAGATTTTCCAAATCTCTTTTCGGCAAAACAATTAAAGTTTACCGAATAATTTCGTAAACGACATGACGACACGAGCCGCGTAACGTGACACTGTGTGGAGAGCGTGACGAGGTGTGCGTTACACCGGCGCGCGCGCACGCGCACTCACACGCCCGCGGCGCGCCGCGTCACGCCAGTCCTCGCCAGCGCGCCGCGCACTGCACGCGCCAGCGACACCGGTTTGTACGGCAAACGAGTTAATTTGTACGGACAACTTTTGACTGTGGAAAGAACGTGTACTCTTGTGAACTATTTTGTTTTGGATTGATGGTCTCAAACTAAATTTTCTCTCGGTATGTAATGTTGTCAGAAATAATTTTTTGAAGTATTTATTATTTTTAAAATGGCAATGAAGAGGCTAGAAATTATGTTAAATATTATTTATATTAAACCTTTCATTAACATGTTTTTATGAACCACAATCCATAAGCAAATCTTTCATATGACAGTAAGTAAACGAATGAGTCAGTTTTTAATTTTCAGCGGTGGTAAAACATTTTGATTGTTTATTAATTCAATACAAAATTATGTTGAATGTGAATATTAGACATGAGATTAGTCTCGGTTAGATGGGTCGAGGAACAAGTCTCATGAACACAGGATTATATGTTTGCGTCTCTTAGCAAATTGTTTTACAGGTGCTGTTACATGTTTGAGAAATTATACTTAAGTTAATCGTCGGTCAATGGTTTGTCACATTAGTAATTTCTTCATTCGAGGATAACATTTTATATTTACTTAGTTTTACTTTTAAGATAAAAACACAATAAAGCAACTAACATTGCCTTAAATATTACAAACCCATAATATTTATGAAGTTTTAAACATTAGAATGCGAAGACCAAAAATATTCTATATACAATAAAATCTTCTTAAGAACAAGTTTACCAAATTAAACTTACATACCTTAATAAAAAACCTCAGCTGTTACTTTCTGTCGCTGTTACTTTCAATGTAAAAAAAAACTGTAATAACGCAAATATGAAATGACGAATAAGTGTATCTGTTTCATAGAACCGTTTAACTTGCGGTATCGTAATTCACAACTGAAATTACACACCATATGTGTTTCACATTGCACGACGTACACCATCCAAATGTTAGTGACTAACTGCCGTCATATAACACCCTGACTCTTGTAGCAACGCTTTACACTATATTGTTGTTTAGTGCTATTGTTATGTCGTGCTTTCATACATTGTCCATCATCTTTATAGATAGAACGAAGCAGCATTAAACGATGAAAAACGCCAGAGCAAATAAAATAAATGCTTGACATGTTCAGAAAACCTTTTGGGAAGTAATTTCGATTTTCATTAAATAATTTTTGTTATCAGTTATAAAATATCAGTTTTTGTAAGTAATTCTAAGGATTGTTTTCAGATGACACAATTAATTAACGATTAATAGGTTTCCATTATTTAATAGCATTTTAATAAAACTGAACATTAAATATGCAATATCTCCTAATATTGTTATTTTATTACTTTATTTTTCAAGAATTTTAGGAGATATCCTGTATTTTTTACTTTTATATATCACTCTTGTTATTTGTGTCGAACTTAACTTTAAATTTAAAATTCAAGAATAAATAAATTTATAAAACACATGTAAATAAATGAATAAATAAATATATAAATAAAAATCAAATAAATTTAAAAAGAATTCTTAATTGCTGGAAACATATTTTCTCCCTAAATGTGCCAAAAAACGCTCCTGTGGGGAGACCGGTTCCGTTCGCCTCCCCCCCCTCACCAGTTGATGCGCCCCTGTACTGCAATCGCATACAAGACGGTAAATGTACATAAAATATAGAAAATGGAGGTAGATTTCGATTGGTCACACCAATCATCATCAAGCCCAATGAGAGACTGAGGCCATGAGTCTCTTATTGGGCCCGATGATGATTGGTTTGACCAATCGAATGCCTTCTCCACTTTCCATCTTTTATGTGTATTTACTTATTTTATGTGTATTTCTTTTATGCGTCTCGTATGTGAGTCCAGTATAAGTGTAACTATATTGTAAGACGACTTTTATTTATATCCGGTTACTTGGATACAAGGGTTTATTTGAATTATTGATTTAAGCGCTTGGTATATCTTATCTATTCGTTTCATCTTGCACATATAATGTTTAAACACCGATCTAAGTAAGTATAAATCGATTGGTACTTAAATGCCTTTTTAACGCGTAAACTGAATAGGATAATTATTTTTACATTCGTCACTGTTAGAACAAGGTTTGTAAAATATTAAATCATTAACCCGATTATAGGGCTCTGACCCATTAGCCTTCAAAGTTATTTGAACATGTGGAGTCACTTAAATACTATTTCTAATCATAACCGTCTGATGAAATGTAAACAAAAGTGAATTTGAAATAGTAACAGGTTTAAAAACAGTATCCAACACAAATTCTGGAATTTTAAAAATAAAGGTTTGTTTTCAATCTGGCAAAAGGAACACCTAATTAAATAATACATTAAAAATAGTTTTGTATGAAATTAACGGTACAGTATTTTACATATTGAATTTTAAATTATATCTTTTATGAGCAGTTTTATCTTCCTTGCACAATTATCTCAAAAACGGCTCTAAGGAGTTTCTTAAAAGTTTGGATCTAATTTCTCAGTAAAAAACAAGTTTTATGTAGGTTATTGGCCAGAGAATAACATAAGATTTGGCCTTATGAGTTGCAATGCTAGTAACGAAATAAACAACAAAATTCAAACAAATAAATTAAACAGAATAGATGCTTGCAAACTACAGCCATCTAGGAAAAATATGGTGTGTGGGATAAAAATGGCATGGAGAAAAAAAATATGACACTGAAATGTTTAACAGTAATTGGATGAATTGGTAAACAAGAAGTATAATACCGAGCAAGGCTCGGTCCACCAGATACTTTTATTTATTTACTTTGCTCCAGGAATTTGTCACGTATTTAGTTTATGATGAAATTACACTACAATGTAAATTGCCTGGCGTCAAAAAGTACAAATGTCTATTGTTATATAAATGATCTCCTATATTATGTGCGAGTGAGTTAAACTGATGAACAACGCGAAGCACAAAATTAATTTGAACGGAGTCGATGTTAAAAACATCTGAATATAATTTTGCGTTTAATCCCCATCATATATAACGTGGTAATTAATTGAAATTTACAGGACTGTTTCTATTGGACCAAAGAATGTTGTGTGTCCACATCGCAAAACATTATTCAAAGATTATAAAATATAATCCTCGGACAGTGGTTCACCCGTGGCCAATCCAAAAGTGGTAGTTTTCCGCAACGATAACCACTACATTCATTATGAACTAACAAAGTTTTCTACAAAAAAGCAAAACAATAATTGTTTTTATCTACGACCATTGCAATAAGCACCAATTATGGTATTACAATAAACATTATAATGATATACATTAAAACACCAAAAACCAAGCAGTACTCTAATGACGACTTTAGAGTACTGGAGTCACTTTAGAGTACTGGTTCTAGACCAATGAGAGCTCGGAATTTGACGGAAGTAGTGTCATAATAACAATTACGCAATTCGCACATCAGCTGATTGTTGCATTACGATTCATGTTTGAGTTTACTTATCCCATCAGCTGATTGTTCCACAACGATTCATGGCTCAGTCTGCTTATTTGCCTAACCTCAAATTTTAGTTGACCTATTCCATCATTAGTAAGTCATGAGTTTTGTTTAACTTCGGGGGAAATTTTGTCGTATATTGTTGGTCGTAGATAAAATAGTGTATGCAACGATTGTATTATGCCTTTAAGCCACTCGTGAGATATTTAGAACACTCGCTTCGCTCGTGTTCTAACCTACATCTCACTCGTGGCTTAAAGGCATGTATTATACAATCGTTGCATAAACTACTATTATTTTTTCAAATAAACATGTTTAATACATGGTCAGTTTTTAGATAAGACGTTGTCCTGTCTCATCTCTTAAATTTCAAAAGGTAAGAAAGGACACTGACTGTCCTTGTCGAACTGACCTAGGGTCAGGGTCATATAGTAATCAAATACAATATCAATAAGCCATAATAATATAAATTATGAAAACGTAATTACAGAAACAATGTTGCCCAGCCCTTATGATAATTATAATTTTTTAGGGCAGTGTATTGAACTAGGCAGTTATGACTTAGTCCTTTCTCTACAAACTCTACAAACTAGTGGCACTTCACGGATCCATTCCGGCATTAGGTGAGAAACCACACAAACCCACCTCGTAATGACCGGCTTGTATCGAAACCCTTGTCCTCCCGAATGTTAGTTACAAAATTATGATTTTAATCCTTTCCCCTCGGTCAGTTTTACTCCAATCAGAAATATATTTTGAAATTTTTTAATAATGACATTTTATGACTCATTTAAAAACGATTAGGAAGCACCATTATGAAAATAATTTTATGAAAGCAGATGAAAATAGTTTAAACTTTGTTACTGCTACTTCAGGTATAGTTGCCGTGTATTCTATTTTTCTTCGTTCTCCTTCTTTCAAGTTTCTTTGGACTTACGAATATGTTTAATAATTTTAAACTTTCTTCATTTATGTGTTATTTTACTTTTCCACGATTGAAATCTGGTAACTCGTAAACACTGTCTATATTTTAATTATACGAATGATTTTACTGCATTTTAGTATATCTAGTACGTACTCACTTTTGTTTGCTTTTATCGATTTTCAATATGGAACTCAACACTCAATGCAAATTTGAAGCTTCGTCAATGATAGAAAGTTCAAAACTTTAAAGAGTAAGATTTTTTCAAGAGAAGCTCGCTTGCATTTATGTTTTCCTTAGTATCTAGTAAAATGTGTTTCAAAGCAATACTAAATCCTCTATGTTTTTTGACTAATTTACGCTAAGGAAAAAAGTTATTCCAAATGTTTTCTACTAGGCTTAACTGGAAACTATAGCTACGGGTGTAGTCTTTAGGGATTTAAAAAAGGGGAATATGTATATTTTTTACTTAAAGAAACTAAGTAAGCTGAAGCTACTTAATATTTAAGCTATCAAAAGGTAAACTATTAGGCCAGTTGATAGCGACTGTACTTCGAGGAGTGGACAGATCCCGAATATATTTTTGAAGAATATTTATGTAGGAGCTTTTATAAAGAACAACATATTTCTTTTACCTATTTTTTTATTTTTATATTCTAAGAAATTAAAGTAAGCTTTAAAATAACAGGTCAGTTAGTTATAAAGGTTCAGAAACGTAGAAACAGCACACGCTTTTTAGACTCAAAAGTATTTTTTAACAAAAGTAATTGCATTTTTGTTTACTAAAATACTTCTAGAATGTTTCAATGATGACATAATTATTAGATTATGCTTGCAACGTTTGATCTGGTGCAAAGCTCGAAGCGGAACCCTACTGTAGCCACAAAACAATCAATTATGCTAATTCCTGGTAATTCAACATAGTGCTGTTTGAGGTTGCCATAGTGTTTAAAAACATTAAAGGATAACGCACATAGCTCATTAAGAATAATTAAAAATTTGCTTAACCAATTTTACATCGTTGGTTGCATCTCAATCGAGAAAACAAGCATGTGGATAAGTGGCATGGGAACCAGAAATATTTCACCTTTGTCAACACCGTAGACACATACTTATGTTGTCATGACGCGTTATGGACCTGTATACCATTTAAAATTGGGCAGTTGATGATGTTTTAAATAGGCCTATATTTAAATTGGGTTGCGAGATTGGGCTTGTAATGTATCGTGCCATGTGAAATTTTAAAATAATTATGTTAATGTCAATTAAATTGAATAACCCGACAGCGGTAATCTGTACTGAAGTGGCTCGAACCAAACCAATGGCACTTATCAAAGTTTTACCTAAATGAAAATTGTGCTAGAATTTATTTGATTATTTCGTTAAACTTTAGTCGTTCCAGTTGATAAAATTAACTATTTAAATGATGAGAGAAAATGTTGTCAACTTAAAGCATGTATATACGGTAACTATATGGCTTGTAAAATATTTGATATAATTATTAGTTTAAATCTTATAAGTTTATGTTATCTTAGTGTTAATAGGATTACAGAGTCAAATTCCGTTATCCGTTACAGTATATTTCCAATATAACAAAGTAATATAACGTTTGACAGTTATTAAAAATACACCCGTTGCAGCAGACCTGCATCTCCAGCGAATTTCCATAAAACAAAATTTAATTATTATGCCTTAAGCATAGCAACGATTGTTCGAGTTATAAACTTCAGCATTGTTCTCGTACAATAAGTCATAGGAACGTCCTCATAATTAGACCAGTTCATAAATTGTAAACCAGGCAAAACTGTGGCTCCGATCCCACGTTAAAATGGAGGCCCCTCAGTTGAAATTGGCTGTTGCCCTGTTGGGCTGTTTAAAAGTCCTGTATAAGGAACATGTCGGGCTTGGTCAGTAACAAGACTAAAAGATCGCGCCAAAATCATCCTTCATTCATCTTGTCATTCATACTTGGCAATACCTACCTGGGTAGGTCGCCATTTCAAGCAAATGTATAATGTGTAATATTTAAAGTATATTTAGCCTATGATATGCTAATTCATTTTTGACTTACAGTACAAAGCTGCTATCCATTTTTAGGATGGCTTAAAGTGTAAAATCCTAACATTCTTCTTATTAAAGGATAAAAAAGACTTTCGAGTTGTAAAGTTAAAGTCTGGTAAAATATTTTTAAAGTATGATAAATTACTTTAATATTAATAAATTGTGCTGTCATTAAGTGATGGGAATTTAGTTTTTTTTAAGTTTCACAAGGTATATTTTCAGCCTATTCCTTGCCCTTGTCCTTTGGCAGCCTGCATTCCTACTGTCTGTCAATTTGTAAAACATAACTTAACCTCTAAAATGCAAAGTACCTACTAATTATGACTATCTAACGAAATAAATGCCTATGTTAACAAACATCTTTATCTATTTTTGGTTATTATTTGTGTTCTATTTCTGTTGAAACTTTAAATAGTGTAATAATTTAGCATTGGTGGATGTTTGTGGTATAAGTTAATACATTCTGTCTGTTTGTAGAAGAATGCAATTTTTATTTACTTAGTATCGTATTTTGGTATCATCAGTGACATAATGCGCATGAGGGTTGGTTTATATTACTTTATTTAACTAAGCCAACATATTAATAAAGCCAACATAGTAATTTCATGTAGTGGGCATGGCTTAGGCCTCACAATGTTTCAAAAGAACTAATTTGATATTGGAAAATGTTGAATCTTTCACATAATGATTAAAAATAAATAATCTATTCTGGTTCTAATCAGATTCTCACTCCCATTTCATGGAAGGATAGAAATCAACTGTTATGCCGTCAGGCCTATGCACTTGGTGCATTATGTCTTGAGCCATGGCCTAGGCCTACTCTATTGGGGGAGCTGTAAGGTATTGTTTATTGTAAATAATATGGGGCAATAAACAATGTATAAACAAATTTCAGCTAACTCTCACATCGTTAATTTGCAAATAGTCTTAAATTGACAGCTCTGGTGTCCCGATGACTTGCATTAGGCCTGGCAGCGCTATTTCTGTTGTAATACTGTTAGGCCCGCTAATTTTGTGAGCCCAACTATGTCATACCAGCTAACTATGCACACACTTAAATTTTTTCTTTACATCATGCATTTTATTTACTTTAAATCAGATGACTTTATTTACCTAAAACAGTTTCCCAGTTTTATGAGTGTGGCCTTATTACAGTTCGCACATTATATCTCCGGCTATGACAGAGTCAGCTGGTTCCAAGGCGTGGAAGGAGAGGGGGAACTTTTCTGAAAACATTGTTCTACAGCCCTGCAGTGTTTACCAAAATCCTATGTTTAAAATATCATATGATACGGTTAGTAGCGTACTGGTCATAGCCAGAGATATAATGCGCGAACTGTACTTGAGATGGCCACGAATACATCAACAAATACCACATTGACTAATTTAGGCCTAGCTGATCAGTTTAAACATGAACTTGTATTGTCTTTGAACAAGTCGATTTGGTCACCGCTAAAACATCTGCTAGTCTAGTCGTTGAAACTAGTAGGTAGAATAGGTTTTAATAAACCCAGTAGGCTATAATCCATTGGCGATAATATGACAAAAATGACTGTCATTTTAAACGAATGGAGATGCAGTATACTATTGCAAACTTAAAAATCATGGAGACTACAATTTTTCTCCGAGTTGCATGTAGTTTGATTAAAACTAAAACAGCTCAAGTCATTTAGGACATTCTTGAATTAATTCGTCAAACAGAGGTGATTCGTGCTAAATTCAAGATCATAGTTCTATATCTATATAGTCTACCGATAACTTAATTGAAATATTTGAGTTAACCTTTAAGCCTATAGATAAAGAATAGTGATCTAGCCCAAGGCTGCACTAAAAAACAGTCCATGCTACAGCAGTCCCAGCGCTGCGACATCTCACATCAGTATGCTGGGAACTAACAACCTATGTTTATTCATATCACTAAATGTTAAATTAATATTCCTTGTTTAATTAACGTACTTTCTTTGTATACATTTTATCACTGACTGTCAAATACTATTTGTTTATTTAAATTTTCATGTTTTGTTTTGAGAGAAACTGATGAGCTGCACAGCTGTGATTTCTGAGCAAGACTCTCAGCTGCCCTCCTATTTTGACATCAAGAATTCTGAAGCAAGGCAAGGCCCCACTGAAAAGACATGCCATGCTGCAGCGATCCAAGGCCCCACTAAAAATACAGGCCATGCAGCAGCGATCCCAGCGCTGTACCACGTCACACAAGTAGGCAGGGAACTAACATCCTATGTTTACATTTTATTGCTAAATGTCAAATATCCCTTGTTTGTTTACGTATTTTCTGTTTTCATCACTAAACGTCAAAATTACTTGTTTGTTTACATTTTCTTGTTTTGATTTCAAAGGAATTGATGATCAGCACAGCTGTGAGTCCTGAGCCAGACTTTCAGACCGCCTACTTGTTTGACGTAATAAATCATGCAGCATGGCCTGCATTTGTAGTGTGTCCTTCAGCAAGGCCTGTTCTTTTAGTGAGGCCTTGCCTAAACCTAATGATTCACCGAAACATTGTAACCTGTACGCTTGGATATCGAATTGCAGAGGTCCATTGGGTAAACTTTGACATGTGAAGGTAGGGCCTAATACAAATTTAATTCGATTTAGCCTATAAACTGATCTCGTGTGATAGAGGTAATTTTAGGGTTGTTAAGTTTCTGAGATAATGTATAATCGGATGATAATTTAGGATTAGGCCTACATTAAACGAATTTAAATTAGATAGTTTTTATTAAAGTAATTTAGATTCCTATTTGATATAAATCATTACCTGAGGGAAATGGATGTATAAGCCTCACCTAGTTCGGCCGATTACTAGGGCTCGGTGCAATTCGGTGCGCTCGTTACTAGCGCTTAGGATGATTACAAAACAAACCAGTTAATACAACTCAATCAAAATATTTTGTATGGTCTTAGTTCTGCAGTCAAACCGCGAGATCCGCTAGTTTCTCGAGCCCAACTACATCATACGCTTGAACCAGCAACCTTCAGGCTATGAGGTGAGCAGTGAACAGTTTGTCCACTCAGCTCTCTAGTCAATGTGAGTTGTCAAGATTTTTTTCTAGACGAGAGCCAGGCTTTGAAGTTTTTATGGACATGCACTGCAGCTTAAATAGCTATGCACCCTCGAGGTTACGGCATTATCACATAGCAAATTGCCATAGGTGATTGGCGGGTTTTGAACACAGATCTCGGGAGCCGAAGTCCCATGTTCTACTTCTACGCCAGGCCGCTCCTGAGTTAGGACGAGCTGATTCCCAATTGTTGAGAACAGTCAAATCGCGCACCATTCGACTTGTTTATATCTGTTACTCTGGGAGAATTGACTGTTGTGTACTAACTTGCCTTCCTTCTAATACTTCTACTCTATAAACCTAAACCGATCATAAAATAATTCAAGCACCGATTTGGTGAGAGTTGATTGTGTAATTGAGGTTCATTTTCACCAAAATATTATTTTTAATAAAAAAGAATATTAATTGTTAAATGTTTGTAAATAAAATCCCAAGATGTTTAACAGAACAGCAGGGATGGGGTTATCTGTGCCATTTACAGCCAGCCGGCATTTTTTCCTTATATTTAAATCTTGGACTGGGCCACTGCAAGTCAAGTATAGTATCAAGGCGAAATGCAACATCCAAAGCTCAGGTTACATATATTATATAGTTCAAGTTCATGTGAATTGCCAATATTTTTTAAAATTTATTTAAAGTATTTCTAAGCAAAATCTTGTTATTATTTTTTGTAGCTGGTTTTAAACTATATAATAATATCATATCTACACCTATTCTTTTCATTTACTTTTAAATTAACTGAATTTTTAATATAGTATGTACATTCTGCAAAATCTTGATCAATGAACTATTCAAAATAAATACAAATGGAATATTAATCACCTGAAAGTGTAATCATATGTTCAGAATTGTATTTTTAAAATCTCTTAAATCAGGGAAGCTATACTTTTGGAGGGAAAACTAAAAATAATATTGGACAACGTACTGTGTTTAGCACATCCAATACTATCCAATTTCTAAGCAACGGATTGACGTAGAATAATAATTCAAAATGCTAAATTGTTTGTTTTTTTAAGCTGAATCCAATTTTAACAATTAAATTTAAATAAAATTAATAAAAAGGTGTTAAATCTTGAAAATAAATTTTATTTTGTGCTAAAAACCTTCTTAGAGTAAACCAATCTTGCTGGTTTTCGAACTCGAAGTCATGAATGACGCTTTACACGTTTGTTCCAAATTTCATCAAGATCGGACCTTTTTTACAAAAGTTATCGCGCCTACGGACAGGTATATATATATATATATATATATATATACATATATATGAAAATGAACGAACGGTGTTTTTGGGGTCTAGGGACCTCAAAATGAAAAGTTACGGTGGTCCCGCGCTTAAGTCTCACCGTGCCGCCTACGGTAATAGCTACTTCCCTATAGGGGGAAATTCGCTAAAAATAGAAGGGTGTGTAAAGGTAATTGGAGGTGTAAAAGACAAAATTTAGAAACAAATATAATTTAAAAACGGCCTGATTTTACACCCGAGAGTTATGACATGAGCCGTTATCTTATCTCATGTCGCCGTTACCTGTAGTAGCGGGAACACAAGAGGAGAGGTTCGGTTAGGTTGGGGTGAGATGTAATCTAATATTCAATAATGTATTTTAAAGAATAAATTAGCCTAACCAAGCCCAATCCAATCCGACCAGCGGCCAGCGCGGCGTGGCGATGCGTCAATGCTACTGTTATCTGTATGTTTAACATCAGAAGGTAAGCACGACTACAATACTGACCGAATCACTCAGAAATGGTTCTGATATGCTTAGCAAACTATCCAGTAACCAAAATACTCAGCCATAAAACGTATACAGCCGATTGGAAACAGTTTTTCAGTTATGGGAAGATAACGGAATTTGACCGGTAAACGAAGGTTTTGGTAAATTTACTTGCTATCTTACGAATTTTGAAATTTTTTCGAAATTGAATATAATTATTGTTTAAGATTTGTTTTGGACTAAAATGAAGTCTAATATAATTAATCTATATTAGCTCTCCCTTGAGGTACAGCTTAGTTGTTGTGTTTATGTATTTCTCCCTTGTGAATTTCTTCGGGTTGTGTAGAGGAGGTCTCGAACCTGAATGTGAGGTTAACTATAACACCTTTACTATTGGTTCCTTGGTCTCTTTTGATTATGGCTTTATTATCAATTTTTCCTTGAACCCCCAGCATCCAAAATGCACAGTTTTACTCTTTATCTGGTTCCCAGTTTTTTTTCTTTTATTTGTTCACATACGCTTTCTAATGCATACAAAATTTTTTTTAGGGCCTCTGCCAACCTTAAGCGTCATAGGTCATCTTCTGGCAATTCCGCCATTCCCTGATATAGTACTTATTTCTCCAACACTTGACATTTAGGACTTGCTCATACATAAAAATATCGTTTTCTCTTTTTGTGGCTGGAACGCCCATAGTTAAAACTCAGTCTCCTTCAAAACTTGAATAATTGATTACGGATAACTAATTACTGTACTTCTTTCATAAGGCATTTTTCCTATATGCGAACCAGTAATCATATCTCCCATGCTATCCTCCTTATTCCTAATCCTGCATATTTATTCTTGGAGTGTAAAATCCTTGTTGGAGTACCACTAGTTTAAACAATTTTTAAATAGAACTTCTTATTAGTTTGTCTCCCTCTTTCAATAAGTTCCCTCTTTCAATAAGTTCAAGGAATTTCTTTTAGACAGGCAGTTTGAAGTGGATACATTAGTTCGGTATTGGTGAAATTAAATCTATTATTTTGCTCTATTACGTTTTCTATACCAACTCATTAAAATTATTTTTCCTACAACCGCGCCTAAAGTGTCAATTTACGCACCGAAAACCAATCGTAAAACAGCTATTTACTGAGGAGCGAGAGATTATGTCTTTGACAGTCTTTGGAGCGAGCGCAAAAGTCTTTTGCGCTCGCCAGCTGATTTTGCATTGTTACTCGGCGCGCAACAGCGCTCCTTTCCGCTTCTGACTGGGCTCGACTTGTTTATAACCACAAACTGGTGCATTCAGCTACATTGGATGCAATGAGCGATGACGAATTCGGACTTACTCCACCTGATATTAGTGAATTAGTGAAAGAAGTTTCATGAAACTTATTACCTCGTAAATCTAGAAACCTTTACGTAAAGAAATATAAAGAATTTATGCAATCGTAATGGCGCATTAAGCTAACATGGACGTGAGTAGCTGTGATTGTATTTATCGTTTGGGAAATTAAAACTGCAGTTGTAGGAAAAATTTAGTATGTATTTCGCGTGTAAAGCGTCCTTCTCGCTTTCGCAAAAAATACCGCGCTTCGCTACGCGTCGCGCGGTATTTGTTTAGCTCAAGCAAGAAAGACCTACTTTACGCTCTTAATACATAAATAACTATTATGTAACTCATTTATTTTCTACAGCAGATTTAAATATTTTTATATTTTAATATTAAAAATCCACCAAGATATTAATGCTTCCTTGAGGTAGTTATTGTAAACTGAAAATACCCCCGTTGCAGCAGACCTGCATACTCAGCGAATTTCAATTGCAAAGCACATATTTCAATCCAATATAGCGAGATTTGACACGTTTTTTAAGCTCCATAAGAATAACATGGGGAATGAGTATGCAGGTTTGCTGCAACAGGTATTTTAAAACTGGGTGGTTTTAATTCAATGTTCAGTAGATCTGAACTAGAAGAAACTATACACCAAGTTTTATAAAGATATGTTAAAAAATACACCCGTTGCAGCAGACCTGCATCTCCAGCGAATTTCCATAAAACAAAATTTAATTATTATGCCTTAAGCATAGCAACGATTGTTCGAGTTATAAACTTCAGCATTGTTCTCGTACAATAAGTCATAGGAACGTCCTCATAATTAGACCAGTTCATAAATTGTAAACCAGGCAAAACTGTGGCTCCGATCCCACGTTAAAATGGAGGCCCCTCAGTTGAAATTGGCTGTTGCCCTGTTGGGCTGTTTAAAAGTCCTGTATAAGGAACATGTCGGGCTTGGTCAGTAACAAGACTAAAAGATCGCGCCAAAATCATCCTTCATTCATCTTGTCATTCATACTTGGCAATACCTACCTGGGTAGGTCGCCATTTCAAGCAAATGTATAATGTGTAATATTTAAAGTATATTTAGCCTATGATATGCTAATTCATTTTTGACTTACAGTACAAAGCTGCTATCCATTTTTAGGATGGCTTAAAGTGTAAAATCCTAACATTCTTCTTATTAAAGGATAAAAAAGACTTTCGAGTTGTAAAGTTAAAGTCTGGTAAAATATTTTTAAAGTATGATAAATTACTTTAATATTAATAAATTGTGCTGTCATTAAGTGATGGGAATTTAGTTTTTTTTAAGTTTCACAAGGTATATTTTCAGCCTATTCCTTGCCCTTGTCCTTTGGCAGCCTGCATTCCTACTGTCTGTCAATTTGTAAAACATAACTTAACCTCTAAAATGCAAAGTACCTACTAATTATGACTATCTAACGAAATAAATGCCTATGTTAACAAACATCTTTATCTATTTTTGGTTATTATTTGTGTTCTATTTCTGTTGAAACTTTAAATAGTGTAATAATTTAGCATTGGTGGATGTTTGTGGTATAAGTTAATACATTCTGTCTGTTTGTAGAAGAATGCAATTTTTATTTACTTAGTATCGTATTTTGGTATCATCAGTGACATAATGCGCATGAGGGTTGGTTTATATTACTTTATTTAACTAAGCCAACATATTAATAAAGCCAACATAGTAATTTCATGTAGTGGGCATGGCTTAGGCCTCACAATGTTTCAAAAGAACTAATTTGATATTGGAAAATGTTGAATCTTTCACATAATGATTAAAAATAAATAATCTATTCTGGTTCTAATCAGATTCTCACTCCCATTTCATGGAAGGATAGAAATCAACTGTTATGCCGTCAGGCCTATGCACTTGGTGCATTATGTCTTGAGCCATGGCCTAGGCCTACTCTATTGGGGGAGCTGTAAGGTATTGTTTATTGTAAATAATATGGGGCAATAAACAATGTATAAACAAATTTCAGCTAACTCTCACATCGTTAATTTGCAAATAGTCTTAAATTGACAGCTCTGGTGTCCCGATGACTTGCATTAGGCCTGGCAGCGCTATTTCTGTTGTAATACTGTTAGGCCCGCTAATTTTGTGAGCCCAACTATGTCATACCAGCTAACTATGCACACACTTAAATTTTTTCTTTACATCATGCATTTTATTTACTTTAAATCAGATGACTTTATTTACCTAAAACAGTTTCCCAGTTTTATGAGTGTGGCCTTATTACAGTTCGCACATTATATCTCCGGCTATGACAGAGTCAGCTGGTTCCAAGGCGTGGAAGGAGAGGGGGAACTTTTCTGAAAACATTGTTCTACAGCCCTGCAGTGTTTACCAAAATCCTATGTTTAAAATATCATATGATACGGTTAGTAGCGTACTGGTCATAGCCAGAGATATAATGCGCGAACTGTACTTGAGATGGCCACGAATACATCAACAAATACCACATTGACTAATTTAGGCCTAGCTGATCAGTTTAAACATGAACTTGTATTGTCTTTGAACAAGTCGATTTGGTCACCGCTAAAACATCTGCTAGTCTAGTCGTTGAAACTAGTAGGTAGAATAGGTTTTAATAAACCCAGTAGGCTATAATCCATTGGCGATAATATGACAAAAATGACTGTCATTTTAAACGAATGGAGATGCAGTATACTATTGCAAACTTAAAAATCATGGAGACTACAATTTTTCTCCGAGTTGCATGTAGTTTGATTAAAACTAAAACAGCTCAAGTCATTTAGGACATTCTTGAATTAATTCGTCAAACAGAGGTGATTCGTGCTAAATTCAAGATCATAGTTCTATATCTATATAGTCTACCGATAACTTAATTGAAATATTTGAGTTAACCTTTAAGCCTATAGATAAAGAATAGTGATCTAGCCCAAGGCTGCACTAAAAAACAGTCCATGCTACAGCAGTCCCAGCGCTGCGACATCTCACATCAGTATGCTGGGAACTAACAACCTATGTTTATTCATATCACTAAATGTTAAATTAATATTCCTTGTTTAATTAACGTACTTTCTTTGTATACATTTTATCACTGACTGTCAAATACTATTTGTTTATTTAAATTTTCATGTTTTGTTTTGAGAGAAACTGATGAGCTGCACAGCTGTGATTTCTGAGCAAGACTCTCAGCTGCCCTCCTATTTTGACATCAAGAATTCTGAAGCAAGGCAAGGCCCCACTGAAAAGACATGCCATGCTGCAGCGATCCAAGGCCCCACTAAAAATACAGGCCATGCAGCAGCGATCCCAGCGCTGTACCACGTCACACAAGTAGGCAGGGAACTAACATCCTATGTTTACATTTTATTGCTAAATGTCAAATATCCCTTGTTTGTTTACGTATTTTCTGTTTTCATCACTAAACGTCAAAATTACTTGTTTGTTTACATTTTCTTGTTTTGATTTCAAAGGAATTGATGATCAGCACAGCTGTGAGTCCTGAGCCAGACTTTCAGACCGCCTACTTGTTTGACGTAATAAATCATGCAGCATGGCCTGCATTTGTAGTGTGTCCTTCAGCAAGGCCTGTTCTTTTAGTGAGGCCTTGCCTAAACCTAATGATTCACCGAAACATTGTAACCTGTACGCTTGGATATCGAATTGCAGAGGTCCATTGGGTAAACTTTGACATGTGAAGGTAGGGCCTAATACAAATTTAATTCAATTTAGCCTATAAACTGATCTCGTGTGATAGAGGTAATTTTAGGGTTGTTAAGTTTCTGAGATAATGTATAATCGGATGATAATTTAGGATTAGGCCTACATTAAACGAATTTAAATTAGATAGTTTTTATTAAAGTAATTTAGATTCCTATTTGATATAAATCATTACCTGAGGGAAATGGATGTATAAGCCTCACCTAGTTCGGCCGATTACTAGGGCTCGGTGCAATTCGGTGCGCTCGTTACTAGCGCTTAGGATGATTACAAAACAAACCAGTTAATACAACTCAATCAAAATATTTTGTATGGTCTTAGTTCTGCAGTCAAACCGCGAGATCCGCTAGTTTCTCGAGCCCAACTACATCATACGCTTGAACCAGCAACCTTCAGGCTATGAGGTGAGCAGTGAACAGTTTGTCCACTCAGCTCTCTAGTCAATGTGAGTTGTCAAGATTTTTTTCTAGACGAGAGCCAGGCTTTGAAGTTTTTATGGACATGCACTGCAGCTTAAATAGCTATGCACCCTCGAGGTTACGGCATTATCACATAGCAAATTGCCATAGGTGATTGGCGGGTTTTGAACACAGATCTCGGGAGCCGAAGTCCCATGTTCTACTTCTACGCCAGGCCGCTCCTGAGTTAGGACGAGCTGATTCCCAATTGTTGAGAACAGTCAAATCGCGCACCATTCGACTTGTTTATATCTGTTACTCTGGGAGAATTGACTGTTGTGTACTAACTTGCCTTCCTTCTAATACTTCTACTCTATAAACCTAAACCGATCATAAAATAATTCAAGCACCGATTTGGTGAGAGTTGATTGTGTAATTGAGGTTCATTTTCACCAAAATATTATTTTTAATAAAAAAGAATATTAATTGTTAAATGTTTGTAAATAAAATCCCAAGATGTTTAACAGAACAGCAGGGATGGGGTTATCTGTGCCATTTACAGCCAGCCGGCATTTTTTCCTTATATTTAAATCTTGGACTGGGCCACTGCAAGTCAAGTATAGTATCAAGGCGAAATGCAACATCCAAAGCTCAGGTTACATATATTATATAGTTCAAGTTCATGTGAATTGCCAATATTTTTTAAAATTTATTTAAAGTATTTCTAAGCAAAATCTTGTTATTATTTTTTGTAGCTGGTTTTAAACTATATAATAATATCATATCTACACCTATTCTTTTCATTTACTTTTAAATTAACTGAATTTTTAATATAGTATGTACATTCTGCAAAATCTTGATCAATGAACTATTCAAAATAAATACAAATGGAATATTAATCACCTGAAAGTGTAATCATATGTTCAGAATTGTATTTTTAAAATCTCTTAAATCAGGGAAGCTATACTTTTGGAGGGAAAACTAAAAATAATATTGGACAACGTACTGTGTTTAGCACATCCAATACTATCCAATTTCTAAGCAACGGATTGACGTAGAATAATAATTCAAAATGCTAAATTGTTTGTTTTTTTAAGCTGAATCCAATTTTAACAATTAAATTTAAATAAAATTAATAAAAAGGTGTTAAATCTTGAAAATAAATTTTATTTTGTGCTAAAAACCTTCTTAGAGTAAACCAATCTTGCTGGTTTTCGAACTCGAAGTCATGAATGACGCTTTACACGTTTGTTCCAAATTTCATCAAGATCGGACCTTTTTTACAAAAGTTATCGCGCCTACGGACAGGTATATATATATATATATATATATATACATATATATGAAAATGAACGAACGGTGTTTTTGGGGTCTAGGGACCTCAAAATGAAAAGTTACGGTGGTCCCGCGCTTAAGTCTCACCGTGCCGCCTACGGTAATAGCTACTTCCCTATAGGGGGAAATTCGCTAATATAGGGGGAAATTCGCTAATAAGGAAGATATTGCATTTTTTTATTTCCCATAAGGATAACATGGGGAATGAGTATGCAGGTTTGCTGCCATAAAAACTGTAATATCCGGGATTTTATAGTAAAATACATTAGATCTCATCTATATGAAGCCACAAACCAAGTTTCATTAAGATATGTTGAGAAATAAGCGAGATATAGAATTTTACTTATTCCCCATAAGGTTAACATTGGGACAACGTACTGTGTTTACCACTTTCAGTATCTCGGTAACCAATGGACATAGAGCAATGATTCAAAATACTAAATTGTTTGTTTTTTCGAGCTGATTTCAATGGTGCGAACCAAAATTCGATAAATCTTATTTTTTTTCTATATAAAATACTCGAAAAACCCATTTTTGGGGGGGTTTACCCCCCTTTACCCCCCCTTCTGGTGGTCCGATCGGGCTGGTTCACGAACTCGTCCGAATAATTACTACTGTACACGCCTGTGCCAAATTTCATTCCGATCGGACCATTTTTGCGAGCGCTATCGTGCTTACAGACATATATATATATATATATATATATATATATATATATATATCTAGAAATTTGAACGAATGGTGTTTTTTGCTTCTGGGGACCCCAAAACGAAAAGTTATTATGGTCTCGGGCTTAGGTCTTACCATGAGACCTACGGTAATAGCTTCTTCCCTATAGGGGAAATTCGCTAATTCCCTATAGGGGAAATTCGCTAAAATAACCAAAAATGTAAATAAATATTAAAGTGACAGAATGCAGATATTATAGTTTTCCTCAAGACATTTTTTACTCAAATAAAAATAATTTAGATATACCATATGTTTGGTAAAATATACTTCCATTTAAAATATATGGAAACTTTGCCCAGTGGGACAAAACACATTGAACTGAGGGCGATGCAAATTATTCCATAACTTCCGGGAAATTCCCTGTAATTTGACACCTCAATCATCAAAATCGGTTCACAAATAAAGGAATTTTGCTATACACAAGACATTCCTTAAGGGATTAGTATAATAGATCATATACACTATTTAAAACAAATCAAAATAATTTCTTTTGTAATTTTAAGCAATTCGAGTATTATTAACAAATATGTACTATGGAAAGTCTTTTGGAGTGTTTGATAACCTAAATTGAATTGGAGTATTAAGAAGTTAATTATTGCATATACTAATAATAAAATAGTTAACATTTGAGTTTAAATATTTTAAATGAAGTCGAATTCAAACATAGAGACATTGTTGGCAGTCAAAACGTTTACACTATTCTGTTAATTCAACATGCATAAGCTTTTTGTTTCAAAATAATAACTTATACGCTATGACCTTAAGGGTTGTAAAATGGTTTTATAGCACAAAAATAGTTGAAAACCGTTAAAACCTGAACCAATATTGTTGTAGCATTTGCTATTTACAAAGCGATGAGTGCCCTTGATGTTTTAAAATATATGAGCCCATGTAAAAACATGAAACTGTTTCCACCGAACCATGTAGCAGAATATATGAACATAAATTCTTCACGCCAGGTGCCCAGCCCGCATTTAGGTGGATTTATACAAGTAGAGGTATAAAAACAAGCTGTTGTAAAACATTATATCCACTTTTATCAGGTCAGCGTGGACCAGTGTATAAGACGAGTCTGTTTCTATGCATTTAGTATTATTACCTTATGTAAAAAATAAAATGTATGAAATAAGTTATATCACTAAAACGATCAAAAAAGTTGAAAGCAACAAATTAGTAAAAAAAAATCATTAACTATTCTATTAAGTATTCTTTATTTCCCTTGTATATGTAAATATGGTTTGTCTCAATCCAAAACATTTAATTAAAAGCAGTAATGTTTTAGTTGAAACTGTATTCACTGCACATAGTGTACATTAAAATCACTAATTATCAAGATATTTTGTGTGTTTTTACGAATATACATAAACATAAAATATATGTTTAAATATGTGCATAAAATATAAGTTTAAACAGAGGTTCATATTGTTTATAAATAAATCTAATGGTCTAGAAGGTGGTCTGTATACTCCTAGAATTATAATTTGTTTTAATGATAGTAATTGTCGCTAATTCGCAAATACATTCAATATGCAATATTGACTTATGTTTAATATTTCAAATTGTATATTTTCTTTTATAAAAAAACTCACTCCTCCTTTTTAATGTTCAGTTTTACAATAGTTTGATCCAAGTGTGTAATATGGATTTGAAAATACATTTATTTAATGTGATTTAAGATTGTGTTCTGAAATACAAAGAATATCAGAGGATTCTTCTTGTATGAAATCCTCAAGAAATTTCGATTTTACATTTAACCCGTCTACATTTTGGTGAAATATTTTTAGATTGCCATAACTGTTAATATTTAATTGTATTTTAATGTTGTTTCAATTTGTTATTTGGTTATTCCTTTTTGAAATTTATTGTATATTTAGATGTAAAATTTTTAAATCATATAATTTTTTTTGTAATTTCTTTACCAAATCTTAAGTTATTAGATAAATTATTACAGGAGTATGAATGTCTTTCCCTAAGAAATTGCTCTTAACATTTGAGACTGAGCTGGTCAAATTTTCATGGTAGAATAAATATTTCATTTTATCTCCTATCCACTTTGTAGGTTTTCTTGAAAGATTGAAGGTTTATTGTCCATAGTTTTTAACGAGCTCGGTAGAAATTAAAATTTGTCTTTTTTCATGTCTACTTACGGTTATAATTATGAGAATCATATACGTAAATCTGTTCAATATGTCTGATATGTCTATATCGAACAAATATTATTTGCAAAAATAATATTGAATATAATATCTACTTGCAAATAATATTATTGAATTATTATTTGCAAGTAAATTTATCAAAATCTGTTTTCCATAAAGGTTCCAGTGGAGACCATGTTTTGTCTTGTATGTTTTTGTTTTGTGGAGACACTGTCTTTTTAGTCCAAATAATGTCATTAATTTCGAATGAGTACATTTATTAATTAATTCTTTTAACTTTTCATTAATGACTTTAATTTTGTTATCATTAACAGAAGCCTCTGGATCGTTAAACAACATTATTTAATACTTAATCTTACCTTATGATCCAATATATGTATATTAGGGAGACCTAGGTTTCAGCTCCACAATGCCATATCAGCCCCATTTATTTTATGTTTATGGCAAGCTACAACTTTTCATCTTCTCAGTGTGAGATTTCGTCATTATTATTAAAATATACTTCTTCACGTAAACATTTAAAACATAAAAGACACATAGAACACAAGTTTTCCATAATCATGACTTTTATTTCGCTTTCAACAAACATAACCTCTTCTTGTCATGCACAACACACAACAACAAACAATCAAACAAACAATGCACAACGACTCGTACCCACTCACAGGCTTTGGCCCATGTAGGTACATTTCCCTAGGAAAAGTGTAGAAATGAAATATACTTGTTATTGTACCATTTTATTTTTAAGCTAATTTCGCTTCATGTTTGTAACAAGTTTTATTTTTTGGAAATAAAATTATTTTGAATTTGATTTTTTTTTTATAACAGAGGTACAAACAGAGTGGGGGTCCCTCTGAATCAAAAACAAGAAGAGGTGGTAGTTGAACAAACTAGTAAAATGTCTTTCCTAAATTGAGAAATATGATTTATAAAACACTTAAAGTATTCCTGAATGTGAACATCCTCTAACCACAAATCTTTGTTGGGGATATTTATAGGGTCATTGTTTTTATGTCTGAATAAAGTTTCATACTGTTTTTTGGAGTCCCTTTAATGTTTTTTTTTCAATCGCTTCTTTCTCCTTTTTTAGATCTTCTATTTCTTTCATAATGGTGTCATTTCCTTTATTTACTTCAGTAAAGTATACAATTTCCATTTCTGAATATTTTTCTTGTTTTCTTAAGACTCCAGTTCTGTATTGATTGTAATGGTAAGGTATAAAAAAATGATTGTTGTAAAAAATGTATCAAAAAAGAAATTAGAATTTTGAAGTGTCTCTATTTTTGTTAGATAAATTAAAAATGGCAATTCATCTACGACTTATAATATTAAAAAAAAAATTAAATCTTCTTATTTATTAAATGTGTATTACTTACTAGAATAAAAGAATTTTAAATTGATGATCACTGAACATATATGAATTATGAATTCAAAATTCGCGGGGGGTCGAGGAAATAAACGTGAGTCGCCCCAAATAATTTGTTTGACGCCCCAACTAGACAGCCTTAATACTGAATAAGGTTCTAAAAATACATCACCACAATACAGTAATCTTGTTTTCTTCACTCTGAATGCAAAAACTGCCCGTTATCGTACAGCTGAGATCTACGAAAACCCTCGATCTCCTTACATCAAAACAAAAGATGATCAGCGGATTTTCGGTACCCAAACATTGCATTTTCGAACCCAAATAAACCTTTTCGGTACCCAAACAAAATTTTTCACCACACTACGACGAAATCACCTGTTTTACAAACGTCAAACGCGGACCGAAACACACTGTTTGCCGCCACAGGACCGAAAACGTTGGGGGCCCTAGGGCCGAAAGTCAGCTGATCGTTTATTTGTTTGAAACAACGTCAGAACATCATATAATTATGTGGTATTCAATAAGGTCCAAAGACAGGATAGTTGCGAACATGTGATTTTCATAACTGTGTTTGTTTGAATCATATATAGAAGTTGTATCGTCGCTCATAACCTTAAAGTTTTTATTATTATTATTTAGGGTATATTTCATTGTGTAGTGTGGTGAAAAATAGCGTTCCCACCTCGGCCGAATGGGTTTTGCAGCTCTCGATCGTTTCAAATTCTCGACTTCATCTCGAATTTGAAACACGATATCGAGCCAGCAAAACCTCATTTTCGGCCCTTGTTGCGAAATATACTATTGTCGTACCCAAACAAACGAAGTTCCTATTTTGAAAGTTCAACCAGCTGACTCAAAACTAAAATAAACGGCTGTAATTTCGTTGTTCAGCCGTATTGTGTTTGCTAATAAGAAATTGACAAAATTATGAAATGTTGGATGATTTTAAAAAGTTTGGTTACTTATTTGCATTGTGATGAAAAGTATTGTTCACAACTCGTCATTTCGGCTACTTCGGCTCGAAATGGGCTACTTTCGTGACTAATAGTGAAATATACTATTATTGTGCATTGCTTATTTTTTGTCTTTAGCATATTTTCCTTTTAAGGAAAAATTATTATCTTTAGTTAGTCTCATGGTAAGACCTAAGCCCAGGACAGTCATACCTTTTCGTTTTTGGGCCCCAGATACCAAAAACACCATTTGTTCAATTATATAATCTACATATCTATATTACAATAAAGAATGTTGGTTTGTATGCTCTGTATATATTTAAAGTTTATAAAATCAGACTCCGTTGGACTGTTTGCCATGAAAAAAAAAATGTAATATATATATATATGTGTGTAAAATGACTTGACAATTTTTTTTTCAATCAGTCTTTTTGTCCTAACTCAATGTGTTCCTCTCCAGAGGCCTAAACGGGGTTTTCATTTTAACCTAATGCAAAAATATTGTTTACATAAAAGCTAATGACGTGTTTCTTAAACGGGTGATCTTTGGTAAATAGTCAGAGAATTGGCAACGTCTGCCGGGTTCAGTATTCTATGTGTATTTTTTACGAATTATTTATCGCACTGATGATTTCTTATAATCATAAATTACATTTATACTATAACTTTTAGCTCTCAATTACACCCTTAAGGTGACAGCAGGTGATGCAATCCCAGGGTAAAATGAGAAGTAAAATCATTTTAACATTTGTAACTTTAAATGTTTCTGTTTCCCTCAAGATGAGCAATGTCTATGAATTGCCGACAATATGCCAAAACATCCTTATTTTCAAATTTAGCTAAAAAAATATTGAAATTTATTAATAAATACATGTTTGAGCTTATAAAATTGGGTTTCTACATTGGTATGTGAATTAAAAAAACTTTGCCACTTCTGGGATTCGAACTCAGAACTTTTATCGGAGCGTGTTCTCGCCTTAATCCTTTGCACCGTCAGCTAGTCCGACTTATGAGAGTAAAAGGTTTAACCTGGGATGTAAAGTTGAGGTAAACAACGGAAAACATCGCTAACGTCGAATTCTCGACATAACACTTGACCTCAACAGGTTTTATTTATTTTTATTAGACCGAGAACTGTGGATAGACAATGACCTTATCAACCAAAACCCTAATTCGTCAAAAAGTTTCTCTTTCATATTGAAAATCGCATCACTCATACAGCTACTACAGGGGGAGATGTACTGTAGAAGTAGTCCATATTTCGAAATTAAATCACCTAACCACCCGCGTTCCCTCCTAAAATTATTAAATTTGAAAACCCCATTTCTAGAACCATGCTTGTATATCAAATAGAATGTCCATGCTGAGTTTAAAGTTTGTAGTTCGAGTACATCAAGCGATCAGTAAAACGCGAGTAGCCTAAGTGGCCGTAATATGACCGTAATAGATTGGTACACTCTATTCTTTTAGTAAATTGGATATGTTATATTTTTTATACTTATAAAATAACTTTACTGTCTTTTTATCTACAGTTTTAAAACCTGAATACGGCTGCAATTTTGAATTTTATAATGTAACCTGTTCAAGCATTAGGGGGAAAATATTTTAAAATTTTATTTTAGTACACATCTAGAGCCTAAAAAGAATATTTTTGCGACGTTTAATAGCAGATGGAGCCTTCATAAGCTTTAAAAACTGAATAATGGCCGCCATGTTCTGCAAGCACGATAATCCTCCACAAAAGTGTCCGATCGTAATAAAATCTGGCACAGACGTGTTTTTACAACTACTACTTTGTCTTGAGTAATTACTACCTTTAATGATTCGGATGAGTTCGAAAACCAGCCCGATAGTATCATCCGAATGGGTGGGGAGGGGGGAGGGGTGTAAGGGCAGAAAACTCCCCAACATTGTTTTCTCTTCATTGAAAAAAAAAAATCAAATTTAAGTTGACGTTGAATTTTGCAAAAAAATTGTGTTTTGAATTACTCTTCTATATCCACTGGCTACCGAGGTATTGATAGTGGTAAATGCAGAACGTTGTCCCTAGGTTAACATTACGGATAGTAAAAATACCCCCGTAGCAGCAGACCTGCATTCTCAGTGAATTTCAAATGCAAAACAACATATTTGAATCCAACAAAGCGAGATTGGACAGGTTTTTGTAAGCTCCATCAGAATGACATGGAGTATGAGTATGCAGGTTTGCTGCTACAGATATATTAAAACTGGGTGGTTTTAATTCAATATTTAGTAGATCTGAACTATAAGAAGCTGTATACCAAGTTTGAGATATGTAGAAAATAGAGAGATATAGAATTTTACTTATTTTCCGTAAGGTTGACATTGGGACAACGTACTGGGTTTACCACTTTCAATATATCGGTAACCAATGAACATAGAGCTATGATTGAGAAAACTAAAATGTTTGTTTTTCAAGCTGAATTCAATGGTCAAATCGAAAATTGGATCACTTTAATTAATTTTTCCATGTGAAAAACACAAAAAACCCATTTTTGGGAAGTTTATCCCCCTTTACACCCCTTCTGGTGATCCAATCAGGCTGGTTTACGAACTTGTCCAATTGATTACCACTTTACACGTGTATATTATATATATATATATATATATATATATATATATATATATATATATATATATATATATATATATATAGAAACGAATGGTTTTTTTTTGCTTCTGGGGGCCCCAAAACGAAAAGTTATCATGGTCTTGGGCTTAAGTCTTACCATGAGACCTACGGTAATAGCTTCTTCCCTATAGGGGAAATTCGCTAAAAAGTAACACTTCAATTATATCGGATTATATATTAACAACATTAGTTTATGGCCTCATCTAATTTTGATCTACTGGATTGTAACCTAAAATCAATCACCCATTTTATCGAATAATTATCCCTTATACGGAAGAAGCTGTTACCGCAGGTCTCATGGCAAGGCTTAAACCCAAGACCATTTTGGTTTTGAGACCTCCAGAAGCCAAAAACACCAGTCATTCGAATTTATCTATCTATCTATATATACCTATGTCTGTAAACACGATAGTGGCCATAAATATAGTCCGATCTTAATGAACTTTGGTACAGACATGTAAAGTAGTAATCACTCTGACGAGTTCGTAAACCAGCCCAATCGGATCACCGGAAGACCCCTCTGTAAAAATGAGTTTTTTTTTTAAATAGAAAAATGAAAATAATACAGTTTTTGTTAGCGTTCTTGAATTCATATCGAGGAAACAAACAATTAAGTATCTTGAGCCATTGTGCGGTAAACACAGTGCATTATCCCTCAGTTATCCTTATGGGAAATAAATATAATTCATTATTTTGCTTATTGTTCATCAAGTCTTAATAAAAATTGGTTTGTGGCTTTATCTAGTAAAGATTGCCTATGGCCTAAAATTCCTAAATTGATAGAATCTTCAGGCAGCAAACCTACGCACTCCCCTCCCCAAATCTTATGGGAAATAAATAAAATTGTATTTCTTGCTTGTTTCTCAAAATATCTTGATAATACATCCGTAGTAGCAGACCTGCAAACTCATACTGCGTACTTCATATTGTTGAGATCTACTGGATCATACCCTGAAATCCATCTTTTCTCATTTCTGTGGCAGCAAACCTGTATAGTCACTTCTCATGTTATTCTTATGGAGAAATGTTTGCATGCTTATTTATGAACTACGTTGATTTTATTTGATGCGAATCCTCCTGTAGATGATTTATCTGAACATATGAAATTTGCTGAGTATGCAGGTTTGCTGCAACGGAGATGCAGGGCGTTTTTTTAAACGCAACCCAAAATTTTATTTAATCAGTGAAGGATTATTCTCCTCCCAAAGATCCTCGGCACTGTATTATTTTCTTTGGAGATACATAAAAAGTAAGGCTTACGAAAACAGTTTACAAGATTTTTCAGCACCTTAAAACAAACATAACGAAATACAAGGAATTCAAAGAGGTACTTTGCTAAACGTGTTCAGGAATTTGATTGAGAGAGCACAACTTTGTATAAATGACAATGGTGAATTGTTTGAACACATAATGTGAGCTAAATGTGATTAAACTTAAATAACAGGTTGAATAAAATGTAAAGATTGAAAAAACAATACTCATTTCATATTTATATGTGCATTATTCAATCTTAAAAATGGGTTGTGTTGAAAAAACACCCTGTATTATTTGCTTGCTCACCATTCATGTTGTTTTAGCGAATTTCCCCTACAGGGAAGAAGCTGGTACCGTAGGTCTCATGGTAAGACATAAGCCCGAGGCCATCATAACTTTTCTTTTTGAGGTCCACAGATGCCAAAAACACCATTCGTTCATTTTCATAAATGTATGTATATCTATATATGTGTTTTTAAGCACGATAACTCGCGTAAAATGGTTCAATCTTAATTAAATTTGGCATGGACATGTAAAGTAGTAATTATTCGGACGAGTTTGAAAACCAGCCCGATCGGACTACCGGAAGGGAGGGTAAAGGGGGGTAAACCCCCCCAAAAATGGGGTTTTTGAGCATTTTACATATAAAAATAAAAAAATCCGATTTTTATTAGCACCATTGAATTCAGCTTAAAAAATTTTAGTATTTTGAATCACTGCTCTATGTCCATTGGTTACCGAGATATTGCAAGTGGTAAACACAGTATGTTGTCCCAATGTTAACCTTATGGGAAATAAGTAAAATTCTATATCTCGCTTATTTCTCAACATATCTTGTTAAAACTTGGTAAATGGCTTCTTCTAGGTCAGATCTACTAAATATTGAATTAAAACCAACCAGTTTTAATATACCCGTAGCAGCAAACCTGCATACTCATTCCCCATGTTATTCTTATGGAGCTTACAAAAACATGTAAAATCTCGCTATGTTGGATTGAAATACGTTGTTTTGCATTTGAAATTCGCTGAGTATGCAGGTCTGCTGCAACGGGGGTCATCATTATTGCATGAATCACGTGGCTAGTGCAGGGACATGGTCATGATTCTGTCAACAGACTGATGATTAACTGCGCCACCAGTCAGAATCGATCACCATTTACCATGTTTTGTGTGGAAGCTTAAAAGAAATTACTTAAAAACTTTTTCCAAGCAATGTAAACATATTAAAGTAGAGGTCCTAAAAAGATCGAAATAAAAATGATAGTAATAGGTCTGAATACCTGCAATCGAACTATCTTTTCATAAAAAAACTAATATTCTATAATGTAAATTCGGTTTAAACACAGTGACAGTATTTTCCGATATTACTTGTTACTCCTGGATTTGGTGTGCCCAGTTTATTAAGTCTGGATTTAACACGTTCACACAGTAGGTTTATTGGATTCTAAAAGCGTACCACTTAATGAGTTTTTTGGTTGGTTTATAAACATTAAGTCCTTATTGATAACAGTTGAATTCTTCAACTACAGAAAAACTATCATTGAAAATTATAAGAAATATAATTTTGTAGTTTGAAGAATTTCCCATAATATAGTTTTTTCTTTGCTTATTTACAAGAAAAACCGAACGAATATAAATGTTATAACAAAGAGAGTACTTGTCTCATATGAATCAAACACTAAATCAGTCTACCAAGTTAACACGCAGTTTTTAATAACTAATAATTAAACTGCAAATAAATAAAAGTATTTAAACTTGGAATCCCCTTTTTTAACTGAAATAATACCAATATGATAAATGATGTCAGAAAATGCTTAAAGGTACGTCTTAAAACTGTTCTCTATTAACTTAATTATTTTCAAAATAGTAGCGTAGCAATTATTTGTATCGTCACTAAATGTGCTGAAACCAGTACATTAAATAAAACTAAAATAGGAAATCAGTGAGAAAAGCTGAGAATATATCAGCAAAAAACTCAAAAATCATGCTGAAGTGATTCCAAGCGTATTAATAAAATGTATATTTTTAATGTCCTTCTAACGTTTTCTTTTAATATCAGCCCACCCACATCCCAGATGGCTCAGTGGAGCCGATGACAGAGATATTTTGGTTTCAATGCGGATCCGAATCTCCCATTCCTTTAATTTAGAATTTCTATTTTGTATATTTTGATTTATTTCTTTTCTTCCAAGAGTAGACTATGGGGTTTTTGAAGATATCAGAGGGATAATGGCTGGGAACGAATTGATATGAACTTGACAATCTCGCTCAGGTTTATTGGTTCAGTACTTAATTTGATATTGCGGGTAGGGGTGTGCGAGTAGTGATTTTTGAAGTCGAGTCGAGTTGAGTTTTGAAAAATACTCACGAGTTTTGAGCTTTTTTGAGTCGAGTTTTTAAGAGTATAATGTAACAGTAATCATGTTTCTACATAATCGACATGTAAAAATTATTATTATCAACTACAAATTACACAATTTTAAGATATTTAAACTCTAAAGAGTTACTGCACTAAGAGCAGATTTAATAAATAATTCCAAAAAGAGAAAGAAAACCTTTTACTTAAACTCACAATAATTCTTGATCTGATATATTTTTCAGAACTAACATTTTAGGCTTACCTGGGTTTTAAAATGAAATGAAATCACAGCCCTTATACATGATTTAATTATTTCCTTTGAGTTACTTACACAGGTGCCGTAATATTCATTTAATTGTCAACAAAAAATTGTGTTTGTTATTTATTTGGTATGGTTTGTAAAATATAACAAAAATAACTTTTTTAAGAGAAAATGATAAATAACTTCAAACTATAGATAATATAGAGTGATATAACAATTAATTCTATAATAACTCAAAATAACTCTCTACTTTTAATTATGTTAATTAAAGATGGATTGACATTGTGAAAAAAGACCGTAATATTCTTTTCCGATTTTCGGTGAACGGTGGGAGTAACTCGAAGTTTAGACTATTTTGCAATGAGTCGAGTCGAGTCGAGCAGAGTATACTCGGCTCCAAAAATGTTCGATTCTCGAGTTCTCGCACACCCCTAACTGTGGGACAAGCAATATATTAATAACTACTAATAATACCAATACAATACCGATTGCAGACAGAAAATAAATCTCATGGAGTTTTTGTCATTCTTAAGTTATAATTTAAAAATTACATATAAAATTAAAAGAGCTATCACATTTTTACCATATAAAAGTATTTTTTTAATGAGGGAAAAATTTTTTACCTTAGGGAATAATATAGACTCTGTAACTTTCTTTTCTTTAAAGAGAGTGTCAATAGGTACGTTTTGAATTTATTTTAAGGTTGGATGTTTTCTGAGGTCCCATGGAATTTTGATCTTTCAAAAAGTCGTAAGGAGTTTATTGGCATATGACATTTGAGTCAGTGACATATAGGAAAAACACATCAAGTTTTTTTCCGAGACGATTGTTTACTTGTGCTAATCGTTACCGGTACTTTTTATCGTAACATCTTATTAAAGTATTAATTTGACTTGTAAAAAAAGTAAACCAAAAATATAACCTTTTTAACTTGCAAATTTTTAAAATTCTTAAAAGTTTGATATTTTTGGTTTGAATGAAATGACTTTCATGTATGGAAAAAATCTGATCTCGCTAATAAATAAGGGGAAGAGAAAAACTTCAACGTTGAACCATTAGAGTTGAAGCCTCTGATCCTAAAATTGATGACCAGGAGCGAGGTTTTACGGGGGAGGAAAAAAGTTGTAATAGAAACTGATTAAATTTCTTTTAATTTTTCTCGTTTGGAATCCATCATAAAAATTTAGGAAATGTTAATTTTTGATGAAATAACGTTCATTTAAGTTTTACAACGTAGTGTTTGTTGTTAATTTAAATGAAACTAATTCTAGGGGTGTGCGAGGATTGATTTTTGAAGTCGAGTCGAGTTTTAAAAAATACCTGCGAGTTTCAAGTTTTTTTTTCGAGTCGAGTATTTTGAATAGTATAAGTAAATAGTTACCATGTTTATTATTGATCAAATAAAATGGAATATTTTTTATTTACTAAACAAAGTTGTTTTCCTAAGTATTAAAAGCAAGCATGTTTTCAAATTAAAATAAACGATGATTCAGGCCATCTTTAGCATAACCTTATATCACTACTCAATATTTTTGAAACTTTCAGCCTTAGGAGATAAAAGCCAAGCTACATCTGCACTTGTTGCTTTAAAAAAGGGGTTTTTGTAACTTATTATCGGTTTAAAAATTCAAGTTAAATCAGTCTCATTGAGCATAAGAAAGAAAATATTGTATCTCAAATTATGGAAAGGAAAAAGAAAAAAAACTAAATTTATTGATATTAATAACTCAAAAACCACTTTAATTCAAGAAATATAACAAAAGTTTTATGATGGATGGTAATGAGTTATGGTTGACTGTGTGAAAAACGATCGTAAAATGCGATCGCGCGTACCTATGTCGGGTAAACGGCGGGGGTAACTACTCGACTCGAACTTCCGAGTATTTTTTCAAAACTTTGAGTCGAGTCGAGTAGTGTAAACTCGGCTCGAACGTAGCTCGATAATCGAGTACTCGCATACCCCTACTAATTACATTTATTTTCCTTATTAACTGTTCATATCGCTTGGTTAGCCATCTAAAAGTTGTTACTACGCCCTCAAATTCACCCTTCTTGTAATATTAAATTTTTATCTTCAGACATTTAAAAACATTTAAATGAGGACTAGAATTGTAGCATTCGTAGAACTGATGAAATGGCTTATAGTTGTAAGTAATAAAATCATATTCTAATAAATAAAAATTAAATCAATTTGAAATAATTGTTTTTTGTTAATACGATATTATTTATATTCCCGAATTTTCCTTTATGTCTCAGTCTCAAGTATTTTTTAAACGTTTACAAAAAAAAGATAAAAACTTTACAACTAAATTATATAATCCTCTGATGGATTGATAATTGTGTACGTATAATCACACGCCTCATCAGAATCCCCTTGTGGCACCTATTAAAATGAAAAACATAAAGATTTGTTTTATTTTTTTTTACTTTCATTAGTAGGTGTTTGTTGTACCTTTTTGGGGTTGTTACCAAAAATAAATAAATAATGAAAATTTACCAGACCTAAACATTTTAAATTTACGTTATTTTACTTCTATTATTTTGTAATTTATAAGTTATAATTTTTCTATAATTTGGAATCTCTGTCGTGAGTAGTCTGTAATTAAGTGTACTCTTCGCCTAGATTTCAAATAATACAAAAGCTAATGATGTCAAAAGTTAATATTTATTTAATTCTTTATAAAAATTCAGATAAACAAGATAGATATAATTTGGGACTAACAATATATGTATGACAATAACAGAGGAAGATTACTATTCAATGGATATGTAATACTTTTGCTTAATAGTGAAATGTCCTATAGCCCTACCTATTACATCTGCATTTTTAATCTGTCCAACTAGTTCAGAATTATTATACATGGTCTAATTAGTTTATTTGTATCATTCTGCTCAGGGATGGAAACTCGTTTCGGGACCAATTTAAAATTTGTTGAAGTCTATTGAAATTTCTAATAATGTTCAATTGAGTTCAATTTTGATTATCAGTAGTTAACATTGCCAATGGGCCCATAACTAAGATGGCTGAATTCTCAGAGTTCATGAAATGAATTTTTGAAGACATTTTAATATTAAAAGTTCAATTTAAATAAAATATCTTTATATAATTTGCTGTCCATTATTTTCAAACTAGGCTATATTGAATTTATGAAATGGCAGTCTATAAAATGTTCCTGATTAGGCTGGAAATGTTAGGTTCAAGATTATTCTTACCAACTGGTTACAATCTTCGTCCAGTACAACAACGTTTCTTGATGTTTTTATTAATAAAAAGGGTTGAATTTAAAAAGGTACTATAGGCTATTTCCCTACTTATTGGCACTAGGATTGAAAATCTTGTCAAATTACTGGGGATGAAAAAAATAATAGGAACAGTGTCCTTTAATTACATGTTAACACCTTGAAGATCGCTGCCAGAAGAATGAGGTATCCAGTTGCAGAACATATGCTTACCATTGTTGTACATGGGGTTCACACATCTTGTAATATTGTAAACACTGTACACTAAATTTTAATTAATTATGAAACTTAATTTAGAATGTTGTGTTATATGAAATAATTATACTATGGCAAGCCACTTCCTTTAAATATTTATAATAAAATATAATGATAAATTATTTAGGCCTAATAAATTTTACTACCCATCATAAGTCATTTTTGTATCATGAATTTAAAATGATTAACTCATAATTAAATAAATATTAACCAACTGATGGGTGGTTTCCTGTTAAAAATGTGATGTTGTGATAAAAGAACACTTAAATTCAAGAACAGGAATATTAAATAAATTGATAAATTTGATTGTAACTACCATGAAATCTCTAGATGTTCAGTAGCTTAATCCTAGTATTATTGTTGAACGATAATGAATTAAGGAATAAATGTTATAGGAGCAAAGAAAAATATGTATGTGGTGAAATTAAAACATTACAGGTTATGTCTTTATTGTTTACATCCTTGGTGAAGTGATTGCACTCTTAAGTAAAAAACAAAGTACTAGGTTAAATTTTAATATCTGGGGACCGAGCTTCGCTCGGGGGAAAGCGGTGAAATTTGCAAATATACGTGTTCATATTGCTAATTTGATTTATTGAGGTTTAAGTTTTCATATTGCTAATTTGATTTATTGAGGTTTAAGTTTTGTTCATTGAATTTATTCGGTCTTTGTTTTCTAATCGATGCTCTCATTGCTAGTTTCAGTGGCCAAGCGCTGTGACGAATGTTGTATATCTCAACGGTTTCTTCATGAATTGCTCGGCACTGCCATTCGTTAACAGATTACAATATCAGAGAAAATTCAAATTATATGATCTTACTTCACAAATTATATATTATATTATTCTGTAAGCGATTTTTTAAAATCAAAATTGTGAGAGTTTGACAGCTCACAGGATGATGGGAGATGGCTCAAATGAAAGGTCTCGGTCCCAGGGGGTCGGGCAAAATAGCAGATTATATCCAAATATACCAGAAAATGAGAAATAACGAAAAATATCTTCCATTTGAAAGCATTGGGATTGTGAAAAACGTCTGCTTTGTTTACATTAAACGTCTGCTTTGTGGTGCTAATGCTTGATCCAAAGCCATATGGTAGATGTTTGACATGTGGGATTATTTTCAAAATGCTGCTAACTATGCACGTTCAATGTACTATAACAACAAATATTTTAAATTCAAGATTTTCTGATTTTATAATAATTAAGGGTTTGAGTTTTTTCATAATTTAAAATTATAAAAAGTTAAGTACGTTTGTTTAGTTTATGTTATAACGATGCAGATTTAATATCAAATGATCTATATATATATAATTACGTAAGGGAAATTTTTTCGCCGAAATTGTGGTCGCAGGATGATGGGAGGGGGCTGAAATAGAAGGTCTCCATCCCAGGGACTCGGGGAAAATACTGAAATTGATTTAAGCTTACTATAAAATAAGAACTAACGTAAAATATCTGTCTTTTAAAAACCATTGGGATGTAAAAAGGTCTGCTTTGTTTACTAAAAACCAAATGCTAGATATAATCATAATTTTGTGGATCCAAAAGCCTATTTTCTGAGAAGGTATTTTGCACTATAGTAAAGAAGGATTATGCTTAGGGGCTATTAGCCCCTTCAAGCCTCTAGTAATAATAAATTCCATAAATGATGATAAATTTTCTGAGCATCTAAATTTTGAAGTACAAACTGAAGTTTGAGGTGGATTGAGTTGAATAATATCACGTTTTTTCTTATATGAACCTTGTCCTAATGAAATAAACTTGTTCTTTGTGGATCGTTGAGAATTTGCTTATCTCTATTTCCTAAATTGTAATTGCGAACTTTAAGAAAAATTAAACTGATGGTAAATCTTAATTTAAATTTACCCCAACATAAAATCACCTTTATGTAAACAAATACTCGTTGTTCCTTTGATATTTATTATTTATAATTAACCTAAAACACAGCTGTTTACCTGTTTGGGATTTTTAGATGGGGATAATACTCCATGAGCAATCTGTATTCAATTGTATTATCTCTGTTCTATTCTACTGTACTGGCAATGTGCTACAAAAGTTTTAAGTGGCTTTGTCATGAACAGCTGGATGATACTTTTGTTTACTTTTTCGTTGTTATTGGCAACTCATATGACCCCATGTTAAAAATTATCAACTATAAATTTAATTTTTCTAAAAAATTTGCGTTTATACAGCAAATTCAACCACGTAGGTGAACTTAAAAATAAAAACTACACCTACATGCAAAATTTTATCATAATCGTTAGAGCCGTTTTCGAGATAGTATTTACATTCATTGCTCATTTAAAGTAATAGGATAAAAAGTATAAAATCCATGCTACTGTCCACCGATGACTTGATGGCTAGCGGAATAAATTTGAGGGGAGGGGATAGCAGGCCGGTTACCATAACAACGACGCTACTACCCGTCTACATTTACCTTATTAAAAATAACAGATGATAAACACAAGAAATTCAATTGAACATATGTTATTGTTTCATTTTCCACGTTTAAAAATCCAAATTCCAGTTTTGTTTGTAAACATCCAAGATTCTTCTGTTCACGCCATTATGCTCTATTCGTGCGAATAAAAGTTTTAAAATTAGTTTTTTTTGTGATAAAGGTATTTATTTTCCTGGTTCGTGATGGCATCTGTACGTAAAAATGGACAAACCATTCGGGCGCGCAACTAAACGCCTGGCGCACTGCAGGTGAGTACGTCAGCGCGGGGAGTACGTAGCAGCATCGGCATCAGTAGCAAAGACTACATTTTCAGGTCGGCTACTAGTGTCGCGTTTGCGGCGAGAGGGGAACGGCGCAGCCAATAGCAAGCGCACTCCTCCCCTCCCCCTGCACTTATTCCGCTAGCCATCAAGCTATCGGCGGACAGTAAACATAACCACATAAAGCAGGAAAGACACCTGACCCGACCGTATTATAATTGACTCATTCAACAAAGCGCCATGAAACTTTCACGAATGTATAAATCGATTTTTCCAAAGATATAATCATTTAATGGTAGCGTTAACTTATTAACGTCATTTGATGACCATTCAAGGTCGTTGAATTATATCTGATTATACAGATTAAATAGACGGACAGGCATTCGTTAGACATAACCCAAATTAATTAAAAAAACAATCCAGTTTAATTCTAATTTAAAATTAAATAACACTAATTGTCTTATAAAAGGAATTTGGAAATGTGACTCAGAGATATAGTGATGGACTAAATATATTTCAGCAGCAATTCAAAAAGCAATTCCTTTCATCGCCACCTTCGACATTTCATATAACTCTTGCCGTCAGTTTGTCACAAAGGTTTATACGATTGTAACTCTTCGTCGTCGATATCACAGTTCAAGATTTATTCATTGTTTCATTTTGATCACAGGTTTGAGTTAACCTCACTATCGATGAAATTGAAAAATCAAATTTAGAATATAGATATTTACTCGTACCCATAAAAATCGAGATATAAGATCGAAAAGTTGTTTTTAACCTCAAATTAGGTTTTACTTTGCATCAATATCCATTTATTTTTTATTTTTTATTAAAAAAATACGCTTCAAGACTGAGCATCAAATGAATATAAGCTGTCCGTTAAAAAAAGTAATGCTAAATCTTTTTCTGATTTCGCAAAGCCACAGTTAATCACATCTGCCAACTTTGAATTATATCGACTTAAAGGAAAATATGTAAATCTAGGCAAGACTGTTATAGAATTAAAAGTAACTACCAAACCAAATTATCAATTAAAGACTAAACTCAAATAAGGAAATGTCTGATTAGCCATTGTAGCTATCCACAAAACAACATTCATTTTAAATTTATACTTTTATATTATAATCTACCAATTTACATACAAATTTACCGATATCAAAAACGTTAACACCAGTAAATATGAGTTTGCTTTTGCATTGCATCTTTACTAACGGAGTATTAGTCAAGATATTATCCTATTATTTAACGAACAAAAACAAGTATCTATGAACGAACTAAAACTAACAGTATAAAAAAACAAAGAAGTATTAATCATTTCCAAATGTCTAAACCAAACAAAAGAAAGATTTACAAGGTAGTATCAGAATTCGCCTCCAGCTTATTGTTATTCAAACCAGCTACTTGTGGCTGATAGTCTAAACGCTTTGCATTTTAACTCGGAACATGATTTTACTTAGGAATTAAACATAGATTTTTTTGCATTTGAAATTCCAGTATAGCATACTATGACTATATCTAGTAATGGGTCATCGTATTTCTTGAATACTCAAGTATTAATTTTAATGCGTACATTATAATGTGTATATTTTGTTATTTCATGCATGCGTTGAGGAGCTAATTTTTTTTTCTAGGAGAAATGCAAATAAATTCGATGATTTTTGCTTGCCAGGTTCGCTTGGAACCCGACGTGGTTTTAGCCCTATGAAATGGCTACTATATATTTTTCCTACCAATGCATGGAAATAATCACATTGTCACACCTGTAAACAGTACGCAAAACGATTCATTTCCGCTTTCATTCCTTCTCGCAAAAGCGAGTGGGAATGTACATTCTCGCTCGCTAAATCAAGGTTGCTAATTAGGATAAGGTGGAACACAAGAGAGATAACTATGACGTCAAACACCAAAGACCAGTTTTATTGGTCAGAAGTCCCATGACACTCCCCCGTATTCTAAATTCTAGTTGCCTTGCTCTAAATCAGCTGATCTCACAGTCGGCGTTTATATACACTAACTTCCGGTTCGTTCCAAAAGAATAAGCAAACATAACCTCAATGTACTTTTATGTATTTTTAGTTAATATGTTAAACAGTTTAAATGATGGTGGTAGGAAATATCTTGTGTGTATTACGAGCACAAATAGTCATTGCCGCTCGCGAAAGTTTTCAACATATGCAATTCTTGAGCGGCAATGATGTACTTTGCATGCATCATTAAGAGGGCACTCTTAATACACAAATAGCTATTACAATTCGACGGTCCTCCGGTGAAAAAGTGGCTAGGATATTGAGCTTTTTGATATCGGTAAATCTGAATGTAAATGAATAGATTATAGTAGGTTATGCCTTGAATTTGATTCGAACTGCAGTAAAAAAAGTAAGTAAATAATATATTAGCGGGAAGCTTAGTAAGAAAATGCCAATAAACACTGCGCAATAATTTGCATCGATCTCCTGCCCACAACTGATGGTGATAGTGCGATTAACTTTAACATTTAAATGCTATTTACTGTTTCAATTGGAAGGGATCAGGTCACTCTCGTCTAGTTATACATTAAATACATACCAGAGCATTTAATAAATATAATGTTAATTCACCGTCCAGTCGGTGTTGCAAATATTTTATTTAAGTAGCAGGGATCATGTTTAATTTAATGGTTTGGCTTGGCAATATTTTTCTCGTGGTCGGTAAAGAAATTTCATGGTTGAGATGAACTCCCGCTGAAGCTCAGTGAAGCTTCCCTCCGAGTTAACCTTTACTGAAAAGTTTGGATTAAATTAGTCCATAAATCGTCTTAACCTAAAAGTTAAAGTGGTGAAACTTCTTTAAGGGCTTGATATAAACTTTAACTATTATTTGTTGCTTGGCAGGTATTAATAATGACAGGTTGGTTGAAAAAGCAAACAAAAATCCCAAACATAAACAACTTCAAGCATGCAGCCGTGTAAACTCATCGGAGTTGTAAATTAACGCAGTTATTGCAATTTTTATCCGAAAATTACTTAATATCTTAATAACTTAACATCTTAAGAAACGTAAATTTTACAGAAATTGTGCAAGACACAAAAAAGTTGCGTAATTTTATTTTCTACAAAACCATATAAAGATCATAAAGATCAAACAACAATTAACAGAGTTATTGCAATTTTTATACCAAAATAATGCTAATATTTGCTATAAATGCCATAAACAAACATGCACTCTGTTAGAAAAATTTCAATTATTCCGTTAATTGTGGTTCGATCTTTATAATCTTAAAATAGTTTTGTAGGAAATAAATTTACGCACCTTTTTTGACTCTTGTTCAATGTCTGTAAAATTTGCAGTTTTTAAGATATTCAGTTTTAAAATATAAAAATGACTGCCTTTTTGAAATGGTACAAAGTAGAAACTTGATACCCCGCACCAAAATAGGTCCTTATAAGTCAGCATACGTTCTAAGTTTGAAGTTGATATCTTTAGTAGTTCTAAAGTTATTCAAAATCATATTACAAACATATACAGACCGACAGACAGATAACCGAGCATTTTAGGACCCATGTTCACAGGAACCTTTTTTCTTATTTCTGATGTAAGTAACCATATCCCGAAGTCTGTAAGAGTTTTTCGTAAACATCCTGTATATAATTTAGTTGCAGTGTTAATGCTACGAAACATCTAACCATTTTCTTTTGAAATAATATTTATTTTTAAAGCATTTATGATTTTAAGATCATATAGGAGTACATAAACTAAACATCAAGTAAACTTCCTAAAAAAAACTAAGAACCGCGCGCCCGTTTCGTGTAAATCCTTACATTCGTAACTCAAACTAACTAGCCATTTGCTTGTTTAGGAACTGTGGGTAAACTGGCGAGATTATTGATACAAAATCTATGGTGCTTGTTTTTAATAAAGTACAGGGTGTTTTATTTTAAACTTAACCCAAAACCTTATCAGTGAAGGATCATTCCTCCCCAAGATCAAATTCAAATTCAAATTCAAATTCATTTATTTTTTCACAATAATCAATTATATCAAAAGTACAATGTTGAGGAGTGAAAAAAAGGTCCCTGCGAAGCAATGCTTGAGAGCAGGGACCGAGTCGCTAATCTATAGGCACAGTCTTTGAGAATGTCCATCACAAAGTTCCATTTAACGCCAAAGCACAACACCATTACAAATTAAACAACAGATAATAAATAAACCTCTAAATATGTACCAGATGTGAAAAAAATGTATAAAAGAAAAAAACGTGCTTCCAACGTACTAGCAAAACATGCAGCATGTACAGAACTAAACCAACGATAGGAAAATATTCATTACAAAATTACAAAAATACAAAATTACAAAAATAGAGCTCCTGGCAGGCAAAACGCACCATTCATACCGTCACAAATTTTTCTGTATCATACATCGTTCATCCAATCCACAGACACACGCACACATACACACATACTCACTTACACAAGCATTCACACACACACACTCCCGTCCACATGCATTCCCAGTTTCCACATGCAAATGAACGCGTCACCATACACTCACAGATACATACACAGACGTAACTTACTCAAACCATCTATCTACTTCCTTCATGCACAAGTTATGTATACTCCGAGGCAAGAAGACGGTAAATCTCGGCCCGACCAATACTAATTAACCAGTCATTTATGTGTTTTTTATAAGTTGATATTTTACAGGGGGTGGGATGTTTTAGGTTGCCGGGTAATTTTGAAAATACGATATTAGCAATGTAGAATGAATTGGTTGTATTAATACTCTTATTTAACCGTGGTGTAGTGATACCTGTATTAACATTATACCGGGTAGCATAGCTGTGAGTGGAGGTAGAGATAATTTCAGACTTATTTTTGAAAATGTAAAGAATGAGTGATCTGATAAACAACTGAGAAATATCAAAAACTTTAAATTCATCCAAAAGCATATCAGACGGATCTGACCCCGGACCCCCGGAAGATCCCCGGATTTGACCCCACTATATAATTGTCTTAGGGGATACATAAAAAAAAGGCCTGCGATAACAATTCAAAGGATATTCAGCGCCTCAGAACAAACATATAAAATTTAATGCAAGAAATTCAAAGACGTACCTTGCAACAAGTGTTCAGAAATTTGATCGAGAGAGCACAACTTTGTACAAATGCCAAGGAGAATCGTTTTAATACATAATTAAAACTTAAGTTATCAAACTTAAATAATAGGTTGCATAAAATGTAAAGATTATCAAAACAACACTCATTTCATATTCATATGTGTACTATTCAATCTTAAAAATGGGTTGTGTTTAAAAAAACTCCCTGTATTTTAATTACTTTATATACTTAGAAATTAAATGGATTTAGGTCCTTATATTTATGTACAATTACACTTATTTACCCACTTGCCCGTATAAAAACAGCTTGAATCTTATGGTGGAAATTTCCTAATCACAACAGACAAGACCACCTCATAAATAATCTGTCTTAAATTAGCTTGGTAATGACATGTAAGTATAAGACCTCATGCTCAATCTCAGCAAGCGAAACCATCATATATTTAGCAAGTGGTATAATCTTCCGTTCAAACTTAACTGAAGATTGCCTGTGATCGAAAATTCGGCCAATTTTCAGATCGAGAAATAGGGATAGCTAATTTTGAAAATGATCTTTGCAGACACCAATTCGTAGTTTTTACGTTTCTTATAGGACAAATTTTTCATGTAAACACACAATATAACCAAACGGGAACAGAAAGCAAAAGCGATAGAGTCAATCTTGAACTGCATTTTTTTATCTCACCTTTGGTTTATATTCTAGATTAGTCATTAGTACTTTGATAAGATTCCACGTAAATGTTTTTAAGACTGAACTGACTATTGCTTCAGAAAAAAGTAAAAATTCAGTCATCCAATCAGTTTATCCCATACTCCTACCACAGTTCCCTTCCTTTCTCCCTCCATTTGTTCTTTCCATTACTGTTCCCTTCCTTTCTCCCTTCTTCTCTCTTCCCCCTTTTCTCCTTCATTCTCTTCTTCCCTCCCCCCCCTCTCTTCCTATTACAATCACTAAAATTTGTTATTTTACCCATCCTCCACCAATAAAAATCACAGTTTCAATGTAATGTACAGTCGTACTCCATTTGCACGTCAGTTAGTACTTTGGATGATAGAGACTCAACTTAATGTACTTTTTTCTTTCCTTTTTATCAGCAAATTCTAACCTCTTTATCATATTCAAGCGAGAAAACTTTATTTTCTCCTTATATATGTATAATGGAACACATTTTAATATGATATCTTCTCCAAATAGTCCTGATTTCAATCAAATGCTATTTTTTCGCTCAATTTCCAATAAAAATGTGGCTTGAAATTGTTTGAAATTTATAATTCTAACCTAACTGTCACCTCTTACGTTTACAAAAAATATCATAGTAAAAACAATTAGGGCAGACATTTCACATCCATGAAATAAAAGAACCTAACATACCACTGAAAACACTAAAAAATAAAACCTAAAATAAATAGTTGATCATGACGTGCATCCTTAAATAAGATACTATTTAGTAATAATTACTTAAAAGACAGTACTTAGTGTTGTTTGTCATACACTTTGTTGTGAATAATTAATTGAAATGAAAGTAAATAATTGCTTATTTCCCATAATTTTATGTCCGATTGTAAAATCACATAAATTAAACAACCACTACATAAATTGAAAAATTAATACAGAAAAATACAATACGTTGATAAAAAATGCAGTCACCTTAATATATTTACAACTAGGCAGATTTAACTTTTTTTTCAAGGGAAGTAACCTGCATGGGCCTGAACGCAGAGCGGAATCACGGTGTGGAAAAGATAAAAAATTCATAATTATTTAAAAGCCATCGTAAGATATATTAATTAATTATGTACCTTTAACTGTAGACTCAACTTCAAGCTTCCTGCTTTCATCTTATGAATATAATTTTTTACCAATGTATTATACACAAAAACGTGCGTAACTTATTTGCATGAGGAGAGACATAAAAAGTCATCCAACATAAAAGTCATTCAAATGCGAAAAACTACTTTTAATTTGGACATATCCTAACTATTTTTCGACGTGAATACGTACCGATGGTTTCAGTATGCTGCTTCGTTACTTCCTGGGCTTGTTAAACATTGAACATTAAACAATAGAGAGCCACATTGGTGACCAACGTGCCTTGCAACACCACAATGGCGTTCCCGTCCGTGCTTTTAACTTCATTTGAGTTTATTCAGTATTGTTATATTTTATTTCTTTACAAAGTAAAGGATTTTTATTTTATACATTGCTACGCCTTTGGCATTTTTCAGCGTTTTGATCGGAAACGTACCCGACTCAGGTCTTTTTGTTCAGTAACTTATGACGCCCTTTTTTCATTTGACATTGATCAACAGTCTAATGCCAAATGAAAACCGGATTCACTTTCAACCTGTTGGTGAATTAAAACCGGCGACCATCTTCTCATGGAGAAATAAACATTTTTTATTCCTCCATGCAATCTTTACCCTACATGCTGTATTTTTCCTAGATGGCTGTAGTTTGGAAACAGCTGTATATTAATATGATTTGTTTACACTTTCCTTGTTTATTTGTTTTATCATAGCAACTCATAAGGTCAATGTTAAAATTTTACAAATTTAAAATTTATTTTATTACGTTATTATATTTTCTGGCCAAGTAGTCTGTACAGAACACGATTTCGAGTTATATATTACTTATTTCAAGACTGAAGGAAATCCTCGGAGCCGTTTTTGAGACGTTGTGCAAGCAAGCAAGCAAGCACGGACACATGTATGCACGCAAAATAACATTACTCATACCATATAAGAGTATAGGATTTGTGATTTCTGCCTTATATTGTGCTTTTGTTTGTTTTCAGTATTAGTTTTTGTGATTGCTTTAACAGTTCTCTGTTTTAGCTAGGTTTTGTTCAGGTTCTCCTAGCTGTGTGTTGCTAATATACTTATGTTCTAGGTTCTTTTCCACATAAAGTCGGGATCAGATTCCCGAAACGTCGTAAAACTTATTTTTACTAAACAGTAATGTTCACAAAAATCAAAATCACATTTAGTTTATGACATGTTGTAGTATGTTTTAAAGCACTAATTAAGCAGATTCTCTGCATATTTGTGTTAACAAGGCATACCTTGATTCAATCTCAGAACTGATTCATGTGTGTCGGTTGAACATGTAATTAAACCAAACGGTGGGAAGTGAAGAGCACTGGGTTGAAAGTAATTGTTACATCAGTGAACCAATCAATCGATTATACAACAAGTGCACCGTGAATGTAGGGATTTGTCACTACTACAGTACTGCAGTGCCCATCACATAATACCTTTTAGTCAACCATAAAAATTATTCATAAACGTTTTTGAGTCTTACGAATTTGTTCTTAGGACATGACCCACAGTTAAAAACATATCACTTAAAATTTATTTGAGAAAGATTACGAGTGACTCAAGTTAAAATATATTCCCAAATAGTTGATTTAACCTCTTACATATATCTGGTCGAAAATCTTCTTCGCTAGATGAAACTTAATTGGTCTAGCGATTAGTCAATTTTGAGCTCGACGCTTTAAGCACATATCGAGATGATATTTTAAGGCTACAAACACTTTTGTAATGATAGTAAAACAGGTTCTGGTCATCATTGGTTCTGGTTCATTTCATTGTTTACTCATTGGCTTTTAACGAACTATATTCAAATATAATTTTAAATAATAATCTGAGGTTGGATATAGCGAGTACAGTAGTTTCATATTACAAGAAGTACAGAATCACTGATATTTTTTAGTTGAGCAGTTACGTAATACAACTTAGACTAATTAGCTTATAATTAAAACTAACAAACTATAAATTTACATAAATAACATATTCTTTAAGTAATATGCTATATCATAAGTTACCTTGTGTAGGTCGAGCCTTTTATTTTTTACCTTTATTTTTAGCCATCTTTTATTTTGTTTTTGAAACTGGGTTCACAAACTGTCTATAAGATGAATAAACCCATATCTTGATTCTACAAGAGCAAACAAGAGGTCTAAAGGAAAACACAAGAAAAATTTAGTGCTAACCGAATGTGCAGCAATAATTAAATTTGGGCCAATCATAATCCAATATACTATCGGAGGATACAGTTGAAAGGGGTTAAATATATAGTTTCAGTCGAAGAACAAGAATGGATATGAAGTAGATCCAAGATTAATAGATGAGGATATTCTATTTCCATCCAATTATATTTCTAAACAATGCTGTAAACGATATGATCAAAATTAGAAAAATAAAAATAAATTACTATGATGATTAACTTAACTACATATTTATTCTTTTGTATTGTTACTATTTATTTACTATACTTGGTAAGTAATTTACTATATTTGTTTATGATTTAGTGAACATTATGTTTTAGTTGCTAGGCCGAAACAAGTACTAACAGTACATAATATATGTATTTCAATAGTTGATTAACTGGGTTTCACCCGTTGAAAAACTTTCTTGGGACTTTATTACTGATTCATTTCTAAGGTTACTGTCACGGGTAACCTCTTAAGCTTCCCTATGGTTTCAAATTGAAACTTTGGAGTACCGTAGCATCTAACCCTGTGGGAATTTTGTAAAATTGTCTCTAAGAGCGCATCTATGGCCCAAAGGTAGCACAAATACCAAATATTAGCTGTGTACGTCTAATAGTTTGGATATTTGCTGTCCGTTAGAAACCCCATTCTCTTTTATATAATGCATTGTAGTTTTCAAATGTAATATCAGACTTTTGTAACTTTTGCGTTTATAAAAATTAAGTGGGGTATAAAATCATGAATCTTGAACTCTTCATGATTTGATTTGTACTTTAAATCGAGTAGTCCAATGGTGTGAATTATTCATTTTGTTGGAATATTGATGAGTGACATTCAGTTATTTAAATGTTAACATAAGTATTCGAAATAAGCCGTATTGTTTAAAAACGGATTTTCCGCATACTCGGCTCATTTTCAAGCTTGTTCACCAGAGGCCATTAACATTAAAAGTTGAGTAAAAATTTATTGAAAGAAAGAAGTTATTTGCAGCATAGTGTTGAGAAAACGTTCGCATGGATTTATTGCGCTGGTCTTTTGGTTAGCGTCTAGCATGTCCGCAGTTTTAGACGTATATTTTTTATTTAAGGCCTCTCCTCTTTAGACAAATTTCGAGTGCTTTCCATTAAAAGTTGTATTGGTCCTTGAACAAAATGCCACAGACTAATAAAAAAATGTATATTAAGGCTACCTAAGTTGTTGATCAGGCATAACAATTAATCATCCTGTGTACAACCGTGGTAGAAACCACGTAAAATGGACAATTCGATGTTAACACCATTGTGGTGTATAACAAGACTCAGCGTCCCTAGCGCGGCAATGTTCAATGTTTAGGTGAAACGGTGGTCAGTTAATGGCCCATTTGAAACTGATGATTCTAAAAAAAATACTTTGAGCATACGTTGTCGAATATTAAAAAAGTATATCCGCTCTGATATATCTGGTTACCTGAGCTATGTTGATGATGAATATCGTCCTTCTTGATTGAAAACAAATGCAGTTACTTGACTTTCTGTGCACTTCAACTGGCAATATTGTATGCAAAGTTAATATACAACAAATTTTGATTTGCACCATCGAATTCAGCCAAAAACAATTAAGTAATTTGGATCTTTACTATAGGTCATTTAATGGGTAGTTCGCGAGATACTGTAGGTGGTAATCAGAGTACGTTGCCTTTATGTAACCTTGAGGGAAATAAATTAAAATTTATATCTCACTTATTCCTGAAAAAATTCTAATACAATTTGGTGAGAGGTTTCATAAAATTTAGAGTAGCCAAAACCCCCTAATTTTTACAATTATTATGTGGCAGCAAATCTACAGTATATGCTCATTCTTCATGTTATGCTAAGGGATATAATACAAATTCTAATCTTCCATTTATAAACATTACTCAATAAAACTTAGTATTTAAATATAATATTAAACTATATAAAACGTCTTCTAGTCTAAATCTAATTGATATTGTACTGAAACCTCCCAATTTTTAAATACCTGTTTCAGCCGACCTGCATGCTCATTCCCTTTGTTATTATTCTGATGAAGATTAAAAAAATATATCATCTCGCTCTTGTGGGATTGAAATATGCTTTTGCACATTCGCTGAATAGGCAGTCAACGGGCACATTCTACTGCAACGGGTTATTGGTTGGTTTACCGCTGTAATGTACCAAATTTTTAATAAATAATTTTCTTTTAGATGTTTTTATTTTTTATTAAAATGTTATTTTGACGTTAATTTTGTATATTTATAAATATTTGATTCAAAATATATACTCATTGTTTCGAACAAAAATGACAAATCGCTTTTTGTAACGTTTGTGTAGGTCTAAAGGTTTTCACCAAATTGGACAGAATCGGTGTTTACTCAGCTGCCAGGCGGTACAAGCGCACAGTGTTTGTCAGTTAATCCAAACTGTAAAAAAGTAAGCCTAAATTCGTTTCCAGTCAAATTCAGTTTTTGCTAAAGTTATCAATATTAAAACTGTCATTGAACATTCTTTTTCAAGGTTAACTCCGTATTAAATATTATTTCAATATTTAAATTTGTCTGAGATAATCTATAAATCTAAAACACCTAAAAAACATTGTAACTAAAAATCTATGGAATCTGTGGTGTAATTTATTTCCCTAAAGTCATTGATGTAAATAGGTGATCCTCATAAGATTTGCTTTATGATTTGTATTTAAAAATTGCGAATAAATCATAATTAATAATAGTGTTAAATTCCTGTTTATTTTTATTTACGAGAAATATTTTCCCCTTAGGAAATTGCCAAGAGATCAAAATCTGAAACCTTTTCAATTAATAAAAAATAATTCGTAGATCCAAAAACAAAGAGAACTCAAAGAATGGGTTAATTCTAACCAAATTACAGCAATCTAGCTCCTTTTGAACAAAAAGAACATTCGGAAGAAACAATGAGTACAAAGTATAAGGAATTGATAGACTTCCATTTGGATCAAAGAATCCACTTAACTGAACCTCGATGGGGCTTATAGAGCCATTAGTAGCCGAGCCATCATTGTAGCCCTTCCGGTTATGGGATTTAGGGCTCTTTGGCTCTGGGGAATTGATTACGAAATCAGCCCCATTATAGTGCGTATGAAACTATTGTCTTGGGAATCATCACTAAGCCACAGCAATATAATTAATCTGGAAAATATATTAGTTTATTGATGAAAATTATGCGTAGTACATTAGTTTTGTTATTGCCTTATTATAAACGTTTGATAAAATATTTTGGTAAATAAATTAGACTGCAATTTTTCACCAAACGAGTTCTCAATGGGTATTTCCCTCGTGATATAAACCCCTTAGAGCCGTTTGTGATAGTTTTCCAAGTCTCAAACTTTGCTTTGTTTGCCGATAAACCTGATAGATGTGAATGTATTTAACTTACTGTTAAGCCGTTAAGCTGAGAACTTTGCAGATACAAAACTTGGAAGTTATAAGGATGTCACGTATTGGTACTCAATATACACACTAAGACATCGAAATAAAAATATTTTAACATAATTTATCGATACATATTTAATATAAATACTTTGAAATTTTGGTGAATGTCGATGTATTTTAATTGCTGCGCGTATCCTTACAAAACCGTAACTGTGCCATGCGTATAAATTAATAGATGGTTCTTGATTTGTTTAACATTTCAACGTGTCTTTTACACTCTAAAGTCCTTTAGCCATAACTTTAAAACTTTATATTCACTTACCTTATTTGGAGCTTGAGTGGAGTTTGTAAAAACTCCGTGTACAAACCTAACCTAGGAACTTTAGAATTAGTTCTAATAAAACATTTCCAACAAAATGGGAACAAAATAGTTAAAAATATCAAAGATAGCCAACATATATTTTTTTGTGTTTAAAACTCAATCAGATTCTAATTAGTTTTTGTTTTAATTCCTTGCTGCAATAAAACATGATACTTTTTTACGTTTCATCGTTGTTCCGAAACCAACATAGGAAACCCTTCAGGCCCTTTTAAAATTTCAAATTGATCTACACTTATCTCAAAATATTGAAGTAAATTATGGATTGTGCACGTCTTTAGGAAAGTCAATTTTTAGTGGTGTGCGTGAATTTTCCCACGATACATACAAGATAAACGCAAATGATCAAAAATACTTTCTTTAATAACTAAAAATACTCTCTGTAAGAAAACTTTTCTTGACAAAATTTTACATAAGAGGTTAAAATACAGCTCTCACTCGCATGTAATATATTCAGACAATTCGTCTGTTCCAAAATTTAACTTTACGTTTTTTGAACACTTATTTTACTTTTAATGTTCCACGTTTATTTCTAAAAATATTTTATAAAACCCTACAAATATTTTGTAAAAATACTTTTGAAAACTGAGATATTCAGAAAGAACTATTGTATAATAGTTTCTAAATACGCTGAATATGCTGATAAAATAAAGCAAAAATTTGTAGATCCGTCCACATGCGCCAGAGTTAGTAATATATTTTACTGTCTATCCACTAAAATAATAATAATTTACAACCTATAACTCATATTACAATAAAAATAGCTTAACAACACGTTATATTACAGTCTGTTGAAGGTTGTGTGGTTTAATTAAGCCTCATGTCAAAGAGGCAGCTAAAATGATTATTAAAGAATTCCTTAACTGATATTAATATAGTACCATGTTAAATATTTTGGAAAGCTTTTTCAATACTAGTTCAAAATGGGGTTAAGTAATACGGGAATACTTTATGTATAAAGGATGCAATTTTTCAGCAAGAGTTTATGATCATGAATATCCGTTTGTCAAAATGGGTGATTACAAAGAAACCAAATTCTTATATGGGAAAGATATAGGTTTGTTCTTATAAAGGTGATAGTGACAGGTTACCTATATTAAGTGTATAGGTTAGGACTACTATTATATCATTTAAAAATTTTGATATAAAACAAAGTACCTTTCACATTTCCTTAATAATCGATAAAAAATGCAACAAGCTTTTGAATTTATAAATTATAAAATTTATGTTTTAAATGTGGGACTATTTAAAGTCTGGAGGTGAATAACATGAAATAACAAATAAATTAATAAACCAATTCGGGAATATTTTGAGGGGCACAATGTTGTTTAAGATTTAAGCTTTTCTAAAGTTTTAATCTGATGGAAATTAATCTTACTAATTTTCAAGTAGCAAAAAGTGATGATGAACACATTTTAAAACTAATTGTGCGTGAAAGAACAGTTATTTTTTATTGTAATGAGCAGACGTTACTGTAAACATTACAACTTCTCTACTCTCAGAAGAAACTGGATTTGAATGTGTTCCGAGAGTTTCCGTGTTTATTTACCAAAAATCAAATTTAATTTATTAATTGAAAAGTGGCCGAGACTTTGAATTTTTTTACTAACTCCTCTTATCTCATAAGAAACTTTTGATAACCAAGTTTTAAATTATGGGCCAAACCATTATCGTTGATCTAAAAAATATTTATTAAATGTCAACCCTATATATTTTTTAATTCCGTATGTCTGTGCCTTTCTGTTTATTAAATTCGACTCATTTCATACAATATTATTTCAGGAAGTGATTGTTTTCTCATTCAATATGCGTTGAAAAACTCCTGTGTTAATTTTATTGTGATTTCACTTTTACTTTGAGCACTTTCGATTTACCTTGCATTCTCCGGTGTTCCAGCTTAAGAACTCAATATAACAGAGCTCAACATTTGATAGCCAGGTAACACTGTAATGAAACCATGCTGGCAACATTGAATGTTAACGTGTCTTCAGTGTTTGTTGTTGTGTACAACAATGATTATTTCTAACCTAAAAATCACCACCGAGAATTCCAGAGGCATTTTTAAAATGTTTTCCCAGAATTTAGAAACTGATTTCTATGAAACTCGTGTGAAAAGTGTTTTTGCTGCTTTTGAGAGTCTACATCACATATCTCTCGAGTGCAGCAAAAAGGCACTTTGCCCAATACTTGCATAAGTACTATTATACACAATAAAACCTTGGTCCACTGCAACGTCATATTTTGTGCCAAGGGAAATATGGAATTTCTGTTTTTATTGGACTGAGTTCTGAGGAATTGCCGTTGACACTGACTGTGAACGAGTATTCTTATCAATTCTCTCTTAAAGGTTTTTACAAGTCCTAATAGTTATTCGGGTTTACTTGCTTAAGAACCATTATAATCAGTCTAAAAAATATAGTGATTCAAAAGCCCATGTAACACGATTTGATTGATACAACCTATGTTGAGAGAACAATTGATTCAGTAAATAAACAACCAAAATGATTGAATAAATTTCCATAATTTTGAATCTTAGCTATAAAAACATATTTGCAATTTAAAGTAAATTGCCTATTGTGGACTGTTAATAAAAGGAACTCCCATTATGATTTCCTTTTCTCCAAGTTTCTTATTACCCAAGAAACTAACGCGTAACATTCATAACGAAATTAAGCCAGAAAAGATAGTTATAAAGAGCTAATCTATATTACAGTTAGCAATTACAATCGGTTCGAAAGACAAAGAGAAGATGATCCCATCAGCCGCGTCAAATCCATTACCCATTATTGTAGCTATTAACTGTTAATGGATCTTTGAGGCGCCAGACGTTAGCCTGTCTCTGACTTAGGCTAAGCTAAACGTTTACCCCACCCCCCTCAAATTAAACATGAATGAACAACGATCAGAAGAACCATAGATTTATAATATATTCTCAAATATTCCAGACAAAAATAATGTACTTCCAATATGAAACAAATATATATATATTTGTAACGTTTGATCAACCAAAATATAAAAACCTGTACGTTAAAATACGTTTTCCCCCTACCTACTATGATAATCACCTGCTTTTTAATCCTTGTTAAGAGTGAGTAAATTAATATTCTGTCTCCAAGCGGGAATGAAGTGATTACTTTGTCTCCCTGTGGGAGACAAAGTAAACCCATAAGAATAACATTGGAATCAATTATAAAAAATCGAGCGCCTTCAAATTTCTACACCGACATGCAAATATAACACATGACAAAAAACATGTTGAGGTTCAAAGATTGCAGGCGCTAACAGCTGATTTAGTGGCTGGAATAATCACATAACATCGACAAAAATCGGCTGTAAGAATGTATGCGATTGAATGGTCGTTATAGCTACTCGGATGCAGGCACTAAATGCAGATCGAAACAAAACGGTTTTTTTGACTTGATGAAATAGATGTTTAAGGATAGGATATTTATTATTGCAGGTGGGGAAAAACTTTTGTGTGCCTCGCAAGCTCGGGCGCCAACATTTTCACTCGTGAGGCAATTTTGTACTTTACTCACTCAACAAACAAATAACTATTGTGTAACCTTCTGACCAAGGCATAATTCTGTACGTTTACATTCTGTAACCTTTGGTACCGATCACGTAACGTTAGGCAATCAAGCAAGCATACAAACAAACCGTTGGTTGATTGCATTGATGTTACGTAAACGGCTCCATGTATCCCCTCATTTGAGTTAAAATTTTGGAGATATAAGTTTTCCGGCTCTCAAACATGCGTCGGGTCACAATGAAATATTGAAGACCTACAAGTAATTTTTCTAGTCCTAATTTTAAACTCGCCCTCTCTCGGTATATAAGAAATTAACACTAAATTTTTATTTGAATGTTACATTCATTTAAACCATATTATAAATACTAAATTTTCATAAATAATTCTTCAAATCTTACTGAGACTTTGAGACATTCTACCAAGAAGGTACATAAATAAGATGCAATATAGAGCCGCGCCAACTTGTATTACTCGAGCTTGAATATTACAAAATTTGCCTTCTAAAATAAAATTACCAAATACTCACTCAAAATACTTTTAAGAGTTTTTTTTTACCAAAAAGAAATAATAGCTCACACTATCAACTAGCTAAAACCCACTATTTGAATTCGGAGACCAATTACTCTTGTATTTTTTATGGTTTTGGGTAAATAAAAATGGCTTATTGAGTGATATTTATCCATTTTTATTTTGATACGTGGTTTATTATTATGTTGACAAATATGGTTTCAAGCGTATACGTCAGGATATGGTTTCAAGCGTTGTTGTAACCCATGAAAATCACTGCAACACTCATGTGTGCGGGAACGTAATCCGGCTAAATATAATTTTCGATCGAAAATGAAAGCGCTTTTCATCAATTTAAAGAGAAGAAAAATGTCCTTCAAAATATTACCATTTATTTGCTTCTATGATTCTTAGAAAAGAAGACCAGTAATCACATCTAAATTTTAGCCGGTAATGGTTACGTGATTAGGTAAATCTGATTATGTAATTCAGAGGCTGCTTACTCTTATTTTTCTTAGAATAGTCAAAACAAATGTTAATATTCTGCAGATTTTTCTCTTGTTCAATTTGATACCTAACGTTTTTATTTTGATCGAGAATCATAGTCGTAATGCGTTCCCGCACACAAGGGTTGTGATTTTAACGGGTTACAACATTGTGCTGAACCATCCTGACGTTATTTTTCAACGTACAAAAATAAGCCACGTATCAAAAAGAAATTACATAAATTCCTCACGATGTACAATTTTAGCGAATTTCCCCTATAGGAAAGAAGCTGTTACCGTAGTACTCATGGTAAGACCTAAGCCCAAGACCATGATAACTTTTCGTTTTGGGGCCCCCAGAAGCAAAAAACACTATTTGTTAATTTTCATAAATATATATATATGTGTCTTTAAGCACGATAACTCGCGTAAAAATGATCCAATCTTAATGAAATTTGGCATGGATGTGTAAAGTAGTAATTATTCGGACGAGTTCGTAATCCAGCCCAATCGGACTGCCGGAAGGGGGGGGTAAAGGGGGTAAAACCCCCCCAAAAATGAGTTTTTGAGTTTTTTACATAAAAAAATAAAAATAATCCAATTTTTGTTGGCACTATTGAATTCAGCTCAAAAAAACAAACAATTTAGTATTTTGAATCACTACTCTATGTCCATTAGTTACCGAGATATTGAAAGTGGTAAACACAGTACGTTGTCCCAATGTTAACCTTATGGGAAATAAGTAAAATTCTTTATCTCGCTTATTTCTCAACATATCCTGATAAAACTTGGTAAATGGCTTCTCCTAGTTCAGACCTACTAAATATTGAATTAAAACCACCCAGTTTTAATATACCAGTAGCAGCAAACCTGCATACTCATTCCCCATGTTAATCTTATGGAGCTTACAAAAACATGTCAAATCTCGCTATGTTGGATTAAAATATGTTGTTTTGAACTGGAAATTCGCTGAGTATGCAGGTTTGCTGCAACGGGGGTATTTACTTTTCCGATGTCATAAAAAATAAGAGTAATTGGTGTCCGAGTTTAAATAGTAGGTTTTAGCTAGTTGATATATTGAGCTAAAATAACTCGGAATGTAAACAAAAATGAAAAATGCACGAACCTGGTGTTGAATTTACTTTTCTTCAAGATGCAATAAATTATTTTCTCTAAATTAATATATATATAGCCGTAATTTTTGCCCGCATGAACGTTTACATGCGCTGATCGCCGACCCCGCGAAGGAATATTTACTACATTCTTCACTGTTTGGACACGAGTATGAATGAGCGACTACATTACATCAGCTTCCACAGCTACGTTACATCTGAAGCTATTTTTATTTATTTATTTCATTTTCAACGGCTGACGCCTATACATAAATAGATACAGTAAGTGAAAACATGCATAAATATAATGCAGAACAAAATTACAAGATGCAGTTGATATTTTACAATATATAAATAAATAGTTGATTAAATAATTCTTAAATTGAATAACATAAGGGCATGTTATTCTTATATTGAAGACATAATGAAATAATTCTTATATTAAGGACATGTCAAGTGGAAAAGAGTACTTTATATGATAGTTAAGAACATAATTTTAGAAAAACTAGTTATTTATTACATCGAACTATTTTCTTATTATAATCGTGGAGTAATATTACAGTTCGCGCACGCACATCCCGACCAGCGCGAGAATTTTGACGCATCGGGGTGTGGGGGAGGAGGAGAAATCACTCCCCTACTCAAGCCCTGCCGTTTTACTACTACTAAGAGCTGAAAATAAGTGAACTAATATTCAAAACAAAAGTAAAATTCTTGGTTGTCAAAATATATTCAAGGTTATGATTTGAGGTTTTGTCTACGTACGTTTTATCTTTGTCATTTCACCTGTAAAATTTGAAATATGCATTATATTCCTCGAATTTTTATGTACTTGCCATTAAATAAGAGTTTAAACTTGAAATAGTAGTGTTTCCATTAGTTTAAATTAAAAAATCATTTTCCCAATAATAAACAAATATTGTCTATTTTCTTTGATTGATGACAACTGTCAACTCGGCCTAGGTTTAAGAGTCGCTATCTAACGGATAATAAAAACACTTCAAGAACAAAAAAAAAAACAAAACAAAATGATCGTCCAGTAGGAAGCCAAATAGGTACAAAAAACCACTATGCTGCAGCCAATGACACGCTTATTTAGGAATCGCCTCTCTCTCTCTCTCTCTCTCTCTCTCTATACATTCATTGTCCATCTCTCTCGAACACGTTCTTTAAAATAGTCAAGGTAAGCGTGCTGAACTGTAGTACCTATTTCTCCCACAAAGGCGACACCGAATTACCTTAAACCCCCCCCCCCCCCCCCCCAAGACAGTGTGATGCCGTAGTGGCAATAGCTACATTTATAGGCATTCCATATGCGATCGCTCTTGATGGAACATAAATCGCCCGCGGCTGGTATCGGATCAGCAATGTTCGAGCAATCAGCGCTTTGTCTCAGCGACCACCTGGCTATCCTATGTGACTGTTGCCGCTACGGTACCTCGCTGTCTTTAGATCACCTCACATGCTTATTGGCCCATGGCAAGGGCAGTTGGAATAAAAAAATAAATGAATTTAGTTTTTACTAAAGAATGTCTACTTTTTAGCAGTCATATAAAATACTTTACAATAGTTATTTGTGTGCAAAGTGAGTAAAGTACAACATTGTCTCACGAGTGAGACAATGTGCTTTGCTCTCGAAATACTCATAACATTTTCCCCCATCTGCGATAACAAATATCCAATCAACAAAATTCTATTTCATGAACTTAGTAACTAACAAACAATATCTATTTTGTTTCGATCTACAATTAGCGCCTGCATCTGAGTAGCTGCAACCATTCATGCAACAGCGATCAGCTGATTGTTGCAACGTTTTTACATGCTTAATTCTTGACGTTCTCACAGTTGATTGTTGTTAAAGTTATTCTTACCTAATTATTACTGTTACTAAATGAGCTGTTAGCGCATGCAATCGTTAGGCTACAACACATTTGCATGAGTGCGTGAAACTTTGAAGGCGCTCTAATATTAGAATTATTGATTTTAATGTTATTCTTATAGGTTTACATTGTCTCCCGCCGGGAGACAAAGTAATAACTTTATTCCCGCTGGAAAACAAATTATTATTTTACTCACTCATTAAATGGAGTAAAGAGTAATAGGCGTCTAAAAACAGCAGGTTTAACCATCTAAAATGATTTTTTTTAGCTTTCGTAAATTTTACAAAACAAAGTAATAAACAAATTCAATACAAAAGTAAACTTACATATCCTGCTAAAATAAAGAATTGTCTGATGATATCAACAAACAACGTTTTGACAAAAATAACTCTGTCGTAGCGGAAGTTGAAAATACACAATTTTACTTATGACCAACAAGCGAAACGTATTTCAATAATGTTTTATTAACTTTTCCTTTTCAGAAAGGGTTGAAGAGAAATATAGGTACATTGCCTTATTTTGATAATTGTAACTTCTGTAATATTCATGTGCTTAAACAATACTTTTGAAGTAGTTAACCTCTGAATACATTTTGATCCCTTGGTTTCTAAAATTAGTCGTAAAAAAAAGCGGCGGCGCGTCGGGACGAGCAATGCCTCTTCAAGGGCTGTTCATGCAGTCGAACATTTCTGCGCCAGATATTTCAAGTAGCCAAACGACTGTTGAAAAATGTAAAACCCAATGTATCAAATGATAACTGTCTTCTTAGGTTCGACGTTGCCGTTCACAGAAATACACTATTAAACAGGGTGTTCGGAAATTATGGTAAAATATTTTAGTATGTGATAGTAGAGGTAAAAATAAGAAAAAGTCTATACAAACATAGGTCCTAAAGTGCTTCGTTTTCCGTCTGTGTGTACGTTGTGATTTTTACATATTTAATCACATCTCACGAACCTCTGAACTTACAAAACTTCTTCGTACGAACTTAACGTACTTACTGTATGGATAACCACTATTAAGAACTATTTTTGTAAGATGTATCAAATTTCTACTTTGTGCTATTTCAAAATGGCGACTGTTTTTTGTTTTCAAAGTTAAATATCTTAAAACCCGTAAATTTTAGAAAAGTTATACAAAAGATAAAAAGTTGCAAAGTGTAATCCAATTAACGCTGATATAAGGATTATGGTAACGCTAATATTAAGATTATGGGTCTTCTAATAACGAAGAGATTTTAACTTTTCTGCATAAAAACATAGTTCTTTAGAACATTGTGCCTGAAATTTGCATGTTTTTATTCGGAAAATTTAAAGTTTTTCCGTTTTTAGTTGTCCGATCATTATAATCTTAATATTAGCATTTTAGCATTAACTGGATTAACTTTCGCATCGTTTTAGCGAATTTCCCCTATAGGGAAGAAGCTGTTACCGTCGTACTCATGGTAAGACCTGAGCCCGAGACCATTATAACTTTTCGTTTTGGGGCCCCCAGAAGCAAAAAACACTATTCGTTCATTTTCATAAATATATATATATATATATATATATACAGGGTGTTTCGAAACTCTCTCCCGAAACTCCGTGGGCACGTTCCTTAGGTCAAAACAAACAAAAAATTTCATGTAAGTATAGGGTCTATCTCGCTCCGTTTTCCGTCTGTGAGTCTGTTTGTGTTTTTCAATTAAAACTATATAACTTTGAAACGGCTTGAGTTAAATTATTGAAACTTGGTACGTAAACTATAGTTAGTTTGGCCAAAATTTTTACCAATTTTCAATTTTTTATCTTTTGGAATTTCAAAATGGCGGCCTTTTAAAAAATTAATTCATTAATATCTAAAGAAGTTGACAAGTTAACACTATCCTTTTGATTATACATTTTATTTGCCATTTCATTACAAACATAACGACACTTCATTTATTAAAATCGGACAATAAACAAGCGAGATACAGCGATTTAAGTAAAGCATGTCATGGCATATTCCATCCAGAGGCCGGCCCGCGAGACCGAGGCGCCCCGCGCCGCGCTGCAGCAACAATGAGTCTCGCGCTAGTCGCGTGGAATATGCCATGACATGCTTTACTTAAATCGCTGTATCTCGCTTATTTATTATCCGATTTTAATAAATAAAGTGTCGTTATGATTGTAATGAAATGGCAAATAAAATGTATAATCAAAAGGATAGTGTTAACTTGTCAAATTTTTTAGATATTAATTAATTAATTTTTTAAAAGACCGCCATTTTGAAATTCCAAAAGATAAAAAATTGAAAATTGGCAAAACTTTTGGCCATACTAACTATAGTTTACGTACCAAGTTTCAATAATTTAACTCAAGCCGTTTCAAAGTTATACAGTTTTAATTGAAAAACACAAACAGACTCACAGACGGAAAACGGAGCGAGATAGACCTTATACTTACATGAAATTTTTTGTTTGTTTTGACCTAAGGAACGTGCCCACGGAGTTTCGGGAGAGAGTTTCGAAACACCCTGTATATATATCTATGTGTCTTTAAGCACGATAACTCGCGTAAAAATGGTCCAATCTTAATGAAATTTGGCATGGATATGTAAAGTAGTAATTATTCGGACGAGTTCGTAATCCAGCCCAATCCGACTACCGGAGGGGGGGGTAAAGGGGGGTAAACCCCCCTAAAAATAGGTTTTTTGAGTTTTTTACATGGAAAAATAAAAATAAACCAATTTTTGTTGGCACCATTGAATTCAGCTCAAAAAAACAAACAATTTAGTATTTTGAGTCACTGCTCCATGTCCATTAGTTAACGAGATATTGAAAGTGGTAAACACAGTACGTTGTCCCAATGTTAACCTTATGGGAAATAAGTAAAATTCTATATCTCGCTTATTTCTCAACACATCTTGATAAAACTTGGTAAGTGGCTTCTTCTAGCTCAGATCTACTAAATATTGAATTAAAACCACCCAGTTTTAATATACCCGTAGCAGCAAACCTGCATACTCATTCCCCATGTTATTCTTATGGAGCTTTCAAAAACCTGTAAAATCTCGCTATGTTGGATTGAAATATGTTGTTTTGTACTGGAAATTCGCTGAGTATGCAGGTCTGCTGCAACGGGGGTATTTATCTTTTGTATAATTTTTCTAAAAATTACGGTTTTTAAGATATTTAGCTTTCAAAACCAGTAGTAAGCATTTTAATTCATAGTTCAGCTTACCCACTTTTAAATTGGAACCATCAAGCAGGGATTCCTTAATTGTTGATTACAAACACGCTCAACCTAGGCCTTTGGTTAAACTGTAGATACATTTTATTTTATACTTCAAAGCAAGTTCGTTAGCACCCCTCTAACTCTTTTTCATCTCCCTTTATAGCTTTACTCAAATCTAGTAATGTAAAATGGTTTGCTTAAGCACATAAATATTACAGCTGTAACAAAATAAAAATAATTCAAAACAACTATATTTTTCTTCAACTCTTTCTGTGAAGGATAAGTTAGTAAATATTGTAGGAATATGTTTTGCTTGTTAGTCAGAAATAAAATTATGCAGGAAGAGATAAGACTGGAGGTTAGTTTTTACGGAGGAGTTGCTAGGATTTATTCACTTCACCCATGGCTACCTCTATTGATATGGCAAGACAGTCTATATACAGTCGTAAATGGTACATCGCACCTAAGGTATATTTGAATAAATTCGTTTTTACATATTAAAATTCTACATCTATTCTATTTCTCAACATATCTGAATGAAACTGGGTATATGGCTTCATACAATTAATATCTACTGGATTATGGCAAAAAGTCTAAATTTCACACTTCCATGGCAGGAATTATTCTTATGGAGAAAATTATTGTATGCTCATTTTAGGATTTAAGTTGATTTTACTTGATTTGAGGCTCCGTCTAAATGATTTATTAAGCATTTTAAATTCGCTGAGTATGCAGGTCTGCTACAACGGGAGTATTTATACTATTAGCTTATTCAACGATAAATTTTAGAAACAAGGGACCAAAATATATTCAGAGGTTAATTACTCCAAGTAGTGGTTGCTTAAGCACTTGAATATTTCAGCAGTGACAACGATAAAAATAGGCCAACACATTTATATTTCTCTTCAATCTTTTCTGTGAAGGTTGATTTAATATATTATTGAAAACTAAATTTATTATTTATTAATATATTTGAAAAAAACTCAGCTACCCGACGCCATGGGCCAATGAGCCTGTGCGGCGATCTAAAAACAGTGAGGTACCGTAGCGGCAACAGTCACAAAGGCTAGCCAGGTGGTCCCTGAGTGACCATGGATGATGACCAGCGATGATGGAACAGGAGTCGCTCGCCGATGGGATCGAACCAGCAACGCTTGAAACTCAAGAACAGTGCTTTGCCTTTGAGCTACCGCCTCTTACCCTCTACAATTCACAACATGCATTTCGAATTAAGAGAAAAATTATCGTAAGCTTTATACACGATAGTGCAGTACTTAACATTGTAGCTTTGAAAATTAACAGTGTCAGAGGAAATTGATAAGGAATACAGAACTAATCGCAAATTCACAAGTTGTAAATTTAAATTTATAGACTAGCTGTAAGACGTTTGAACATATTGTTGTTTCTAAAACATAAATTTTCAATTAAACTGTGTTGCCTGACAGTAAAATACTAATGCCAATGAATGCCAGGCAACGAAGACCGATGTTGGAAGGGACAAGCTGAACATTTTAAGTAGTTGTTAGCATTGTACATGATAAGCAGGGCATTTTTTTACGAATTCCTCTTCCCAAGAGCTTCACTGCACCCTCCATTCCCCGCTTTAATGTTGGAAAATGTTAGATTTTTACTGTAGAGTATTATTTGTTATTATAAAATATATAATAAACCATTACAATTGATCTTAGTTTGATCCTTGATGAATTCCCTCCAAAAATATCATACTCATGTTTGAAAAAATAAATACTGTAATTTCCAAATGACAGTCCAAATTCCAAATTTGTAAAATTTTCTAAAATTTGTTCCAAATTTTAGTCCAAGCCGTAATTTGCTTGTTTTATATAAATCGGTTTTATTTTCCTCCGTAGTTTTTAAACGTGAGAAAGTAAAAAAATATGAAAGTTGTAGAGCGGTCCCCAAAGTGTGGGTCGCGGAAGAGCTTTAGGTAAATCGCGACGAGGTTGTGGCGGATATGTGAATTAAGTAAACAAATAATAGGACCTTGAATTTATGGAATTATAAAACCGAGAATCAAAAAGTGATTATTAGTTTATTAAAGCCCCTGATAACTCGAGAAACGTTGTAATAATCAATATCTATATATAAAAAGAGAGTTGTGTGTTGGTATATTTCGGGCTGCAGCCAAAACTACATGTCGTAGACACTTGATCTTGGTGTCAAATTAAAGCTTGAAATCTCATGATGTGCACTATGGTGGTTTGGTTTTGATATCTTCAAGGACTTAGGCACAGGATAGTCCGAAAGAGACCCATGTCAAGGATTTTGGATGTTCTTTGATTAGTTGCTATGGTTACTATTTAAAATAGCTACTATGGTTACTATCAGAATGCAGTATAATGGCAGTACTAAAAAATTTCAAGAATACAAGAAGAAAATAATCTCCCGGGCAAAGCCGGGATTATCAGCTAGTTTAGGAATAAATAAAATAATAGGCGTAGACCTAGATTTAAATTGAATTAGATAATTGGGCAATACTTTACATAAAACTTGCTTGTCTCTATCAGTATTCCATAGGAAAACTTAAAACAAATCATAGAAGAAGAGGCTTCAACAATGATGACCTTTTTATATTGGCAGCTTAAATGTTTTCTTATTTGCTCTAAACGTGCCTTAACATCCTAAAACATTTAGCCATGACTGGTCTTTCAGGTTCCAAGATCTCATTTCCTGGCGGCCGGGGGCTGTGTATGAACCACCCTCACCCCCAACCCACCCCCTCGACGCCCACCGCCAATAAGACGAAACACAAACACGGGAGTTGCGGATCCGCTGTTTACAATACCAACACTCATTAACTTCCTCTAGACCTTCAGATGATTGGTTTACTCCACTTTCTTGGATGTTTATTTTGCTATTGCAACTTATTGGTAGGAAACTGCATAAGACGGAGTTAATAAAAGTCGAAAGAATGTAAAATTAAATTAAAATGGCTTTCACTATTAGAATAGTATTATTACTATATAATGCTATTTTAACATAATTTCTTGGAATAACAAATCAAAACAATGGAATTAATATGACACGCTAAGTAAAAAAAAAAAAAAAAAAAAACACCACGTAATTTTATCTTAATAGCACATGGTAATATTAGATTGCAAAGGGTAATGACCTGGGTAGGAATAAGCCTGCTCACAGGCCAGAGCTGTGGTATTGGCTAAGGCTGTAAATTGATTGATAATTTAATCTCTGAAGAAGTCAATTTAAGTACACAAGTTAATAAGCTAGATTAAAAAAAATACTGTTAAAGTTCAATTCTATAATCTATGCTGTTAGACTCCTAAATATGATATGATTAAAAACACATGTAATGGTTGTTTTGTCAGAATGATAAACCTCTGACGTTGTTTGTAAAATTGATTTATCATTATAATTTTGTAAATTACGATTAAAAGTATTCCTAATACTTACCAAGTGTTAGGGATTCTAATTTATCTCTTCCTGAGTGTAGTAGGTGTAAGGATTTACAATTATATATTCTTTTTCAAGGATCAATATGGATAGAAATGAATCGTATTTGTAAATACCTCCTATAATAATAACATTAACTACGAATAATAAGATAACTCAGTGATAATAACAACAACAACAGCAGCAGCAGCAGCAGCAGCAACAACAACAACAACAACAATAACAACAGCAACAACAACAACAACAACAACAACAACAACCATAATAACAACTTCATCACAGGACAAATCCAGAAATAATGTGACCTCTTGTGAGATTCTATTTATCGAGACAAACATACCTTAATACAGTATAAAACCATGGTAATAACTTCCTTAGATTTTACCTGAGTATTTTTATAGTATCAATAACATTTCCTTAGCTAAAGATGAAACTTTAAATAAAAAAATAAAAAAATGCGTGTGATTTGGTGCTGTCAGGTGTTACCACAATGTGAGCAATACAGTCATTGAAATATATAGGCTAAGAAGATTAAGGAAAACCAGAGTTCTTAAGCAAAGCCCAAATTTCAATCCCCCGAAATTATTCAAAGAATTCATTTCTTTTCAAGTTACTGAGTTTTTGAGAATCTAGAATATTAAAAGTTATTCGTTAGTGAGGTGGAAAAAAGGTTAAATGTCTGATAAATGAATCAAAGGAACTAATCCTCAATAATAATAAAACAAATTAAATTAAGTGAACCGAATATTATTTATGCCAGGAGCGCGGTTACATGACCGTGCTCTGCAAAGCCAACTCAGCACATCAGGTCAGTCGGTTCGGGTTTATTTCAGTGGCTCGGATTTAATAATTTTACGCTAGTTATTTATTCATGAACCGGGCATTATATGTTTGTTTTATAAATACAGGTAGCTTTCCAATGCTTATTTAAACATTATATGTAATTATTGTCATTAACACAGGATATCCCTTCGAATAAGTTTACAGGTATTATAACGAGTGTCCAGATTAATAACTTTTAAATTAAATAATCTAGGCTAAAGATATTTTGCTCATAAATTCCGACCCAAAAAATACTAAATTTTTCTTTTGTACTTGGCACATATGACCCTGTCCTCAAAATGTGATTTTGGGGAGGTTGCGTCCAAAATTTTCAAATACAACACACATCGAATGACCACTTCACCATTTTCAAGGACTTGGTAAAAAAACAAAATACCACGAACGCAAGGTCAATATTACAACTCCAACTAAAGTTACAGACGATAAAATTCGAAATTGATGTGAGGTCTGTATTTAAAAGTACCCATATGACAGCGCCATTTGGACTTAACCGAAATCGTTATATCAATGATCCTGGCACAATAGTCCATTTGGTAAAATTTCGGTATTACTAACCCAAAGCGTAAAATTGAGATGATGGTAGCCCCATATTGAAAAATAAACCTATATCGAGTGACCATATAAATAGAAGGGATTGTCAAAAACTACTCACCAGTGCATATACCTAATCAATTTTCATCCATTTCTATTATGAAACCCACCCTTATCAAAATTTTATACGTTTTTAAATCTGTAAATTTTATTAAAGATCGGCTAATGTTTATTATGGGGTATGAAATCGGTTTCAGGTAATATGCACCATCTTCCGCAAAATCGAGATGATGGTAGTCCCATATTAAAAAGTAAACCAATATCAAGTGATCATTTAAGTAGAAGGGCTTGTCAAAAACTACTCACACCAGTGCCTATTCCAAATCAATTTTCATCCCTTACCAAACGAGCCCTTCAAAGGCACTATGCTATTGATTGCATCTTTAGCAGCCCATAAAATATGTATATAGTTTATCATTTAAAAAAACATTAATTTGTTAGGGCTGCTACAGTTATGATTGAAATTAACATAATATTACAAAGTAGCCTTTTTTATGTACATAATTATTTTATTTTATATGATAAAATAAAATAATTATATATAAAAAAAGTTACTTAGTTCATTTAAATTATATATAGTTCAATAAATACAATAGCAATCTAGTAAATATATAGCACATTACTTTTTTGTTATATTCCACAGTACATAAAGAGAAATATTTAGTTTCAGTTTAATTGAGCTACGAATACACAGTCCAGTATGGCAAAACCTCGGATGAACTATAACTGGATGGCGCCTTCCAATGCTAAAGTCAGGCGAAAACTGTGCTATCTTTTTCACCGTTGGGTGGCAATAATCTGGCGGGACCCCAACGCCAGTCGAGTGAACATCGCTTCAATCAAACAGGCATTTACCAAACAATAAACTGAGTAAAGAAATATAATTTTATATCACATTTTACAGCTTGAAATGGAATCTTATGGTAACCATTATGATTCAGTAATCAGCGCTTCCTCATAAACAAGGTTGCGGTGGGTAAAATTCAACTTTATTAATGATGAAATATTTATTAATCTTTTTTGGTAATTGAATATACAAAACTAGATAATCAGAGCTTTACCTTTCTAAAAATATAATAATTACCTGGTCTCAACGTCAAGATCCACTTCCAAAAATTCGAAATTGAAAATTTATCAAGAAACGCGTATCTTTGTTTATTTTAAAGAAAACCATTCGTGCTCTTGTTATTCAAACCATATAGATTACATAGCAGCATTCTTTAAGATGTATTATTTCCACTCACACAGATTTTAACGTAATACAGGGTGTTTTTTTAAACGCAACCCATTTTTAAGATTGAATAATGCACATATAAAAATGAAATGAGTATTGTTTTATTGATCTTTACATTTTATACAACCTATTTTTTAAGTTTGATCACATTTAGTTTACATTATGTGGTCAAACAGTCCGCCATTGGCATTTGTATAAAGTTATGCTCTTTCAATCAAATTCCCAAACACGTGTTGCAAGGGGCATCTTTGAATTTCTTGCATTAAATTTGTTATGTTTGTTTTGAGGGGCTGAATATCCTGTGAATTGTTTTCGTAGGCCTTACTTTTTATGTATCCTCAAATAAAATAATATAGTGGGGTCTATTCCGGGGTTATTGGGGGAAAATAATCCTTCACTGATAAAATAAAGTTTTGGGTTGCGTTTTTAATGTGTGTGTGTGTGTGTGTGTGTCTTTAAGCACGATAACTCGCGTAAAAATGGTCCGATCTGAATGAAATTTGCCACAGACATGTAAAGTAGTAACTATCCTACGAAAACAATTTACAAGATATTCAGCAACTCAAAACAAACATAACAAATTTAATGCAAGGAATTTTAAGAGGTGCCTTGCAACACGTGTTCGGGAATTTGATGGAGAGAGCATAACTTCTTTCAAATGCCAATGGCGGACTGTTTGAGCACATAATGTAAACTAATTGTGATCAAACTTAAATAATAGGTTATAAAAAAATGTAAAGATCAACAAAACAATACTCATTACACATTCATATGTGCATTATTCAATCTTAAAAATGGGTTGCGTTTAAAAAAAACCCCGTATTATAGTGGCTTAAGACGCTCACAGAGAGCTTTACTGACGTAAAAACTCAACGTGCGGTGGCTCTTCTCGCCACCCAACGGCCTCGGAGGCTGGTATGTCGGGGTATGTTTTTCGCCCATTGAGAACGCGATCCAGTTGTACTTCATCCGAGGGCAAAACTAATAAGCGATAGCCTAATTTAAACATAAAAGTAAGTATGTTTGTAATATTTCTATATTATAAATACTTTTATATTAAAGAAATGTTCTAATTCATAATATTACTTTGTCATCTAAACGTGATTTTATCTAGGTAAAAATAAAGGCCAAAATACCATGAAACTTTTAGGAAACCATAATTTCGATTCCTATCAACCTTGTATTTGAATGAAAGATCTCTGTGAGAAAATTCGGGGATAAATATGACCTTAAGAAAATGGTTGAAGACGTGACATTTTTTGTTTTCAATTACAATTATTTGTTTTCTTAACAGCTGCTGAGCTGAGGGTGTTCACTAGTTCTTCTAAATTTCAATAAATAATATTGATAAGTTATCACACCAGGTTAACTTTATAGGTTATAGTTTTAAAATGGACGTAACGTTTAAAATACAATTTCTGTTTTCAAAGTCATTATTAATGACTTTTTATTTTACTCTGAATTTAAGCGTATTATTAAGAGTATGCCTATATTTATGTAAGGTTGGGAAAATAAATTATGGTTTTTACATTTCATATTTACGTTTTTTGTGTTAAATTGAAGAGGAGGTAATGATTGAATAGTTTGTGTCTTGGAAATATCAATATTTAGTTTTGTTCGTTTTTGTTACAAATGGTAATGTAGTATGAAAATTGATTAAGAATTCAAGACACTAAGAATGTTTCAATTACGACTGTTCCCACTCAATTGTTTCGACCAGAAACGTTTTGTAAAAGAACATTATTTATTCTGATTGAAAGCAATGCTCTGTATGATTAATTAAACTATTCATTTAATTGATACATTTTCATGAAATTACGAGAACATTGTTTATTTTGATTGAAAGTTAAATTAAATCAATAATGTATATGATTGATTTAATATTTATTTTATTGATATATTGTTATTAAATTATACAGTTTATTCCCTTTGTCACATTCATAACATCAGTGCCGATAACAGCTTACTTCTATGACATTTGTGCATTTAATTGAACGTTTTGTAATTCTATCAGCTGCATGTGTTATTTTAAGGGTGCCATTACTAATTTTTTAGTATTCCACTGTTTATCAAGATCATGAGATTATTTAATTATCAACAAGAAGTAATCTTTTATACTTTATAGTAACTTGACAGTTAACTATACTTTATAGTTAACTTGATATGAATTAGTTGTTGTCTATTCATTTTGTCATCCTGAAAATAAATGCACTAATTTTTTAAATATTAAAATAAAATTAGTTTCATACCTAAAGAAGTGAAAAGTGAAAAGCTAAAGAAAAATGTCCTTATCCTACAGATTGACTAATGTTCAAATATAGTTTTTCAGACAAATTCTTGTTTTTTTATTAATACGACTCCAAGATTGATTTTGAATATAGTACGATTTTAGTATAGTGCTGAAATCGTTTTGTTCAATACAATCCTCTGAACTGGAACAACTATTTAAGTTTATTATGTTACTACTTTTACCCGTATACAGCTTGTATAAACTTATATAAAATTAATAATTTAGTTTCTTAATTTATATATTTTTGTATGTTACTTCATTTTTAATTAGTTTGTAATTCAAGCTTCTTGCATATTCACTAAGTCTCAAGTATCAAGCACATTCGGTCGAGTAGATGTCTTTCCTATGCTAAAATAAGATAAAAAGAACAATTCGGATGAAAAAAAATAAAAGCAAGAAGCTGGATTGATAGGTCCATGGAGATTTATGTATTCAGTAGTAATAAAAGCATAATAAATCAGAAATTAAAGAAAAATCTTTGTGCGGACTATTGATCCTTAGTCCTGAGTTACCTGCCTGAACATGTTGGAGGCTCTTTAGCCGGGGGAACAGGGTTGAATGCATGCTCTAAGTTTAAAAAGTAAAACTTCCTGCGGTATTTGGAGTGTAGTTGATACATTAATCTGTGTTATATTAAACATAAGTTTAGGAGGCCATTCGGTTACTTTGAAAAGTTATATTGCTATGAGATAACGATATAATAGATGTGTTTCGTAATTTTTTTATCACAATAAAATATATAACTAAAATTTAGCGAGGTAATTACGACTTCAATATTTTAACAAGCTATCCAACGGACATTTCTACATTAATGTGAACTGAAAGTTAATCTGGATATCTGCTCCGTTTAAAGTCTATCTAATTCAACCCACTAATTTAGTTGTGCATTTTAATCAACAAGTGGACAGCTTTGTCTTGTTTGAACGTTTGAACCGCATTATTAAAGGTCAGAGTTGTCCAGTAGATATGAGAGCAATACTGTATTATCTGGTAACTTGTCCTCTATGCATCGTGTACTTCTTTTTCTATGCTTTAGTATTTTTTATCATCGTGTTTGCATTTTCAATTTGTTACCTTGCCAATTATAAGTAATGACAAGCAAATGGAGAAAGCTTAATAAATGTGGGAATTAACCGAAACAATAATGTGATTATTTTTGTATTTATGCTTTAAAATTGATAAAGGTTTTTAAAAATAGAGGTTACTATCACACGTATGAAAAAAATCAAAACTGTAAAAAATATGAAGTAAAAAGTATGGGTAATTTGAAAAAGAAGGGCCTACAATTGTGTCAATGTTATTTTGTTGCATATTAGCATTGATACTGACAAAATGAGAGCTGAATACTAACACAAACTAACTAATATTTTTTTCTGTATCCAAAAACTACGTTGACACACGCATTTGTATTAAATTCTCAAAGAATGTGCAACCCGTGCAAACATGTTTTTTGAGGTCTCCGCCCTCTTAAAAAACAACGTTAAACATGTTGTCCTAACGGATACACGTTAGACCAGATAAAATACGGAATAAATGTAGTTAAAAGTTACGGCAAACAATCAATTTCACAGATAAAAATATGGGAATATGTTCACCAATATATACAGTGTGTAAAAAAAGTCCGTCCCCCCCTCCTTAATTTTTTTGTTTGTTAAGACAAACAATTAACCTTTGGGGAATGATACTAACTCAACCCAAATTATTTTTTGACGTTACCAAAAATTTTGAGTGTCCCCCAAAAATGGGGGATTTTGCGGGCAACTCAAAATTTTCAACTGCAAACCCCTTTTGAGTGATCCCTTATTTTAAAGAGCTTTCAAAAAGTAGATGAATGGTGGAAATTGGAGGTCTCTAACGTGTTTCTATCCAAATTGACAGCTTGTCAAAGTTTTGAATACAATACATCCTAGAAACCTGGCGTCTAGGACGTTTGGAGTTTTAATTCACCGTTGGTGACGTAAAAATGAAAAGAGTCTGGGAAAAATTTTATTAAATGAAAAAGTAGTCTCTTTTGGTGATACTTAAAATTTTGAGTGTCCCCCAAAAATGGGGGATTTTGGGGGCAACTCAAAATTTTCAAATGCAAACCTCTTTCGAGTTACCACTCATTTTAAAGAGCTTTAAAACAATAGGCGATTGGTGGAAGTTGGAGGTCGCTAACGTGTTTCTATCAAAATTGGCAGCTTGTCAAATTTTCTAGGAGTCGTATTTAAAACTTTGACAAGCTGCCAATTTTGATAGAAACACGTTAGCGACCTCCAACCTCCACCAATCGCCTATTGTTTTAAAGCTCTTTAAAATGAGGGGTCACTTGAAAGGGGTTTGCATTTGAAAATTTTGAGTTGCCCCCAAAATCCCCCATTTTTGGGGGACACTCAAAATTTTAAATATTACCGAAAGAGAGTACTTTTTTATTTAATAACATTTTTCCCAGGCTCGTTTCATTTTTACGTCACCAAAGGTGAATTAAAACTCCAAACTTCCTAGACGCCAGGTTTCAAGGATGTGTTGTATTCAAAACTTTGACAAGCTGTCAATTTGGATAGAAACACGTTAGAGACCTCCAATTTTCACCATTCATCAATTTTTTTAAAGCTCTTTAAAATGAGGGGTCACTCAATAGGGGTTTGCATTTGAAAATTGTGAGTTGCCCCCAAAATCTCCAATTTTTGAGGGACACTCGAAATTTTTGGTAACGTCAAAAAATAATTTGGGTTGAGTTAGTATAATTCCCCAAAGGTTAATTGTTTGTCTTAACAAACAAAAAAATTAAGGAGGGGGGACGGACTTTTTTTACACACTGTATACAAGGATTGAAGGTAAAAGTAAAGTAAGAGACTCATTACCCAACATTAAAATTAACCTACCAAAAAAATGAGCGGCTTCTGGAAATAACTACTAGATGAAAATTGGATCAAAATTTTGAGGCGCGGTTTGCGCTGTTGTGATATACTAATTAAGACCTTTAAAATGAGGTATAACTCGAGGTATGCTTACATTCAAGAATTTCAAGACTTTCAGCGTGGCCCGTCCCCTCATCGAGCGAAAAACTGAGAAAATACGCCAAAATATTTGTATTTGTACTAGATACATAACTGTAAGGTTTCATCACTTCCTGCAAAATAATATAAAAGTTATTATATATATTTCAGACTTTTGCCCAACCCTGTATTGTACCGTCTTATATGTAAATGCAGTTTAAGTGTAAATATATTTGTAAGCGTTAGAAGGTCTTTTTTAACATCCGGTTAATACAACAACACGTATATGGTGACCAAGAAATTATTTAGAAATAATCTAATCATGTTTTCATAAAATTGATTCCAGAAAAAATGTAAAGGTATGAATAATATGAATTTCTTTTGAATAGTAAGACACTTTTGAAAAACATTGTAATAGACTTTTAAGATATTGAATTTGCAATGTCAACTATCGTACTAAACAATAACATCTTAATAAAAACATTTAATTTATTGTAAAGATATTGCAGTAGTGTAAACATTGTGAAATATTAAGTTTTGTAATCCGTGTACGTAGTTCGTGATTTGTTTATTTTACATTATGTTAAACAAAGCGAAATTAAAATCCTGTCATAATTTATCTGTTGACGGTTATCTAAAAAAATTAAAATATACCAAGTTGTTATACAGACCCAGTAATTTAAAATCCCAAAAACATTAATCCTTTAACCTTTTTAAAATGTTAACAATGTAAATCTCAAACAGTAAATAATACAGATTTATTAGCTAATTTAAAAGTATATTTCAAAAAGTAATTATCGTGAAAACGTTAAGTTGGATAAGCAAGGATCTTTACTGAATCTATTTCTGTACATGAAGTTAAACTCTGCCGGAACTTATGAAAGGTTCGTCAACTGTAAAGATTCGACACATGTCAACTTCATACATGAATGAAAAGTCTCGGGGTGAAACCCGGAGAGAAAGTATTACTTTTCCAATACACGGTTTCTTGAAAGAAACATTCAATAACAGCCCATATATGTTGTTTTCTTATTAAAAAAATGAAAGTCTATGTTTTTGGATGTCAATTTTTGTTTTGTTTCTTGTGTCGTATTGATGAAATTCAGAGCGCAAATCAATGTTTTGGAGGTTATTTTTTACATACGAAATACAATCAAGAATGTATTGGTGATAAATTGTTAAAATTTCTATGTTTTAAAATGTTCTTTTATATGATCATCCCATTTCAATTTCAAGATTATTCTAATACCTCGTTTTTGAACCTTCATTCTAGGACATTCCATTCCCGATAAAACTAAACTTCACGTGCAATTGATTCTCGTGGGGTTTTTTTCACCAGTAGAACCTTTTCTCTGCAACACATTCTTCGTTGCCAATCTTCCCACCTGAGAATTAGGATATTTCATAAATATGCAATAAGCTTTTTCGAGCTCTCCGCAACAATAAATTTAGTATAATATTAGATTTGATATTCTTAAATTACTTTTATTATTTATATGCTCTGTCACAAACGTTGTTCAATAGTAGTCAATTTCATTTGAAAATAAATGGGGCTGGAAGAACGGTACTGTATAGGGATTTAGTTTAAAGTCTATTTGTTATGGATAAACTGAGTGTCCAAGTCTATAGCATAATGTTAAAACAGGTTATAAAAACTATTAACAATTTCAGGTTGGGGTTTTTCCAGAAATTTGATCATACAGAATGACGTAAAAATTGGCAACATTTCCTCTGTCGTAGAGTATTTTATTAACGGAGGATCACGCACATTTAAATCTTGTAGTTTTTAGTGAATTCCCCCTGCCAAAACGCCATTCTTTCATTTTCATAAATGTAAATATATATATACCCCTGTTATTTGTTTATTAAAGTTTTTAGTGTATGTAAATTTTTAACCCCCCTCCCCAAAGGGGTAGTTTGGGGGTAAGTCGAAATATTTACATGTAAACCCCTATCGTGTTATATATAATTTTAATGTTCGTAATCAAAGAAAAAGAATGGCGCAAACTAGCGGTCTCTACGTCAATCCTATCAAAAGTTATGACAGTTAAAGTTTTAATTTGTTGAAAATCAAATTAATCTTCACTTATGTAAATAATGAAGTGATAATGATTATTCGATTATTCGCGTGAAAAAAGAGAAAAAATACCACGATTAAATTTAGATTAACTGCACAAAATATCCACCATTCTCTTCCAGGCAGAAGTAAACGCCTCCCCCGCCTCACATTTGACAATATTTCTGGTGTGACTAGCTGGCCTGCTCGTTCAGTCCGTCCTTTTAATTCATCGAGATTAGCAGGTTTTGTGTCATAAGTTTTGCTTTTAAGAAAGCCTCCCCCCCCCCAAAAAAAAAATTGAGATAGGTGGGGTCTGGTGGACGAGCCTGCCATTCTACAAAGTTTTTATTTTACTTTATTTTGAAAAAAATAAAACTTTGAACTGCCAAAACTTTTGATAGGATTGACGTGGAGACCTCTAGTTTGCGCCATTTCTTTTCTTTGATTATGGCCTTAAAAATTATCTACAACTCGGTAGGGGTTTACATTTAAATATTTCGACTTACTCCCAAGTTACCCCTTTTGTATAATGTACACACACATATTATATATATATATATATATATATTTATAAGAGCCTGAAAGCACGATAACTTGCGTAACAATTATCCGATCTGAATTAAATTTGGCACAGACACGTAAAACTGAGTGATTAATTCACGTAATTCACGTAAACGTGAGTGACTGACACGTAATTATTCGGATGAGTTCGAAAACTAGTCTGATCGGGCCATCATAAGGGGGGTTTTTAGGAGGGATACACCCATAAAAATGGGTTTTTGGATTTTTTTAGAAATACAAAAATTCTGCTTTAAACCATTTAATTTTGTTTCAATAATTTGGTATTTTTAATTATTACTCTATGTAGAGTGGATACCAGGATACCACTAGTGGTGAACACAGTAGGTGTCCCAATGTTAACCTTATGGGAAATAAATAAAATTCTAAATCTCGCTTATTTTTCAACACATCTAAATTAAACTCGGTATATCTAGTTAATATCCACCGAATTATTGCAAAGAAACATAAATTTCATATTTTCCATCCCAAACCTGCATATTCATTTCCCATGTTACTATTATGGGGACATTTGTTGTATGATCGTTTTAGGATTCAAGTTGATTTTACTTGATTTGAGGCTCTGTCTAAATGATTTATTAAATCATTTGAAATTCTCAAATTGTGCAGGTCTGCTAAAGCGGGAGTATTTAATTCATCCGTTTGTGAACTTTAATAAATTTATTTTCTTTCCTACTATATATACATTCATTTTATAGGTACTACTTAATTTAAAGTACTACTATTAATGGTATTATAATAGAAAAAGAAGGCAGCAGATGTAGCGTGAAACATTTAGTCATAACAATACTGTGAAGGTTTAAACTAATAGGTTTTGCTTGACTAGTCTTGCTTGATAGTTTAAACATTCGATTTATACATTTTTTGAATTATTTAATGCGAGTAAAACATCAAAAAAGGATTTATAATATTAAAATATTTTAATATGAATATGATTTTACTATGATTAATGCAAAATACTCTTCATCAAATAGGGATATTCAGTCGCCGTACAGGAAACGGTCGGGATAAATATGTAGCAGTTGGCAAAGTTCGTGATCTAAATGACAAATGAAGAGGAACCATCTGGCCCTATAAGAGCTTGAGCAAATCTTGTTAATGCTGCAAATTGAAATTGAAATTTTACATATTGGGCAGCGATTATTATAAACTTTTCCACTAACGAGGAAAATACAAAGTAACCTTAACTTTGTTATATGCTCGATAGTATTCTTGTTTAATATAATCGTTGCTAAAACTTACCAGGGAAAATCAACACAAGATATTTTCAGAGCATTAGTGGAAATCTGTGAACCAATTTGACTATCTGACAAGAACTAATAAGAAACGTTATAGAATCAATACTTAAAAGTCCGCAGTAAAACTGAACATTTTCTCTGGTTCAAAACAAGTTTTCCCGGCAATGTCAAATTTCGGAAATTGGATCCAGTGAAAAAGCATTCCCAAACACAATAAACCTTGAAAAATAATTCACGAGAAAAACCACCATCAAAGAGTCGTCATATAATTTGAAATTCATTTGAAATTCGATATCACGATGAAATGAAATGAAATGAAATGAAAAGTCTTTCCGGATGCAGTCCGGAGTCCTCTCACACAGTTTTGTGGTACGAGACTTCCTGTAGTTGAAATCATAATTTAGTTCTCTTTACAATCCACGATTTTCTAATCCTCTAACTGTCCGGTTTTTTGTTCTTTATGAGGAAAAATAACTCCTGTCTCGTTCTTATACTTACCAAACTTCAAATAACTTAAAAATTCCTCGGTCCTGCAATAGTTATTTGTGTGTTGAGTGAGTAAAGTAAAAGCATTAGAAATATTCACAACATTGTCTCACGAGTGAAAATCTTGGGGCCCGAGCTTGCGAGATTCACAGTTGGAAAGTTTCTTACCACACCTGCAATAATAAATACCCAATATTTTAACGTCTATTTCATAAACTTAAAAACAAACGATATTCATTTTATTTCAATATGAAATTAGTGTCCGCATACCAGAAGCTGCAACCATTTATGCACCAGCGAACAGCTGATTTTGCAACATTCTCACATTTGGTGACGTTCTTACAGCTGATCGTTGTCGATTTTATTCTTATATGATTATTCCTGCCACTTAATCAGCTGTTAGCCTCTGTAATCTGCTGAACCTCAGCATATTTGCATGTCTGCGTAGAAATTTGAAGGTGCTAGACTTTTGAATCGTTTATTTCAATGTTATTCTTATGGGTTTACTTTGTCTTCCTCCGGGGGGACAGGTGGGGGAAACAAGTTTTATTAATCTCATTCATACAATATTTTCACTTTGAAATTCACCAATGAATTGTATTTCCATTAAATTTAAATCTGAAGAGGAAAAAATTGAATTTCTAATGCACTAGACGAATTAGAACCACTTATGTGAATTGTAAGAAAGATTTTACAATTCCATTTTGAATAACTATTTCACTGTAATGAATTTCTTAGTTAATAATTGAACCAATTTCGGATCGTCAGAGAGTTAGAATAGACTTAAACTAAGCAGATTTAATTTGTTCTCAAGACAATGGGGTGGTTTAACCATTTGTTTCAACAGATCCATTATCCGTTATTGTACCCATTTGCTGTAAATGGGACGAGTTCCAGACAATTGGCTGGTGTCGTGCTTAATATTTTAGAACTATTTTTAAATTGACCTAGTAATGTGGTGGAGCGTTTCCTCCACCAATGTAATTTTGGTTCTGTTCTATAATGAACCTTGATTTAAATGTTTCTTTTTCCCTTTTTGAACATTATAGGATATCGTCAGAGCTGCAACAATTAATTTTTCTGAAGTGTTTTGATTCTTTAATTACCTGAAAATTTTTTAACTTTTTCATTGAAAGTTTTGTTTTTAACGTTAGTCATCTAAAGGCAAATGTTAAGTATTCGTGGAACCTATGGGAATAGTCCAGTAACTGACCATTTCCCTGGAGAATTTTCTCGGTCATAACCGATTCGCATGAAAGTTTGGATTTAGGTTCTACTTACCCTCTACTTCAAGATAAAAATATTTTAAGGGCTGCTTTTTCCCAGGGGGTGGGTGTCACCCCTTCTAGGTGATGAAAGTTGTTACATTGAAACTAAGCCCGGAAATGGAAATATTGACCGATTCTAAGCAAATTTTGTTCTATAAGGTTTTTTCTTAAAGTCAATTCTTTTCGAGATATTCACGATTGAGATTGGCGATTTTCCCCACCAAAAAATACTTTTTCAATTTTTTCCACAAATAACTAAAAAACTAAGAGGTTTAGTGAAAAGGTTATAATGAAATAGATTGTAGCGTATAAAAAACAAAGAAAATGGGGAGCTTGTGAAGTCTGTAATCCCAGTTGGAACCAAGTTATGGCTTGTTTAAGAGTGGTTTTAATTCGTCGAACGCCAAAACGCACAATTTCAATGTGAAATAACTTACTGAATATTTTTTAAAGATCATTAAAAGACCTTTAATTTTGTTCTTTGGAAAAGTTATTATCTTAAAAATTAAGCGAGTTATGATCAAAATAAATTTTGTTTATATTTCTTCGGCGATATAAATCTTGAAATATCAACCCCCAATTAGGACTCAAATTGAAACCAATCCTTACCGATCTGCAATTTCCTTCAATTATGTGTTTTCAATAGCCTCAAGAAATTTGAACTCTTTTAAAAGCTTATTTTTGGAAAACATGTGAATTTAAAATAAAAAGGGAACTTTAGCAATAACAAAAAATACCTTTTCTTCAAGGTAACTCTGAATCTATAGGTGATACGGAAAATTTTGTTGACTAAAAGATTGTAGCGATTGATTTGATAAAAATTTTGATATATATTTATTTTACAATAATTAAGGATGATACAGGTGTTCAAAGTCTTCAATTGTTGATAATTACTAATATTTTCAAACTCTTTCAGCACACCCCGTTTTTTCTTAAGGGTTGAAAAACAAATACTACTCTGTGAGCTTATAGCTCCTAAAAACGAACAAAATGATACTTAGAAAACCTTCGTAACTTAAAAATTGACCAAGTTATGGCTGATAAACCAAGTACATATTTTAACAATTATCGCAAATAATGTTCCGATTGCTTTTTTTCAATAACAAAAATGTTTATATAGGTTGGTAGCCCTGAAAACATAAAAATTTAAAAGTATTTAATAGTTTGTCAACTATTTATATTACTCTAAAGTTCTTGTAATAACTAATAACTTTCCAATGTTCACCTACCATCTACTTTTTGTAGTATGTAAATCTTTGGGCATCTATTTTTTTAACTACGTTGTCAACACTGCTACTGGTTCAGCTGTTTCCCACCTGAAAAGGGAGCGGGAAGGGAGAGTGCGCGGCTTTCATTGTTGACGATCGTTAAAGGCTAATAACTTTCAAACGTTCAACTTCAAGATATTTCAAAATTTTTATCCCCGAAAAAATATGAACAAACTTTATTTTGATCATAACTAATTTAATTTATTTTAACTCGCTTAATCTATAAGATAATAACTTTTCCAAAGAACAAAATGAAAGGTCTTTTAAAGGTTTTTAAAAAATGTTCTGTATGTTTTCCTCGAAAACTTTTGGTTTTTTAGTTATTTTACATTGAAATTGTTCGTTTTGGCGTTCGTCGAATTAAAACCACTCTTTAAAAAGCCATCGCTTGGCTCCAACTGGGTTTACAGACTTCACAAGTCCACCATTTTCTTTTTTTCATACGCTTCAATTTATTTCATTATACATTTTTCGATAAACCTCTTAGTTTTTTAGTTACTTGTGGAAAACCATTTGAAAAAGTGGTTTTTTTGGGGGGTGGGGGGAAATCGCCAATTTCAATCTTGAATATCTCGAAAAGTATTGACTTTAAGAAAAACTTTATAGAACAAAATTTGAATTGGCCAATATATCCTTTTCCGGGCTTGGTTTCAATGTAACAATTTTCACCCCCTAGAAGGGGTGGCACCCACCCCCTAGGAAAAAGTAAGCCTAAAACATTTTTAACTTTGAAGTAGGGGGTAAGTAGAACCTAAATCCAAATTTTCATGCAAATCGGTGCTGACCAAGAAAATTCTCCAGTTTCGCCGGTTTTTACCTTCAGTTACTGGACTAGAAAGGACATTTGTTTTAAGGAACTATAAATAAATAAATAATAGATCATTATAAAGGTATTATTATAAACAAATAAGTAAGAGATAAATAATATGTTTTTATTTGATCTATTCCTCTTTGCAAAAGTATCTCAAGTCATTCACATACTACATTGGAAAACACGATGCAATATTCCACCGCTGCAAGATGTAAATTTTGATTGGATCTTCCTTTTGGGACCGAGGATGTACTTTTCTTTTCTTATTTCAAGGACCTTTAAAATAGGGTCCAACTCAAGGTATGTTTTTATAATGCTTTTCAAGACGATGCTTTTCAATGCTTTTTGAATGCTTTTCAAGACTTTTCAAGACGACTGTCTCTTTCTCAGTACTAGTGTCCTTCTCAGGCTTAAAGAAGAAAAGAAAGGTAATATTTGAATGATTGTTGGTTTTGCTAAACATTACATAATTTTACGTTCGTTAATAAAATTCCTGGAACGTCAGAATTTGTTCAAAACGTCCCATTATTGGGCATATAGAAAGTAATGTAATTTCAAATTTAAGTTAGAATTCTTGTTTAGTGATAAAAACTGCCCTGTTTTTTCGGAAGGGGGGGAGGAGAGAATCGTTTTAATAAGGCGAAGCACGAGGTATGCCCACATTGTATACCTGTCCCATGATCATGCGAAAAGTAAATTTTATAAAATTTCATTCAATTTCCCAAAAGGAATTAAATATTTTCTAAATCATGAGTTATCCTTGCATGCCAAAACACTATTACCGATTACTAAAGGTGAATACAGTTTTAGTAAACCCTCCTTACTATTTACTAATTATTACAATATTACATAGGTACTAAATCCTGTAATTTAGTATCCTGTTGCTGAGGTGTGTAATTATAAAACCACTAGCTGTTACCCTCGTGGCTTCGCCCGCAATTGTGATCTATTGAAGTATATTATAAACCTACCTCAGGCATATTCTCTTTGCAGTTTTGAGCTGTTAAATTAAAATATTGACTTCTATCAATACTCTCTTCATTTTTCTCAATGCTTCTCTATCCATTCCTTGTGTAGCTCCGTATCTTCTTTCAACTTCTCTTCTTCTCCTATAAAGTAAATCTGTAAAAACTGAGATTGCGAATTTGGTGAGGATGGCAGTGATCTAATTTCCATTTTTTTTCTATCTAATAATATTTTACCTTTTGAACGATTAAGGTAACCAAGTTAGTTCATAACTAAATATTTAAATAACTGTTAGAGTACTAGGGAATTGAATTTCATACTACATTAGACGTAGTGTTCGACATAATCTATCATTCCTGTTGTAAAATAATTGCAATGCAATCGTGACTATACGACTTCATTGGAGTTTTACTACCTCACTCTCTCAAGTAGATTTAATGCATATCATTAGCACGTGAAATTAACATGAAAAAACACGTCCTGAACCTTGAATAAGTTCAGTCCATCATTGAATCAGCCAAAGAATTAATCTTATACTGACTTATGTTATCTGATACTTTATAAAAAGAGCTCAATTTCGAAGAGGGCGGAGTGAGTTCGCGGTAAGAAGTTGTATCGATCAGATAGAAGATCGACACTCCATTTATTTGACGGGACAGGATTTACAGTGATTTATTATTTTTGAATATCAACCCATTATTTTACTTAAAAAGCTATTTTGCTTAAAAGCTCAATTTGTTAGTTTATTTGCCAACATAATAAATTCTCTGATTAGTATTTTCCTAATTTGATATAATTCAATTTATTTGCCATTTTATATTAACTTTTTATCGTCAGAATGTAGTACAAACGCTGGAATTTTGGGTGTCTGCAGGGCAAACCTCGATCGTGCTTTTTATGCTGCGAGAAAAACCAAGATTTCTTTTAAACTTCAGTGCTTGGACCATTTCTTTTGACTATTATGTTGAACAATGAACAATTTAATCTATAACCGTTATAAATGATGATTTTTATCATCGCCTTCATTCATATAAATCGGTTTAACTAAAATCCATAAAAAAATGAATTGTTGTGTTGAGCCAGTTGACTCCAAGACATATTTAGGGATATCATATCTGAAAGGATAATCACATAATCCTTTTGTGTTAAGGACAGATAAAACATCAACATAGGTAATAGTATTTCATTTAAGTCAAAAAACTTTCCAGATTCCCAAAGCATCGTCTGCTTTTTGGCGCAGTACAAGCAAGAGTTTTTTTTTTCTAGTAACAGAGAGCATATAAAGTAAGAGGTTTTCACCGAGAGGTGTTCAGCTCTCTATTTCACAACAACCCGTCACGGGTGACGATCAAAATCTCATTTACAGGACGTGCGCGGCCTGACGAGAGCGTCGCTCCGTCTCTTGTTATCTAGCAACCCACATACAGGCCATCAGTCTCCTGACTAGCAGAGTAATCAACTCGGAGAACTTGGCTTTCGTTTCATTCAATAAAAGAAAGTCTTGAAAAAATATAATATAAAAAACTCCATTTAGCTTAAACATCTATACGTTTGAATATCAGTAACACGGTTATTATTCAGTTTTCAGAAAGCGATAGGATTTATAGTAATTAGCATTCCTTTTACTGTTGTATTTTCCTACCACTGCATGGAAATAATCACATTGCCACACCTGTAAACAGTACGCAAAACGGTTCATTTCCGCTTTCATTTCATTCCCGCTCACTAAATCAGGGTTACTTATTAGGTTAAGGCATACAAGTCAGATAGCTATGACGTCAAATACCAAAGACCAGTTTCTATTGGTCAGAAATCCCATGACTAAAAAAAATTCTAAATTCTAGTTGCCTTGCTCTAAATCAGCTGGTGTCACAGTCGGCGTTTCTATACACTAACTTCCGGTTCGTTCCAATAGAATAAGCAAACATAACCTCAATGAACTTTTGTATACAGGCTAGTTAATTAGTTAAACTGTTTAAATAATGGTGGTAGAAAAAACCTGTGTGTATTACGAGCAAATAGTCATTGCCGCTCTCGAAATGTTTGGCGGCAATTCATCTACAATTCTCGAGCGGCAATAACGTACTTTGCGCTCTTAATGCACAAATAGCTATTGTAGCACTTTTTAAAGTAAAAAGCTTTTAATGCAATATGTACGATTATAATTATTGAGAGTTAATGATTAATTTACACTCTTGTTGCTCTCTGTGTAAAACCCGTCCAATAGCTGTATATCAATAGTTTCTGTGATAAATTCATCCTCTTCAGATCTTAAGTGGAAGATATCAGTCTTTACTTATCTTCAGTCTGGATTTTTTTTGCAATTAGATTCGGAAAGAGGAGACAATTCGCAGAAACGATCGTCATCCGGTGCTTAGCAAATAGGACTACTACTGCTGCGAGGGCAGGAAAAAATGACTGTAGATTTTAATGATAGTATTGGATGCTCGGTTACCACCAACAATTGTGATGATGATGATGATGATGATTATTCAACAGTAGGTTTATAAGTAACGAACAATTAAGTTAATTAAATAAGATAATAAATTTATAGTTAAGAAATGTAAACTGGAAATGTGATGTATGTGTACTGTGCACTTCATCGAAATGGAACAAACGCCAGTCGTATCACGAAAGCTTAATTTAGAATAATAAGTATATATAGTTAGCTATAGTTATTTCTATTGTTAGAGACCCAAAAAAGTCGTGCTTAACATTTTTTCGGGTTTCTTATATGATTTAACTACTAAGACGAGTAAAACCTTATATCACATAGTGGCTTAATTTGTACATCATAAAAAAGGAAAGTTAATTATTTTATTTAAATAATACTAACTTTTTTAAACATGAAAAGGTTCGAAAAGTTCCCTCACGATATAACTGTCAAAGAAATAATAGTTGATGAATGGTCTTTCGCAACAAACGTTATTCCTTTGAGTATAAAACCGAAGGGAGAATGGTATTTTTTAAAGTTATGTGACTTGAGTTGTTATTTTTACTGATTAATGTTAAAGTTTTTAACATGTCTGCACGATCAAAGAGAACTCTGACAAAAGTATTGAAAATATCTGGTCTTGCACACGTGAATATTTGACACTAACATTTAAACAACACGCGGTGTGTTTATTTTCCAAACGAAAAACCACTGTAGTCCGCTGTTGTCTCTGAGTTGGATTTGATTGTGGAGTCAAAAGAATTTCACAGATTAATATTTGTGCCCTGATTCATTCTGTGTATAACTGATATTGGACAGCGTTTGCTAACGCACTAGAAAACCGTTTTTGTTTTTGCCACGAGTTTATCTGGAAAGCAATTTCGACTGACATGATTCTAAAAAAACTGCTGTTGATACTGGTTTGTATGCATAGTACTGGATAATCGTGGTAATGAAAATCCAGGATAAATTTCCCCGAAAGATAGTTTTTCTTTTTTATTGTCTTTTATGAACAAATTACGAAGAAACACGCGGTCTACAATATAAGAACGTGTTGTGTCATTAGCTAAACCCAGAACCCTTAAGACTGCTGGAACATTTAATAAATGTGGACTTGTAAATCCATGCGCTGCCCTAAATCAACGCATGGTCATAATCTCACAGTATAACTGCACTGTTTTTGTTTAAAATAAATAAATAACGCATTCGGCTCTTTCTTGGTAATCTTTCTTCTTCCTGTTTAAGTAATCAGTAAATCTGTTCTAATCCTAACCTCCTATACTCTTATATGAGTAATGTTACCGTACGCGCGTGCGTGCTTGCTTGTTTGCATCACGATCTCAAAAACGGCTCCGAGAATTTCCTTCAAAGTCTTGAAAAGTGATATGACTCAAAAACGTGTTCTATGCAGATGACGTAGCCAGAGAAAATCTAATAACGTAATAAAATAAAATTTAAAGTTGTAAAATTTTAATATTTGCCTTATGAGCTGCCATGATAGCAACGAAATAAACAAGGAAAGTGTAAACAAATCAAGTAATCATAAAAGCTGTTTGCAAACTACAGCCATCTAGGAAAAATATACCGTGTGGGGTTAAGATTCCATGGAGAAATAAAAATAGTTCCTATTTATAAATTTTATGACACTGAAATATTTGGTAGTTATCGGATGAACTAGTAAACATGAAATAATACCGTGCAAGGCTCGGTCCACCATGTACTATGTTCTAATCTGTTCTATTTCTGTTCCCAGTGAGTCGCAGTGAGACGATGTGCGGTGGACCCGGAGCGCACGACAACCAAAGCTAGTGAATGTCCCCCGTAGTAGTGCGCTCCCGCGGGTTCTGCGACTCGCTATGTTCACCGGCATCCGGCAGTGGTCGGTGCAGTTCGACAACGCGACGTTGGAGCCCGGCGACGTCGCGACGTGGCGGCCGCCCTGGCTGTGTCGGCTGGCCAACGCCACGCTGGACTGCGGGGGCGAGGGGGAGTACCTTTGCGCGCCCTCGGCGGGCCGCCACCTCGACTGCCTGGGGGCGGGGACGGACCGCGTCCTCCACCTCGTCTTGTCGCCGAACCTCAACTTGTCGCGAGTGTGGCTGCACCTGCCCGCCGTGAACACGTCGCACGTGCACTGCGACCTCGAGGACTCCGGGGAGTACCTGTGCTACCTGGACAATCACGCGGCCCGCGCCCAGCCGCACTACGAGTGGAGCTTCCTCTTCGTCCTGGTGTTCATCGTGGCCGGCGGCATCGGCAACATCCTGGTGTGTCTGGCCGTGTGTCTGGACCGCAGGCTGCAGAACGTCACCAACTACTTCCTGCTGTCGCTCGCCATCGCTGACCTCCTGGTCAGTCTGTTCGTCATGCCTCTGGGAGCTATACCTGGGTTCTTAGGTAAATTCTTATTCAAAATTAAAATATAAGCATATAATAGTTTGCTATTTACTTTCAACATTGACTCTGTAATTAACCTGGATTTTTTAATTTAGAAAAATTTAATTATAGAAAATTTATTACAAAATACAAACTGATAATTGAAAAGTCTTTTCAGAAAATGTTTGAAAGTACACTTTGCTAGGCTAAAGTTTGAAATGTATGTTTTATTATTATTTAAGTTAAGGTTGATATTGAAATAATCCAGAAAGGTGCATGTACCCCAATAATCAAAAATATATACTATTCCCACTGGGTGATGTGTAGGAATTTCAATGTTGAACAAGGTACAATTTAAACTTCCCTTCCTAAGCACACCAACAAAACTATAAAAACCCTTTGGTTGGGCTTTGCTCCATTTCCTAGCTTTGTGCTTTCTCAGCTAGTCACATATAGCATACACCTTTCACAAAAACATGTTGAATTGCGTTAGGATATATAGACTACTTAAAACCTCTTAAACTAGACCTACTTAAAATTTGTTGAACTATATAATCCAAAGGTTTCATGAATTTCTTCAATTCCACTGTTGCGCCACGCAGGGTACTGGCCGCTGGGCGTGGTCTGGTGCAACGTGTACGTGACGTGCGACGTGCTCGCCTGCTCCTCCAGCATCATGCACATGTGCTTCATCAGTCTCGGCCGGTACCTGGGGATCCGCAACCCGCTCAAGACACGCCACACCTACTCCACCAAGCGGCTGGTCGGTATCAAGATCGCGCTGGTCTGGGCGCTCTCCATGCTCGTCTCCAGCTCCATCACGCTGCTGGGTAAGCTGGGATTGGCTAGCATTTTTAAAATATGTGTAACTAGTTGATCGACCCGGGATCACTCGTTGAAAACTAGAAAAACGTTCATGGATTCATGATTTAATTGTTTCATTTATCATACCTCATTAGGTTGCTATGATAACTTCGTTAGCTTCCCTATAGTTTAACATTGAAAATTTGAGGTACCATAGGGCGTAGCCCTGAGGAAATTTTGGAAAATCCTTTCTTAGCGGATGCCTATGCCCTAAGAGGAATGTCCATGCAAATTTTCAATGTTCAAAGTCAAGTAGTATAGGCTGTACGATTGTAGGTTAGTGATATTTGACAAATATATGTGTAGTAGATCAAAATGAGAAAGAGTAATTAGATACTCAATTCACTGGATCAAATACTTATAATGAAGCTTGGAGGGATCTCAAACAATGTATTAAGTTATTACGCTGCGCAATAAGCCCTACCTAAACAGGTTTTCACCTTGGTGATACAATATGATCCTCTTAAATTTTTCTAAAGTTCATTAGAAAATGCATTACTTATTAGAAATGCCTTTCTTGTCATTAATACACATCTAGAAATGCCATGCTTCCATCTCCAACTCCGCACCTTTCACGGAATATTCAACTGTTACACTGTATTCGTTGTTTTATCTATGTTAAATTATCCACAAACTATGTAGTTGCAAATTTAGCTCTTTTCGTCTATTGCAGCCAAAACTTGATAAATATTCTCATGACTGAAATTGTAAATTGTCTGCAGGCCAGTGTGACGCGCCAAAGGCTCCCTGTAACGAAGCTCGTGACATGAACTTACTATAATTAATGTTCAACAGGTCGTGGTATGACGTGCTGAACATCATAACAGAATTGCAGGTGTCGTTGAATCCCAAAATTAACAACCACACGTTCCAGTTATACATGAACTGATTACACATTCTATATCTGATGGCCGTGACATGAACTGATAACCTACATTGTTTGCGGGCCTGCACGACCTGCTGAACATCATGTCGAAATCACAAAATCAACAAACTGTTACATGAACTGACTGCACATTATATTTCTGATGGTGATGGTCGTGACCTGAACTGATATGTGCATTGTTTGTAGGCTTGCATGACCGTCTGAACAACATCCCGTATTTGCAAAATCAACAAGCTCACGTTTTTGTTACATAAACTGACTTCACATTATCTTTCTAATGGTGACGGTCGTGACCTGAACCGATATGTGCATTGTCTGCAGGCCTGCACGACCCGCTGAACGTCATGCCGGAGCCACAGGTGTGCACCATCAACAACCGCACGTCCTGGGTGTTTGGCTCCCTTGTGGTCCTCTACATCCCGATAGTGACGATGGTGGTGATGTACTAACTTCACTTTTGATTTCTGATGTTAACGGTCGTGACCTGAACTGATAATACACATTGTCTGCAGGCCTGCACGACTCGCTGAACATCATGCCGGAGCCACAGGTGTGCGCCATCAACAACCGCACGTTCTGGGTGTTCGGCTCCCTGGTGGCCTTCTACATCCCGATGGTGACGATGGTGGTGACGTACGCGCTGACCGTGCAGCTGCTGCGGCGGAAGGCGCGGTTCGTGGCCCAGCAGCCCGGCGAGGAGTCCGAGCTGTTCCGCAGGCTGGGCGGTCGCTTCCAGAAGGCGCCAGACAGACACCAGCGCTCCATGAGCACGTCGCACAAGCTCATCTACAGGACGCCGGGGCAGCCGGGGGACAGGTAGAGGGTTATAAATTCGGTTTTCTTAAGATGAAACTTTGTGTTTTTTAGTTCTGCAGTTAAAAATAATTGTAATACCTTAACTACTCTATTCTAATTTAGACATCAGTTCATTATATCTAAGAGACCCACTACCGGCCGTCACACCAACTGTGAAAGTGCCAATGGTCACGATCCGTAGTTTTCATTTCAAAGTTATCTGATATTTTTAGATATGACATTGACATTTTGGGTGGTTGAAATGAGTAGTTTCTATTTACTGTATGAATTTATTTATTAGACAATACCTGAGACTATGAGTTGTTTGTAGCCAGTGTGTTTGTATATTAGTTGAGAGAAATATGTTTGGTTTATTTCATGATTAAAAGATCAAGGAATAAAAATGCCCTTAAATGGAAGCGTTTAAGACTTTTTCAATGATCTTTAAAATTTGTTTAGCCTTATTAAAAGTGGCATCAAACGAGCAATAAATCTTTCTCAAAAGCAAGCCTTTTAGTTTACATAAGACATAGGTACATAAGGAATGGATATATCATGTTATTTACTTAAAAAGTACTCATGTTTTTAAAGCTTAAAGGATTTTCAAAAAATATTTTTGAAACCATCAATGCAAGTTGTCTTGATACGATTTTAAAAATATAAACTTGTTTTTCAGTTAATGGTATTTACTTAAGTCCGTCCGCTATTAGAACCATTACCTAAAAAGAGTAAATTGAAAGGAGATTTTACGAAAGAAGCTTCAAGTTAAAGCTAGTTAAAGAAGAGAACGAGGAAATCCAAGAAAATACCAATCTTTTAAGTTGGGATTACCATCCATGTAGATCACTGATGTTTAAGAACTGGAAAGATTTATCAAATACTAATTTGTTCGCTTCTTTTGATTAAGGGAGTCAATCTCTCGTAAAACTAGCTTTAACTTTTTATTAAAATTCTCTTATCAACTTCTAAGATTTAATTACATAAGTATTTTTTAATAGTTACGATGAGCACACACAATGTGTCAATGTGTCCATGTCCAAGTAATGGATGTTTTTAGTTTACATAAGTCTCTTAAATACAAATTTCTCTAGACATATCTTATGTGTGTGAGACTTCGTTACAATATGAACTGATGTATTAGAAATAAACCTGGCCACAAAGCTAGGGCTAATATCTGTGTCGAGTTTCCAAAAACCAAATTTTGCTAATAAACAAATAATGATAATAACTGTGACTAATTGTAGTAGAAATTTATTTCTTGCACACTAGGAACTAAAGTAATTAATATGTTCACACAGTTATTTGTTAGATATCAGTTGCAGAGTCTAGTTACAAAGGCCTCATATTTTTGTGAAATGTTCCCTAGCTCCTTCTTGTTCTTTAAATTCAGTTTTATAATTAAACAAATTATTTAATCTACTGCGTAGTCAGATTTATTAAAAATAATAGATTTTTATTTGTGACACCATCAATCGAGAAAGGCCGGGAGTTTTCAGTTCTGCATTTTATCAAATTTTAAAATATAAGAGTACTTTGGTATTATACAACCAAATACCATTTTTTTTAGATATGTTATTTACTGGTTACCAAAAATCATATAATTGGAAATAACATACTTTAATTGACTTACTGTTCAATTTTGAAATTATTATGATGAGCGGTCATTAATGTACGGCCTCCCACAAGACAGCGATGTTCGGGAGGATTGAATTGAATGCGTTGCTTTCGGTAGCGGCCACACCCGGTCGCCACATGTTCAGCAAGCCTCATGGTCGGCAAGCCTTATACAGCGCGCTGCGGCGGTTATGGTAGGTTGGGTTGTCATAAATATGTTATAGTTCTGGACAGCCTTACTGGCGGGTGAGTGAGTACGCTATATTCGGAATTGGCGTGAAACATCTGTGTTGTGTTGTCAATCAATCATATGATTACATGTTTAAGTAAAGACGCACTTACAATATGAAAGCTTATAGTGAAAGCTCATTTGCAATAAATATAAAATCTAAACAAGGTCTCGTTGAAATCTATTTCATACCTACACGTAAAATGACGGTAAAAGTTCTCGTAGAGTTTGCCGAAGGACTAGGAAGTTTTATTCTCATTAGTAGTGGCAATACTTAATATTACGTTTCGTATTGCGCAAGACAACTTTTGCTAAAGTATTGCAAGACAAGTTTCGTAGTGTTGAAGTGTCTTAAAAATATAAACAGTGTTTTGACAGATCGACACAGTCATGAGTTTTAGCAGATGATTTGTAGAGTTTCCACATTTTGCCACCCGCCAGTAAGGCTGTCCAGAATTATAGTAGGACTTTCGTCGTTTCGTTACGAATCGAACGATACCATATGAGTCAAAATTTCGGCGGTGACAGGTGATGCGCGTGCTTCCGTCAACGATCTAACATTAGCCTACTTGGAAGGGATTTGGCGGGCAAAATATGTGTCATCTGGTATCGTTAGATTCGAAACGAAACGAGGAAAGTCCTACTTATATATTTATGATAACCTAACCTAACATAACCGCCGCAGCGTGTTGTATAAGGGTGGCCTCCGTATAATACCAGAATACCAATAGAAGATAGATGTTTAGAGAAAAAAAGTCTATTCATTAACTTAATAAGAGATAGAAATGTGCATTTTGTTTCGTTCTGCTACTAGTGCCTGCATCCGGGTAATCATTCATACACCAGCGATCAGCTGATTGTTGCAATGTTCTTATATGCTGAAATCTTAAACGTTCTCACAGCTGATTGTTGTTTATGTCAATCTTTATATGATTATTCCTGCCACTAAATCAGCTATTAGCACCAGCATTCGTTGGGCTGCAACATATTTGCATGTGTGCGTGGAAATTTGAAGGCGATATAATTTTTGAATTATTGATTTCAATGTTTACTTTGTCAATTGAAAATACTCATTCAATGTTTCGGGGTTTACTTTGTCTCCCGGCAGGAGACAAAGTAGTCTCACTCCCACTGGGATGCAAATCATTATTTTACTCCCCCATTAATTTGAGTAAAAAGCCTCTAAACATAGCAGGTGGGGGAGAAAAGATTATCGCATTATCAACATAAAACAGCGCATTTTAATTAGTGATTTGTTAATGTTTTCCTTAACAGAATTGTTTATAGAACAATGTATCCAGCAGTCACATATACCTAAACAATAGTTTTGCGACGTTTCACAAGTTTTACATATACCTTCTCTAGTGCAAGATAAGCCAAAGAAGGAACTAAACAGATAAAATATTGCATAATGATCAGATTACTACTGCTACGGTAAATTTGTGTAAATGTCGTTTTGAGTAACTTATTACATATTTAAGATGTTAATATTTAAAGGCTTTTTAAGGTAATTCTACCAAAATTTAAACTTTTTTGTAGAATTATTCAAACTGTACCTCGAAATTTTAATTTTTACTGCACTAAATGAACGAAAACATTTTTGCTAATTCAATATAACTAACATTTGTTATCCTCTACTGCCCGCAGTAACCGGCACTCGAGCTCGATGCGGATGAGCAGCTCGCAGCCGGCGCTGTACGCCAACGGGGGCGGCGCGCGCGCGGAGGCGGTGGACCAGGGCACCCAGACGCCCGACAACATCGGCCGCGAGACGCGCCACAGCCGCCCCCGCACCCTGCGCCTCCCCCTCGCCGTCGCGCCCACCGCCCTCAACCTCAGGTCACCCATTTTTCCTATTTTTTTAAAAGTTATATTTGATCAAAAGCAAAATTAAAATCAAAATCAAAATCTTTTATTATAGTAAGACAATACAAATTGCATATTTACTAACTAAGAAGTGTCGGACAAAAAAAATTATTGCATTGAAGTGTTCTATGGTTCTTTATTTTTCAAACAACACCTTATTTACAGGGATTGTCCATTTAAAACAAGATTTATAAGGGTTTTCGTAAATACATATAGGTAGAGATGGATGCTAACTATGTGGATGCTAAAAACTAGGTTTTACCTTGATTGCGATTTACCGAACACTTCATTCTTGTACCTAAACGCCCCGTTATCTCAGAAACTGACAACGGTATTCATATGCATTTTTTTGTGCAAGTAGACTACATGTACATACAAACTTTAACACAGTTTTTTGGCTAACTTTATTCATTCAAGAATAAAAAAATAATATTTTAAGGTTTGAAAATGATTTTTAATATTTCAAAAAAACTTAAATGTTCGTTTACAGAGAAACCCATGTGTTAAAATGATCGAAACATGTTCATAAACAGTGGAAACAAATTTCAGGAGTAATGCAACCAGTGGTTTCCGTGAAAACGGGTCATAAAAAACTATACATTAATATTGACGGCATAGGGATGTCCGACTCCCTTTTTACTAACTTACTTACTTACCTACTTATTTACGTACTTAATTACTTTATATATATATCAGTCATGTAAGCCCCGTAGGACTCAGGGGGTTAAGGTGCCCTAGTGGAGGGTCACACTTAGTATTGCTTGATTGGAAATTGGAAAATTGGTTTATTTTCCACCTCCGGTGTACCTAACATTCTAGAGCATAATGTTGTGGTTTCTTCGAGTATAAGAGCCATACTTCAGATGACAAACTTTTGATCTGAAGGTGACCATTCACGCTCGTGCCCCACCCATTGCACGGCGTGCCTTGCACATCATGCAAAGTCTATATCAACGACCTTACGAGCAAACGCACCCGTAAACAACGTGCTCCGCCACGTTGATTAATTAAGGATCTTTTAAATAAGTGGCTGGGCTACGTACACTTGGGTTGTACGTGAGTGGGCTTCAGCGTGCATGGCGAGCTTCTGTCGTGAGGCCAATGATGTAGACTTTACATGACGTGCAATGCACGGAGTGCGGGCCATTTGCTTTAAAGGTGTACCCATTTTCCTTTAAAGTTTGGAATTAGAATATGAAACATACAGTGTATTATATGCTTTATATTCTACTTCATAAGACTATATTTCATCTTCACTTACAACTCAAAATGCAACAGCTGCATGCGTCTAGGACAGGACTATAATGCTTTAACGATACATGCCCAGTATTCCTCAGAAAAGAACAAAGGAAATATTCTACGATTTTACGAATTTTATGATAACCATTAACTAACCGAGATGCTGGATGTAAAATAATCACAGGCCAAACGATAAAATCTTTCGTTTCTAAAGTAGCCTGTGATGGACAAAAGAGTATTTATCGCCCTAGTTTTCTACACGATAAGTTGTAACAGGGTTGAACTAATGCAATTAAATACTTAAAATTGAATTAAAGCAATATAAAGTGTTGAAGCTAGATTTGATTGGAGAAGCATCTGTTTTGAAGTATTGCAAATGAATGAACTTATATTCCAGGAAATTGAATTATGAAATCACATTAATGAGCTCGGCGCGGCGTTCGGCTTGATTGGGTTTCACTTGTGTTCTTTATCACGGGTATAAAATTAAAGGCGAATATTGGCTTATAGATTGAAATATCCTTTTTTGTGTTAAGCGAGTTAAAAGGATTATTTTTTCAATAAATTACTATGGATCTTCTGAAAACATTAATTAGTTAAAAATTAATTTTGAGGGGTTTTCAAAATATTAAAAGTGCAAATAATTAAAGTTTGTAAATAAGGAGAGTAGGAGCAAACACTTGCTTCTCCTCTCAGCAACTAAGGATCTTTGAAAACAAACAAGTTCATTTTCGATCTTAGGCTTGCACTTTATTGGAATAATTTCTCAAGAGTTTAATCTACTTTGCTTTTTCTAGTAAACGGTGAAAGAGTTTTGATGACTTTGGTTTAATGTTTGTTATGCTTATTTAGGAAGTTAGAAACAATTAAATTATTTATTTCAAGGCTTGCTTGTAAAAATACCCTGTTTATTCAAATAACTATAAACATAATTAATTCCGAGTCTAGAGGATAGTATGATAGAGCTCCTTTTAACGTGATCTTTCGAAGTATGTTCCGCCATAGGATAAATTTATTTCTACGCCTTCTTTATATTACCAAGCCATCTCCGGGAAATGACTCCCCATAACGTTATTAGAATAACGATCAGCTTCCAACCAGTATTTACCATTTCTGCTCAGTGCTTCTACACTAAGCAGCATCGATTTAAGTTATTTGCGAAAATTAATAATTGGCTCAAATTTGTTTGACGACATTTCAGAACCTTGAATATAACTCCTTCTTCAGGCAGAAAGCCAAAATGGTTTGAGCTAACTCAATAAAGAGAGTAGGTGTGAGCGGTAATTTTTAAGTTGAGCCAAGTCGAGTTTTAAAAAACACTCGCGAGTTTCGACCTTTTTTCAAGTCGACTATTCTGAAGAGTAGGAGTTAATAGTTATACTTTTACATAGTATATATAAAATTTTAACATTTAACTTATTCAAATTAAAAGCATACCTGAGTCTAAAGTAAACTTGAGTTAAAAAATGACGATAGTTCAAATCAAATCAAATTCGTTTATTTTTCATAATAAATTGATTACACAACAAATACATGGTATGAAGTATGAAAAGGTCCCTGCGAAGCAAAGCTTGAGTGCAGGGCACTAGAGGCAGTTCAAGTCATCTTTAATTTTCCTACACAACATGCTTGGTAAAGTCTCACCCAGCTATGATTGTATGATTTGTCTTATAAAAAAATCACTTTTTAGAAAAATGTAATACAAGATATAAGGAATTATCCCAGGATTTAGATTATTTTTGTACCTTAAGGGAGAAATAAAAAACAGTGTACTACATTTAGCACACCCAGCATCTCAGTAACTGATTGATTTAGAGTAATGAATCAAAATGCTATACTGTTTACTTTTTTTTAACTGAACTCAGTTTCTGATCATTTAATTTGTTTAAAATTAATAAACTTAAAAGGTTTAAATCTTGAAAATAAATAAATATAATTTTGCCAAAAACCGTGTTAGAGTAACAACAGTTAGATTAACATCTTACATGATTACGATCTTGATGATATGTTGAAGAAACATGGAATTTGATATTTACAACTGATGATATTTTTGATATTTGTGTATACTGATAATTTATGTTGGTATTTTCGATGTTTATAAGTTCAAAAAGCAGTAAGATCGGTATACTCTAAACGGATTTTGAAAAATATTATATATTTTTTTAGATTTATCCTTGACGATACAAAATTGAACGAACGGTGTTTTTGGGCTCCTGGGACCCCGACTCAAACAAAAAATAACACGGTCCCCGGCTTCTCTCAATGCCGTCTACGGTAATAGATATATATTCCTTATAGGGGATCTTTGCTAAAACAATCAAGTTAAACTAAGATTTTATGATTGCGGGAAAAGATGGATTTTCTGGGTGGAAAGGTGGGTAAAATTCGATCACGCGTACCAATTGGAGGGAGGAGGGGGAGATTAACTACTCCACTTAAACTTTCGAGTATTTTACAAAACTTAGGGTTGAGCTGAGTTGGGTAGTTTAGACTCGATTTAAAAAAGCTGCCTCATTCTTAAAAGAGACAAAATACACTAAAACACTGGAATCACTTGAACCAGCTATAAAATCAATTTTTACCCAAAAAAATTAGCAACAGAACCTAAATATTTAAAAAACTAGTAAAATTCCAATCGATGGCGATGCAGGTTCCTAGGCAACCGCAGCAAGCGGCAGACGCTAGCGGCCAACGCGGTGGCCACGGAGCAGAAGGCGTCCAAGGTGCTAGGCCTCGTGTTCTTCACGTTCGTGTTCTGCTGGGCGCCGTTCTTCGTGTTGAACATCCTGTTCGCCGCCTGCCCCGAGTGTCCCGTGCCCGAACACGTGGTCAACATCTGTCTGTGGCTGGGCTACGTCAGCTCAACAATCAACCCCATCATATACACAGTGTTCAACCGGACCTTCCGGAACGCTTTTATTAGGTAAATGATTTTTTGCAGTTTGGTCATCAATCTGAAGTAAAACCAATCTTAATTTAGTTGTCAGGTTAAATGATCTGGAGGGCGAACCGTCTTGGGTATAGAACGCTCTCAGGGAGGAGCCAGGTGTAGGTTCATGTATGGGAGCGCATTGCAGGTTTGAGGGTGAGTCGTGTTGAAGGTACAATATGAAGGTAAATTGAAGGTACAATGTGAAGGTAAATGTCACAATTCAAGTAAGTGATAGTTATTCATTTGGAATTTTCTGAAACGAGGGTACTTAACATGAAATATTCACAAAATAACTCAAAACCTTCAACTTCAGTTATAAGACTAAACTAAACTAAAGTAAAATTTAATAACTTCACAGTATAAATATTACGATACTTCTAAGTCTGAAGTTATCAACACTAAGCAAAGAGAAACGCCTCCTTAATTTCTCAAGGAAGAAAACTGCTTTCGCTTTCTTTCATTTACCACTTTTCACATTAACGAAATTGCCAATTTACGATTTAAATCAATTAGGTTTTCTAAAATATTTTTACACGCATTAAAGAATGTTTTATTTAGATCTAGGCCTATACAGTATTTGGTATTCCCATTATTGTATTATTCTGGTACAGGCAACAAAATTATATTTGATAGCATCTTAAAGTCAACTCAGAAATTAATTACTTGAAAGAAAATATTTAGTTTAATTATTTACAAATTATTTCATTCTAAGCTTACATTTTTACCTTAGTTTTTTTTGCATTTGAAAATATTTTTTATAAAAACAAAAATATGCAATAAGCGCAACAAATATTATACGGAACACAAAATAAATAAACAGGTTATCCATTAACATTTTATTCACTCTACATAATAAAAATACTTCCACTAACCTGAATAAAAATCCTCATAATACTGACCCTCAATAATTCAAAATCGAAGGGAGCTTTGAGATTTATTCAGAGTGATGATAAAGAAGCTTCTCGCAAGGGACTACTCTTAGTGCAAAACACGGAACTGACCTACATAGCGCAATGCGGGCGTGGAGGCACTTGGCTCCCGTGCGAGTAGAGCATTTAAATTAATAGTTATAAAAACGTAATAAGCAGAGAGCTATCCTAGCTGATTATTTTAATAAGTAGGTCTAAATAATTTCTTGATAAGCATGATAGGTTTTTTTTTTAAACTTGATGAAAAAAATCTCATAAGAGTCTGTAATTGGGCTGATGATGAGAGGTGTGTCGTCAGTTGAAACTGATCGCCATTTTCCACCTTTTATGTACATTTACCGTCTTGAATTTAAATACAATATAAGTGTAATATGTTTTAGGTGTTGTTAGATGGTTTTTATTTACATACAGAAAGTATGTTTGACATAACATTTTCTCCGGGAGAAATTAGTTATATAATTTTAAACGTTTGATAAAATCCAGTTTTTGAACTTTATACCCTAATCTGGGTGCTCAATTTGAAGGTTCATTCTATTGATAATCGTTGTAAAAAATGAGTTTGTCGATTAAATGTTTGTTGAAAATTATTTATCGCAGGGTGTAAATGTGATGTAAATCATCAAAGCCTTTAAATTTATAAGCCTTTATAAACGTTTTTGGAAAACAGCTTGCCTGTTATTAGAATTTTAAGAATTATAAATACCCCCGTTGCAGCAGACCTGCATACTCAGCGAATTTCAAGTGCAAAACAACATATTTCGATCCAACATAGCGAGATTTGACATGTTTTTGTAAGCTCCATAAGAATAACATGTGGAATGAGTATGCAGGTTTGCTGCTACAGGTATAATAAAACTGGGTGGTTTTAATTCAATATTTAGTAGATCTGAACTAGAAGAAGCCATTTACCAAGTTTTATCAAGATATGTTGAGAAATAAGCGAGATATAGAATTTTACTTATTTCCCATAAGGTTAACATTGGGACAATGTACTGCGTTTACCACTTTCAATATCTCGGCAACCAATGGACATAGAGCCATGATTCAAAATACTAAATTGTTTGTTTTTTGAGCTGAATTCAATAGTGCCAATAAAAATTTGAAAAATTTTATTTTTCTATGTAAAAATCTCATAAAACCCATTTTTGGGGGGGTTTACCCCCCTTTACCCCCCCCTTCCGGTGGTCCGATCGGGCTGGTTTACGAACTCGTCCGAATAATTACTACTTTACACACCTATGCCAAATTTCATTCCGATTGGACCATTTTTGCGCAAGTTATCGTGCTTAAAGACACATATATATATATATATATATATAGATATATATTTATATAGATATATATATATATATTTATGAAAGTGAACGAATGGTGTTTTTGGCATCTGAGGACCTCAAAAAGAAAAGTTATGATGGTTTTAGGCTTAGGTCTTACCATGAGACCTACGGTAACAGCTTCTTCCCTATAGGGGAAATTCGCTAAAAAGAGGATGATGATTAAAAACATGATAAATCGCTAGTTATTGGAAGGCCTTATAACTTAACTTGTCGCTTGATTTGATTGCCCCTTCAAAATGATTGTCACAAGACATTTTGTCAATGCGAATTAGATTTCTAATTTTTAAATAATAAATATTTTTATGTCGGCATAATAAATCCAAACCAGCAGATTTAAAGTTCAACAATAATGATTGCATACATTTACTCAAATTATTTAGAAGCCACAGAGAGATTTGTGAAGTTGAGAAGCATATCCTGACTCAGGATTGAAAACAACAGTAAATCAGACTGAGACCACAGGAGGGATTGATTGACAAGGAGAGAGCCGGGCCGGATCCCGCCGCTCGTCCATCACGCGGTGGATCGCTCTTGTCGGCCGCTTCCCCTGATTGTTTTTCGGGTTTTCCATAACAAATTAGCTTTGTTTTTATGGGCTCCTAATAAACGGATCTTCGATTCTTCAATTTTGTTTGTTGTATATAAATAGTGTAATTCTTTGTATTCTCGAGTTACCGTTCATTTTTATGATGCTGATTACATATTGAAGGTGGAATGCAAATATTCCAAATCTTATTTTCTAATAGTTCCAAAAAGACCCCTTTTACATAAAGTTTTAGTATAACCAAGAAATACTTGACATATACTTCAGGTGATTTTTTTTGTATTACGGTTGGATTAGTTTCACTTACACTGTGAATGTTTATTGTTTTAATAGACACATGAAGACTTTTGGTTTAACATAACCTACTATATAGTTTTTGTTGTGATACCAGTAACAATTACGTTTGCAAATGCCATGTTAACTCAATTACGCCATACGCCAATTACGGCATGTTAACTCAAAAGTCATAGCTTATCATTGTAAGTTTTAAAAGGCTCCTGTATAAGTTTTCTCGCGTCTCTAAAGTCTACATAGCGTTTTAAAGTCTTTAGCGATGGGTTAACTGTAGGTTGGGATAGGTTAGGTCATGCAATATAATTCGAGCTTTTTCTGCTTTATAAAAAACAAACATGCCACAAGTGATCTATGATAGTGCATGTTAGCACCAGCTCACTTTTATGCTACTCCTGCGCTGGCAAGGGTGCGGGTGCTCCGACTTTTGTGGATAACACTGTTACGGCGAGTTTCGTCTCATCAGGTGCAGATAGACATCAGATTACCGCTGTCACTGTTACTGTACTGCAGCAAACTTAGATTACTGAGTTCTAATTGCGGCGAGCGCAGGAGAAATACAACTGAACTACGATGCAATGCCATTAAGAGGCTCACCTACATTCAGAGTGGATTGCGTTTAGTTTGAGTATTTTTAGTTAATGAAGCAATAGATCCTTTTTCCTATTTCTTTACCTGATCCCTCCCTTTCAGTCACTTACTAAAGATCCTAAATTGTCGGTAAAGTCAAATAGACAGAGTGACTCCCACTAATTCACTGCCCTCTCCCTTCTCAGTGTTAAATCCTTCGAGAGAGGATTTATGTCAGATCCGAAAGCTCCAAAACTCTGCTGTTCTTGATGTTTTTTGCTTAAAACCCCCATACCGCGAGGCGGTCAAGCTGCTGCTTATAGAAGCTGTGTGCAGCATGATGACATGTTGCACGACACACAGGGTTTTGATGACAAGCGAGCCCGACTACCTTTACAAGAGGCTCTCCTTCCAATTCGAGGTCTCTCAGCGCAGAACTCGCCATGGTGGGGGACTCCACTTTCCCAAAGTCAATCTTGAACTCAGGCGGAAAAGTTTTTCTTACTTTGGCCCGCGGTTGCACAATGAGCTCCTCGATGGCCTAAAAAGCTTAAACTCTGCTTTATTTAAAAGTAACATAAAATAAATTTTAATGGAGCATTAGTTAGGTTTAAGCTATTATAAGAATGAGTTTTGTAAATATATTTTTGTAAGATGATCAGTATTAAGTTGAAAAAAATGTACTGACGATAGTTGTTCTTAAAAGCTGGCGCACAGAGACACGCTTGATTCAATAACAAGCTAGTTGTTGTTGACGTTTGCAGGCTGCTGAGGTGCCACTGCAGCCGCCTCGGCAGGTCCAGGTTCCGGTCGATGAACGAGCACCGCGTGACGACGCCGTCCTCGGCCATCTCGGGCGCCGCGGCGCTGCCGCTGTCGCTGTCGCTGCAGGGGACGCCGCTCATCACCCCCTCGCCCGGCTCCTGGTCCGCGCCCTCCCCCTCGGCGGGCATCTCCACCGTCGCCACCCTCCCCCTCTCCCTCATCTCCCCCGCCACCAACAGCTCCTACGTCACTCGCAGCACGCACTCCGAGTCTCTCAACTTCAACGAGACTTTCTGAACTGTCCGAGTGATCTCCTCGGCTCTAAAAGTTTCATCGAGCCACCAGAAGCTACTAACATTGACTTTGGATCTGAAGAAGACCTCCATCGCATTATCAAATATGTACCAGGTTTTGAGTGACTCAGGATTGAAAGAAATCCTAGTTATAATGAATCCCCTATTACTCCTAGTTATAAAAGAGGGTACTGATGTCACCTATTAATTTAGATATCACATGCAGTTAATATATCATTCAATGACACATAAAACAAGCAATAGTCAATTGATTATTGATTTATGCAAACAAGCAATAGTCAATTGATTATTGATTTATGCAATGAAGAAAACAACTTGTTTGAGTAAATAGCTAAAATACGAGGTTGATAGAAGCAACCTCTGTTGGTAATTAATGAAACTATGTCAACTTTAAATTCTGGGTCACCCAAAACTAGCTACGGCTGGGCCATAAGAATGGGAGGTCTGTTAATGATTTATAGTCAAAGCTACTAAGCTTTCACAAGAATTATTTGATCCGAGTTAGAGAACTTCATCGAGTCTTTAAAAATTGTCCTGAACTAAGGGTTTTCCTCGGCTGACTCTACACCTTCTCCCCTTCATCTCTCCAGCCTCCTGTACCTTGATCTTTTTTTTGGAGTAGGAGATGTATTGTGTTTACACACACTGAAGGGCTCGTTGTTCCCTCAGTAGTGTCGGACTCCCACGAGCTCAAAGTCCCGTGAACTACCGACTAAACCACCCCCTTCAACACCGAGGACACTAGCCTGGAACTGTTTTGCACATTACTTCGGACTAGGCCTTTGATATCACACCTATAGGGTATCCTCCGTGGGGAAAAGCTGAGTACCGATCAAGGTTGACCTTTTTCGCCCAAAGAATGGCCTGGATATAGTGCCAGACACAGTACCAGTTGCCCTCTTCCTGGAGCCTCCAGTACCTTCCAAGCTGTCACTATGATACCTATTTAATGATGCATAAAAACTAATTTATTTATGCTTTTTTAAAGATATATTTTGCCATCCTTCATCAATCTAGTCATCGACTTCCTCTGCACCCCAGTTACCAAGAGCTGCGAATTGGACGGTAAAGTTATCAGTGCTGAGTAACAGAATTTATTCTCAGCTTATTGAACTGTCATACGCAGAAGAACTCTTGTTCTACCACCTGGAGTTTCTGAACGCTGCGTTCTCAACTTTCAAGATAAAAACACTGGCAGATGCCATCCAAAGTCCATACCTTAAAGGTCAATATGAAAACGTCAACGGTTGCTTCAACAATTGTTTCTTCTCATTTTCCAAACTACCATACCTCAAACGAACAGTAAGTATCCAGTCCGTCAATCAAAGTTAACTATAAAATTTATACTAAAATGTTATGATAATATGAATTTGATTTGTGATGATTCATAAAGCCAGAGTGCACGTTAAATATTAATTTATCCCCTCTCCCAACAGTATGTTATTCGATTTTAGCTATTCAAAATATGAACGATAAATACTAGGAACCTGTTACCTACTAATTAACAACTGTTCATCACTTAGAATCAACTCCTATTTTGGTAAAAGCTGTTTTAAAGATAACTTGAAATTCTCAACCTGTCAATTACTTTGTTCACAATATAATACTGTAATAGGTTTTTGAATTAGTAACCTTTTTACGTTATTTTAAGTACTGTGACTGTATATTGGTATTGTTTTTTAATTTGCAGAAATTGTTTTTAGGAATTAAATGGATGTGTAAAATGTATTGTGCAATTGGATTGTAAGTGGTCATCAGTCAAATTTATAGGAATTTGTAACATGTACATCCTATATTAAGTGTCACTCGGTATAGAATTTTCTGACTCTATCCTATACTTCGGTAATTGAAAATGTAATAAACTGAATGTAATGGTCAACGTTTGAATATTTCTTTCCAGTAAATTTAGGGGTTTAAAAAACTGATTTGTAGAAGAAACACAGTAAAGGCCATTTATTATTCTCGTAAATACAGGCAATTTAGGAATTTAAAATAGCATAACTTTGCTTACGTTATACAAAAATTGTAATAATAACTTTATTTAACTACATCCCAGGTAACAAAAGATTCTCAGACATGATGAGTTTAACAAACAGGAACTGTCAGAAACATCTAGACACGATATGATATTTTTCCCACAAAATTGGCTGGTTAATCAATCTTTGCAAATACATTTGGAGTTAAAAATCAGCCTTGACACCTGTAAATATTAATCAAAGTTATTCACCTTTTGTAAATTGGCCTTGAGGTGTCAAATAACTTCCTTACGCTGAACGCGTTTCGGACTAAATAACAGTCCATCCTCAGCAGCGTAGTTGAGCCCATTATTCAATGGTTGTCGAAGTAACTAAAACCGCACATACAGTACTGGACAAAGTACATTCACATTTACACTTAAACACCAACACATACGAAACACATAACATCGTGGCATGCCGAACTACCTGACACTACAAACTACAAACCGGGACGGATCTTGTAGTTCAGCATGCCACGGTGTTATGTGTTTCATATGTTTCGGTGTTGTGTGAGTGTGAGTGTAAGTGTAAGTGTGAATGTACTTTGTCCAGTACTGTATGTGTGGTTTTAATTACTTCGACAACCATTGAATAATGGGCTCAACTACGCTGCTAAGGAATGACTGTTATTAGTCCGAAACGCGTACAGGGTAAGAAAGTTATTTGACACCTCAAGGCCAATTTTCAAAAGGAAATAACTTTGAAATACTTATATTAATGTTAAATATAAGTACCACGTTCCAGGGACCTATAGATTACCCTTCATTAATTCATTGATATGTTTAATGGAATGATTTGGTAAAGTTTTCAATTCACCAAATAACACTTTAAAACATAGTGGAATTAACAGACTACAGAACGATAATACAGTAAAATGTCCTAATAAAAGTGAGAGGAGGTTAGCGAAACAAGCCTTCCAAAGTAGAAGTTTTTCTTCATCTATATCATTTTATTATTATTACAGTTCTTATCAGTTTCTTTAGACAAGTACAAAATACAACTTACAGCGATAAAGATGTGAAATGTTGAAATTATTCAAAACTTCTACTGATACCTCGTGTTGGAATAAACAAATAAGGTTGTGTTTAGTTATGATTAGTATTAGAGCTGAATCAGTAATATTTTATGACAAGAAATGAAATATTAAATTTAAGACCCCTTTCAAAATTTATTTCACATTAGAACCAACCATAACGCATGTTGAAGGGTGTGAGCACTCGCGGCCAGAGATTACATTGTAATTAAAATCTAAATGTAACTTAACATAATAGGAGACATGTGTTTGTGTGTGTAAAAACGGACCTTCATATAAATAGTATAACCTATACCTACCATAAATGTGTAAAAAGTGTTCTGTACAGAATATTTTGTGTGGACTTTGTAACCAATCAAAAGGTATATTGAATTAAGAGTCTATTTAATTTAATTATTGATGATATATTTGTTATATTTATTGTTGATCTCTAATACGTAGAGTTTTAGTAAATATAAAAAGCGTTTAGTTGTTTATATTTGACTTTGGAAGAGCGGGGTTAGAAGTCTTGAAAGAATAAAGAAAAAATAAAAGGAGTATGATGTGATATTGCGGTACCTGAGTTGAGAAGTGCAAATAATAAATTGTTGAGTCTTATTTATATTAATGCAAGTTCTGTTAAATATTTTCTACCTGTAAATGTTTAAGAACAAAACAAAAGTGACTCGAGCTGCTGGGCACAGCAGCATTTATATTTCTAAAATTAAAATCTTCTTTAAAATTGTTTGTGTTGCTTTAAACCCTTGATATTGTCGCAGATGGATGCATTGACTATAAATCCAGAAATAGACTCCATTGCCATTGCAAGAGAGTGTGCCACCTTTTCGTTAACCAGGATTTAAACCATTCATCCTTAGACCATTATTAACCCTATTCAGTAATAGAGCAAAATGCTGAAAACTATTAATAATTACGCTTTCGCTTTTTGTTAACCAGGATTTGAAACAATTCATCTTTAGACTATTATTAACCCTATTCAATAATAGAGCAAAATGCCGAAAACTATTAATAATTACGCTTTCAATAGGGGATATATCGAAAATTTTGTATAGCAGGGATCAACCATTACATAAATATCTTTTGTTTTAACACTAATGAAAATGTATTGCAATGTGTATGACTTTTGATGTTTTATTGAATCCATCCTTTCGGCTCAAAACCACAAGTTTTCTTTAAAGTAGGCGAAAGGTTCATAAACATGAAAAGTAACACAAACTGCCATTACCTTTTTTGTAACTACAATGTGTATGATGGCCTCACTCAAGATTACGGATTAAAATAACGTTTGTGTGTAGTTTAAAAAAAATAAATAAATAGTTTAAACCAATTATTTACAGCAGCACTGTCTGTCGGTGATATGATTAAACGAACTTCGCTTCAAATTCTGGCTATCACCTAAACAAGCACAGCTAGGCCATAAAGATGGGATATCTTCTGAACTTGTAGTCAGTGATAATTGTTTGCTCATTCCTTTGCTACACAATATTCTCTAAGGAATTTGTTAGTCTCATCATAAGCAAAGATGTGAGTAACTCCTGATTAACAACAAACATCAGGTAGCTAAAGGTATAGCATAAAAACAAATCGTAATACAATATTAATCAACTAGGATTACTTAAGACTTGGCTCGACGTTTATTACTAGCTATCTCATGCATCGGCATGCATGGACGTGGCCTCGTTTCTCAGCAACTATGCCGCATCACCAACATCATCAACAGACTCGACTTATCTAAGTAGAATGCAATCCAAGAATAAAAAACATGTATTAAGCAGGAGGGTTGAGAACACAGTAAGGAAAGGAAAGGAAAGGTCTATATCAAGTAAATATATTTACATGCCATAAAAAGCAAGTATTACAAACCGACTTTAATAGAATTACTTGATGCTAGATATCCGTAGCAATGAGGTTTGGTCATTAGAGTGGGGTGTTTGGAGAGTTAAAATGGCGAAAACACAGTAAATTCTAAGAGAAAGCTCATTTAAAATCGCAGAATAGCAAGTCACTCCCTCATTAAGTTTCTCGAAAACACAAGTACTATTATAATCTTCATGCTTTCAATTAATAATATATTATTAATACCAATGCACTTGGCTGGTAGTAGCTATTATTACAAAACAGGTTATCAGTCCTAAAACATTTATAATCAATTCAAAGATTTTTTTAAAATTCAATTCAGTTTTGAATATCTTTATTAATAACATTTTAGATGATAAACGCGAAAAACGCACCCAGTTTGCCAATCTGACGTTCAGTTTATTGTATTTAATTCGTTTAATAGTTGTGAGGAATGATTTTCCTAACTTCAACCTAAAAAGAATATACAAAATTATATGAGATTCACTTTAAAAAAATTAAACGTATCAACAAGTTAAAGATAAAATAAGAATTGGAGCGGAATTCCCAAACAAAGTTAACAAAAGAACTGTTTCAGCCTGTTGTTGACTTTGCCTTTTCTAGAACATTAGATTGATTCTAAAGCCTCCCCAATGTTTTAAGTATGTGGAATAAAAAATAACTAATGTTTGAATTTTTTTCTAGGAGAATTTCGGTTCTAATATAGTTTTATTATGTATATAAGATAATTATTTAGAGGGCAATATGTTAAAGACAAGCTAAATAATACTGTTTTATTATTTTGAATTGCTTTAAAGGTGTTTGGTTGGCTAAAAACCCGTAAAACATTTTGCATAAACTCGTAACACAATTCATTCAAACTTCTAGAAACACGCTTACACATGATTTTTGGACCAAAACATGTTGACTTGAAATATAAAAACTGAAAAGTGTAGGTAACCCATACAGTATATATCGAATACAGGTAAAAAATATGTCAAGTCATCGAGCCAGTCAACAGCATTCCAAGCTTTGCATTTTTGACCAAACTCATTCATGTAAGTTATTTATTTAACGGTCAATAGAAAATTGAGACCGAGAAAGCAAAAGACATTTTCTTGGCAGTAAAATTATCAACCATGTTCACGAGTAATGTTAAGACCAACCAGCTTCTCGATGCCCCATGAATGAATGAATGAATAAATTATAATAATTTAGTTATCATCAATTAATTTTTTACTTATAAAAATAACAAAATTGATAGATTAAATAAAATTAAAATTAGTTAGATGCTATTTATAAAAATAAATAGCATATTTTTTTATCCCGACACAAAAGCGTAGCTTAGCGAACACATACAAGGGGTTGATCAAGTAAAACTTTATGATATCGACTTTGTTCTAAAGTAATATAAAAACAGCCAGCACCTATAATTGGCAGTATTCATACCGGACGTTTATAGTCAACACATGGGTTAACGTTTTCGGATGTTTACGAACCAACAAATATACCTTCAAGTAGGAGCAAACTTTAACGATTAAATAAAATATTTTAAAAACTAATCATCAGATATTAAAAAAAACATTATTTTAGTAACCATTCTAGTTAGGAAATATAGGGCATTAGAGCGTTTATTTAAATGTACGCAGTACTGAAACACATTCAAACCATGGGCCACTCAAGTAGTTAAATAATAGTGGTTTTGCATCACCAAACCTGACAAGATTCGCCAATTTTTGACAAGAGACAGCCTACAAATATGACTAATAGGGGAGTATGTGACTTGGAGTAAGGAGGAGAAGTGACGATTTCTGAGGTTCATTTCTTGGACTGACCCCTGAACCCACCCTGATCCCTGGCTATTATTTGGGTAGGTTGTTTACCTATGTGAGTAGATTTGTTATTCTTAACCCTGCAGTACATTTTTCAACTTAAAGGGGGGGTAGGGGGGAAGCTCCATTGGAATTTTCGGGAACTTTTCGGAAAATCATCCTCTCATTAAAGTCTATCACCCTTGAAAAAATTAGCTTTACCAAAAAGAGTTCCGACACAAAACCTTTATTGACTGGGCTATAAGGAATATCTTTTTGGCGAGCTTACCCACGCCTTTATAGTGAACCGATTTTGATGATTGAGGTGTCAAATACAGTAACTGAAATTTTTATCAGGATTCTGTGGGTATAATTTATTATTCATTAGGGTCAGAGGGATATACCCCAAGGGAATGTACTTTACGTCAAATTTTACATTTATTCCATACTAGCAGTTCCCGTGGCTTCGCTCACGAAAAAAAATTATAGTCTAACCTTGATTTGACGAATGTCAAGGGGCTGAATAAAAAAAGGTTGTATCAAGGAATATTTAATGTAGAGGTCTGTTTACGTGCTATGGCGTTGTGTAGGTTAAAAAAACAGTTATACTTACTCGTATTACAGTAGATAGTGTAGGTTTTCTTTTCTCAGCCATGACTCAAAAACGGCAAGACCGATTTTAACGTGAAATGTGTCAATTTTAAGGTATTTCTATGCATATTTGCCAACACGGCTCAGAATTGCCATAATTAGTACAACGAAGAGCTGAATGTTCGGAACAGTGGCGCTATCCGTCGACAGTGTTACAAACTTGAGTTACTTGATTAACTTAACATATGGACGATTTTCAATATATTTTGAAAGGTCAACTACTGACTGAAGCACTTATTTTTCCGTGCAAAGCCAGGTCACCTTCGGATTAGATGAATTCGCCAAACTATTGTAGGGGATGAATACACTAAGGACGCCCTAAGGGAAAAACTATAACTCCCATTGCCTAAATAAAGCCTGAGCCACATTTTATGATTAAACAGATAAGGTACAAAAATTGATGATGGATTAAACCTTAATTAGATTTGACTTTTATATAGTGCTTATGACCTAAATAAATTTACAAAACAACTATAAAACCATATTGGAAAGAATCAAATTGCAGATCAGCTGAAACAACGTATACGTTTGTGAAGCTAATGACCCTCTGCTTGACTGCATTAAATTGGAAATGTAAACAAAAGATCATCCATTACATATATACGGACGGATTTCAATCCTTTCACGCCACCAAAAAAACCTTTAAACACTATATCAGAGACCTTTATATTTTAAGGATATCTATATAAATAGATCAAAGAATTAGAATAATTCTTTCTTTTTTTCGGCGACTAAAAAAATACCGTACCCCCTCCAATATCTGTATACATTGACCCCTCTTTCAGTCTTGCGGGGAATCAGTTTCAAGACTCAACCACAAAAGGCAGCACGCACTTCAGGCTTTAAACTACAGAGGTAAAATTAGATTAAACGCAAAATCATCATAACAGGCATAATTACAACTCCCGCTGCCGAAATAAAGATGGTGCCATAAACTGAATTTATGATTAAACAGATTATGTACTAAAACCAAAATGTAACTTTTATATAGTACATAATTATGTCCATAAAATAAATCAACAAAAGAACAATAAAACCGTGATGAATGAAATCAATTTATAATCAGCTGTAATAGCGTATGTACATTTGTGAAACTAACTCAGCTGCCTGATTGAATAAAAATTGAAAATGTAAACAAAATATCGTCCTTAACGCTTTTAAGTGGGAAAATTTGAAAAATTTGACGTCGCCAAAAACCCCTTGAAACTTTGAAGTTTGTAAAATCCTTTCTTAGCGGATGCCAACGCCCTAAGAGGAATGACCACGCGAAATTTCAAGGTTCCAGGTCAATAGTTTGGGCTGTGCGATGATAGATGGTATTTGACAAATATATAGTAAAAGATGGCAGTGGTATTTGAAAAAAGAAAAAAGTTGAAGTTGTTATTTGAAGAAAAAAGTTGGTATATTGAATAGTACTATAATCAACATTTCCTGTACAAATTCATACTCATTTTATCGGAAATTTTATTTTCTACAAAAACGCCTTTTACACTTTTTTGTATCTCTTATGGTTTTCGTGTTCATAAGAAAATGATCAGAGAAACACGGACGGGAAATAGTACAAGATGGCGGCATGTTGCCCAAGTGGGGTTTTTTGGGAATTTTAGTATGACGATCCCAGCTTTACTAGCGACCCAATTTTCCCACCAATTTTCAGCCTGCTAAATAAATATTCCGCAATCACGCTAAATTTTGCATTATTTTCCTGCACTGGTAAGTATAAAACTGCAAACTAGGTTATAACATGAGCTTTTATTATGTAAGACTTGCAGGGAGTAGAAGGGAAAATTTAAACAATCTTTGCTTTTAGAAACTTATTCACAATTTATTCGCAATGAATCTTTTTAATCAAATAAACATTTGACATCTATCGATCTATCCGAATCAAACCCATACGAAAACTAATCGAACAAATACAACCAATCCAACCAAAACAATTCAAGCAATCAATGAATGTAGAATTACAGAGTGGATTTTTTTTAAATAAAGAAACTTTATTAATCAAAAAATACATAACGTACAAATTCAGGTTCTGACACATTCATATAAAATGAAACACTCATTACTACATAACTAAATAACAGGGATATTTAAAAAGAAATATACACTTTTTAATGAATACAATAAACCGAGTTTAGTCAACAAAATAGAATAAATATTACCATTAGAAAGAGGATAATTCAGAGTTGAAAAACTACATTAACAAAACCAACTAGTTTTTCCTTGTTTGTTTTTGGTTGTTGTTGTGATTAAATCATGATGTTGTGTTTACCAACACTTCGTTTAGGACTTGTTGAACTGTCTGAATAAATATGATAGGAGTGTATACTTCTTTTTGAAGAACCCTGTATTATTGATTAAATACTTCTACATTAACTGTCTTAATAACTAACTACTAGTTTTAGAAGTGGCGCGGCTCCATCACAACGCAAGAACGCAGCATTTTAAGACACAAAATGCCTTGAAACAATCGTAATTTTGAATACGTTCGGCTAGATTTCTTCCTTTGGCTCCCTCCTGTTGGCTAGATCGCCTCCCCGAGCCGTATGAGGAGCAATATCTGGTCGGCGTGTCCCGGCCAAGTTGTGTCTGCAGCCGACTGTTTACCGTGACAAACTCGTCCATTAGGCTGGCCGATGGCCAACGACCTCAACACCTCCACCACACTGAGAAACCACATTCGGAAACTAGCGTCAAATTTGTTCAATTCAAACGAGGAATCGATTAACACTTTGAAGATTATATCATACAATTTGAGAATATTTATGAAACCGTTTTGGATTTATTTTATGATATTTTATGTCCCAGACACCAAAAAAATATTACCGTAACTGACACTTTTTTACATAATTAGATTCATAATTATCTTGTCTCTGAATCATTATGATGACTGTAAAAGGTATGAATTTACCTACGTGCCGGAGAGAGTCTGTTCGTCCTTTAGGAAAACGTAAACGTTTCGAGGATTAAAACCTCATCATCAGACTATAAGGAACATCAATTAAACAGGCGAGAATTCTGTTAGTGTGTTAGCTTTGACTTTGAATCTGAAGCAGACCTTCCACCCCATTATAAAATGTGTACCAGGTTTTGAGTGGCCCAGGATTGAAAGAGCTCTTAGTTATAGTGAATCACCAACAGAGTGTACTAATGTTACCTACTAATTTTGGTATTAAGAGAGTTAATAGGCTATATCATTTTTTTACATAGAAAACACAAAATTGTCAATTCATTATTGATTTATGAATTGTAGAGTACAAAATTTTAAATTAAATAGCTAAAATAAGGGGTTGAAAAAAGCACCCTCTGTTGATGATTAATCAAACTGTGTCAAATTTAAACTCTGGGTCACCCAAAACTAGCTACAGCTGGGCCATAAGAATGGGAGGTCTATTTATAGTCAAAGGTGTTAGTTAAAATACCAACAAAAACACTTGGAAGAATTAAAGTAAACATCGTAGGCATTCTCATAAAGAAAACCTTTTTCCTGAATGCATGTGTACTCTAGATCTGGTGACAGTAATCAGTCAAAATGTTAATTTGGATCAACTTAAATGTATTATACGATTTCCAAGGTAAAAGATTAAAGAGAGTTTTAAGTAAATGTGATGCATAAAATTGTTAAATAAATCTCCAAAATAACTAAAACATAAAATTTACTATTCGGTCTAATAGTGACATTGTACTCAATCAGGAAGAAGGAATGGAGTTAACCCTATTTGTAAGAGGAAAAAGCCATTATTATGCATATGTAAAACTTGCATATATATGTTGTATTTATAACACTTACATTTGTTGAACGGTTACTATATGAATTTTCATTTTCACTTCTAGACTTAAGTTTGGCTCCTCTTCACGATTTTCTCAGAATATTTGCTGGGTTGTTGGGAAAGTTGATTAAAAAACTAACAAGATATTGTAAATAATATTTTGAATTAGTTTTTTTATGAATCACATCCAGTTAGGAAATGGCCAAAGTTAAAAATAGTTGCCAGTAAGGTAAGAGAAACAAGCCAATCGAGAAGTTTATAGACCAACAGCCTTTATATGTCAAAGTTAAACTAACTAGAACTTTCCTCGTAAGGTGTGTGTGGCCGAACGAAGTTGACACTTACTTTTGTGGCTACATGGGAAACTGTAAAATTTCAGACTTTATTGTTTAGATTTTAAAGAAAGTAAGTGTTACTCAACATTTGAGATGTTAGTCACACATTTATGGCCAGTGTTATTCAGAATAATATTAAATATCAGAACATTTTAAAATATTGGTTGTAAACATAAATTCAAATTTTCTGTATGTAAGTACACAGTACAATAGATTATGAGGAAATGTATACATATTTATATACTTTTTTTAGTAAAAATCTATTTCCATTAGTTAGATATTTTCATGAAGTTGAATAACATCAACGTTACAAAAGTGGGTAGAAACAGTTGATCGATGAATGAAAAAAATTATTGCTATTAAATTAGCGCAGGTGTACTATCTTCATCACCCTTCCGAGCCCAACCATCTTATTTTATCCATGACATTTAAAGATCGACAGCGGAAATGTTTTTCCAAGTAGGAATTTCCAAGTCCATATCATGTACTCTTCAACTGTGATTGTATCGACAGCCCTGAAATACCTGGTTAAAACGCCGGTTTTACTGACAACACAAATATTTTGTTGCATGCCCCGGTTTGGCTCCTATCACTCAAATGTCTACTTTAGATATTTATTGGAGGTTTCAGAATATTTTCAGCTACAGTAATTGTAATTGGTGTGTTGAGGGAGTAAAGTGCAATGTTGTCTCACGAGTGGAAATGTGCCTGACCTAACCGAGGTCGACAGTTTTCACGAGGGAGACAATATGCGTTATTTCCGAAATACAAACAACAATTTTCTTCCACCTGTACGGATAAGAATTCACAAAAGAAACATATTTATTTATTTGCACGAAAAACGCGACTATAAAAACCAGTTGATTGTTTTACATTTATTTATGTAACCTAATAACTTTAATCGTCACAAGCTGAGCAATCTCTTCCGTTTCCACAGTCTCTAATCAGCTGTCTATGCAGGCTGTTGCCTGCATTCGTTGAGCTGCAACACATTCTCCTGCCTGCGTGGATTTTGAAGCTGCTTAATTTTTGAGTTATTGATTTAAAGTTATTCTTATGGGTTTACTTTGTCTTTAGTTGGAAAATATACTCTCCCCCCCACCTATGATATATTCAGACACTATTTACTCCTTATAATGATAATGAGTGAGTAAACAATACTTGTCTCCTCGTCCAACGGGAGTAAAGTGATTATTTTTTCTGCCAGTGGGAGTAAAGTGAATCGTTAGGGTCGTATGAAACTAGTGCAATATTGTAGGCTAAATCTGTGCTCTGCTAGTCATATTGTGCCTAAGAGCGATTGATAGAAAGTGAATTCATACATGTCTTCATAAACGTACTTAATAAAAATTAATAAGTGAACCTAACAGAAATGTTGTATGGTTTTAGAAAGCATCCCTATACATTCCACGAATGATTTAGTTCGTGTTTGCGCTGTGCAGTGCAGACTTCACCTGCAATATTGCACCAGTGTCATACGACCCTTGAGAATAACATTGAAATCAAAATAATAAAAAAATTGATCGTCTTTGAAATTTCCACATTCACATGCAAACATATTGCTTATGTTAGGACAAGAAACTATGACGCAGAACGGAACAGTTCAAGCATTACGACTATCAAGGATTTAAGGTTATGTTATTCAATTCAATACAATAAATATATGATTACCAAAATCGTGTTTTTCGTATTAAAAGATTTTTTCGTATATGAAAGGGGAAAATATTGGTAGATTTCGGGAGTAAAGTACATTTTCTGTCTCGTGAAAATTGTCACCCTCGTTAAGACTCGGATGCCGACGATTTCACTCGTGAGAAAATGTTAAGTTGACTACATACAAGCAATATTACTTTTTAATAAAAAAAGAAATTACATATAAGAGATTCTATATAAGTTATGCTAAAAACAGCCGTGAGTAGTTAATATCTCACCGGGCATTTGAGACTGCAATAAAAATTAAGGGTATAAGAACTTTTTTCATCAATGTACTAATTTCTATACTTTTGTAAAATATTTGTCCTAACTGTTTTCATTGTGAATATTTATATTTATTTCTGTTTTAATGCATATTTTAAACTGTTTTATACTTTTTAATTTGATCGAAGTCAATAACACATGTTACAATGTTAAGTTTTTTATGCTCGTCTGCCAAGTAATTATTATTTTACTCATAAAAAACTTTTTCGGTAAATTTAAAAATTTAAACTTGTATTTTATATCATATGCAGAGCCTCAACGTTGTTGTCATGAAGAGATTTGGTTTAAACATGAGCACCATTTTTATTTCCCAGAATAATATACCAAGATTAATTTTCCATTTTAAGGATTTCTACATGATGCAGAAGTATTTTGAATCGTTTGTATCAAGGTACCTTTCCTCAGGCTTTTCCCACCTGAGGCAACTTAAATATTTCACAGAAATGCTCTACTGTACTGGAGGTACAACGCTGAAATATTGTTTTATTTTTGAATAGTTGATTCAAAATAGAAAATAATTGTGGAACTCCTTGATTTAAACAATTGATCACCAACCACTAATAAATGTTTAAATACAATTTTTTGAGCATCATTTTAGTACTAAATGTTGCTCTTTAAATGTTAATGTTCTTAAATGTAAATGTTACATTTGAGTTACCGTTCTATCAGACATTCAAAACATGTATTTCTCTTTCCCGTACAAGCCCATGTTATATTTTGTAACAAATCGTGATTTGTGCAGCTAAATGTGAATTTCCGAAAAACGTTCGCTTCATAAGCAGAAAGTACTCATGAAACCTATAATATATAATAAGGTTGGTGAGGTGGACGGTTAAACAGAACATTTTTGGCCCTTCTGTTGAGCCATAGTAATCGCTTATCACTGAGGAAATTCGCTAAAAAAACTGTAATATACGTAACATCGTTCGACAAAATGAGATCATTGTTAAAAATAATATAGATCTCAATGTTATTGATGGGAGTTATATTATATTTTGTAAGGAAGTTGACAGTGAATTTACTTGTATAAAATTAATCGAACCTAAATATATTGTAGTAAGCTTATACAGGTCCCCACCGGGCAATGTTGAACAGTTTTTTTTCAAAATTTTGAATATGTCTTGCAATTGTAGACACTCGATACTTCGACACTTTATATAGTTCGACTCCTGCTGAAACATATCAGGTAAATTGTTTTGAATTTTTCAACCAACTTCATGATTTGGCCCGGTGTTCTTCACTTCTGGGCCTTAACAATATCACAACTAACTGCTTTTAGAAAACCCGTTTTACAATATTTCAGAATTTTAAAATATTCCCCCATTAATGAGTTTGGCCTTGCACGTTATGTATTTTTATCAATGGAAAACAAAGAATTTGATTTTATTTTAGACTGCGTTAACAACGTATGTATTCCTCTAGAACGTGTGTGAACAAAACAAAAACATTAACTACCTCTGTCATTTTCGATTTTACAACTGTATCTATAATTATTTTACAAACCAATTATAAATGCGTATCATTAAAAGTACAACGTTAAAGGTTGGTGATTTACTCTGACAGGATGGGTAACTCAAACCACAAATTACAGGATGTCGAACCACGATCAGCCAAACTTGATTACCGCATGGAAAATATGTTCATTAACAAAACTTCGGCTTTTGCAAGAAGTGAGTCGTAAACAAGAAACTTTTTAACTATGCTCCAAGCCACAAAACCGGGTACGTGTCAACGTTGCCGACTAGCGTTATGAGGAAAGTTCAACTTTGTCAGGACTCGCGTTCATTAAGTTCATTGTTGTTTTCATTCTAATTTCCCAATACCGATGATTTATATACTTAGGGGGAGCATGTGTTGAGATTGAAAGTGAAAAACAAGGTTTTTACATGGGTTTGGTTTGTAAAATAAAAACTTAACTGTTATGAATTTAACAATACTTCAGTGTAAGTTTTAACAGGCATAAACTCGTTTATAATGAAATCTGAAGACAAATTGATTCAAATACCTTATGTCTGCGTATGACGATTGACTCATGTCTTCAGAAAATGAGTTTTTGAAGACGAAAATAAACAAGTACTAGTATATTGAATGTAGTACACTAACTGTTCATTAATTGATTTCAGAGATAACTCCATCGATAAATATCAAAAAGTATTTCATCCATAACTCGGTTACTTTAAATGGTACCTTTCAAGTGGTATTTCGCTTAAGAGACTAGCAAAAATGGCTTAATTTTGTATTGAGGTCCCAAGAAACCACAAACATCATTCAAAAATTCTTATAGACCGCGCCCCCCTCCAATAAATCTTATCAACTCCAAAACTTAATACAACCTGTTTAGGCAAGCGCATCCAGCTATTTTGCAAGTGACTACTTGAAAACTCAACTCACGAAGTTTCTTCCAATATAATTTGTAAATATCCGTTAATTCAATGTCGTTTCTCAGAGTTTTCAACTTGAAACTCAACCTACAGGAAAGAATGAGGCCTGAAAGGTCTTAAGACTATGTTTATTTCCGTCTGTGGGTTTATCAAGGACCAAGTGTAATATACAAGTCAAAGGTTTCCGATGGTCAACGATTATGGAGGAATAAACGCAGCCTGCTTTAACATAGCTAATTTAATGCGCTTTAGAGAGTGCAGTAGTTCAATTTAGCTCTGACTGATAACAGTAGGGTAGACCGGGGCACGTTTATAGCGGACTTTTTTCAAATATTTTTTTTTCAATTCGTGGTCGTTCTTTTGAAGTTTTAAACATTACAGTTTCATTCAGTGGTTAATAAGGTTTAATTTTATATATAGAATGTCAACTTTTTTATTTTTATTACAGCACAACAAATTATTATTCATGTTAATGTCGGGTGCGTAAACCTACCCTGGGTACGGGGCAGGTTTATGCATCACGTAGGGCACATTTACGTATACTATAAAATGGTAAAAATGGGAAATAACATACAGTTAGTTAATAATCTATAGTTGATTTATTGGTCTTTTAGCTTTTACCTTTTTTTCTTCTTTTTCTGGTTTTCGGGACGTAATTTATTACCATCTTTAAAAAATCAGAACATAATAAAAAAAGAAATATTTAACTTTACTATTTAAAGTATAAATTAGTTCTAGTTGGCTAAATACAAATATATTAGGCTTAAATGATGACACGCATGATTAAACAGCATAAAAAAGGGAGGATGAAAATTAAAATAATTTTTAGGGGCATGTTTAGGCAGTCAAAGTATGCGTAAACTTGCCCCGATTCAACTGCGTAAACGTGCCCCTGCGCCATGTTTGATTTTATATTAAATGTGCAACCTAATCCGTTAAGTTTTCTTTGCTTGCAAATACATCACTTAATTAAGAAGAAGCTGCTGTTTATTACTGTATAATTGTTTATGATAAATTCTGCACTCTTTGCTAACAATAAGCATCAAAAGATATATAGCAAGATTTACTCGCCTTGTAAGAAAACAGATTCCATCCACCATCTGCAACACCACAGCTCAACTGACGCTCAAATTGTTGTGGAAGCGCCCGTTAGGTAGCAGCATGGACCTGACATGACTGGTGGCGCGCCCGCTATAACCGGTTTTGAAATAATGTCACGGCGTAAACGTGCCCCATGCGTAAATGTGCCCCGGTCTACCCTATTGTCTGTTTCTTGCCAAATATGAAATTCATTAGCAAACCTTATATCCGACAAAAATAATGAATGTGAATGGAAAAGATAATTTAAAATGTTATAAAATTCTAAAAAAAACACGTGATTATAGGTTCTAGGACCAATGCCAGCATATTAGGCTGTAATTATACCTTAAATAACAGCTTTTTTGTTTTATGTTCTCGTAACTATTGAGTAAATAAGCGAACAATGGAAACGGGCATATTGAAATTAAAAACAGGTAAAAACAACACTTACTGTTTTATCAATATAAACCATAACATCATGGTAATATAACATAATTTGTTATGTTCTCGTAACTATTGAGGAAAAAAGCGAACAAAGGAAACGGGCATATTGAGATTAAAAATAGGTAAAAGCAACACTAACTGTTTTATCAATATAAACCATAACAACATGGTATTATGCTAGCCATTTTCTCCTTTGTAGTGTGTTGCGGATTTTCTGAAAGGAACAAAGAATATTTTTGTAAAGCTCCGACTTTAACATTATAATTCATAATCAATCAACGGAAATCCGGCGCTGACAAGTGAGCGAAGTGCGATGTGAGGTTGATCAATGAACCTCTCCTACTTTCATTGAACACCATGTCGCTTCTTAGGGTATAAATGATCCTGTAGGACTTGTCAGCTCATTTGTTCAATAAAGTGATCCTACGTTCTTCTAGTTTTCAATCATGAACAATAGACGATTAATTACTGAAGTAGATGGGAAACGGGGTTTCTGCGTCGCCCGAAGAGGTCCTCTTCGGGCGAGAGGAGAGGGGAAGGGTAGGAGAGGGGTAGGAGAGGGGAGGGGAAGGGGGAGGGGTAGGCAGGTGATGGGTAGAGGATGGACGACCTACCCCTCCCCCTTCCCCTCCCCTCTCCTACCCCTCTCCTGCCCTTCCCCTCCCCCTCGCCTGGTAGGCAGGTGATGGGGGAGGGTTAAGCAGGGGTAGGCAGGTGATGAGGGAGGGTTAGGCAGGGGTAGGCAGGTGATGGGGGAGGGTTAGGTGGAGAATGGTTATAGAGGCTGGCGACGGGAAGAGCGGTTATGGAGCGATGTACTTGAATGGACTTGCACTCACGACGTCCACTCACGACGTTCCTTAAGGTTTGTCTCAAAAATCCAGATCCAGATTTTGCGCAAAACTTCGCCTAAACGTCATTTTAAGTAAATGATTCGAAGTTCTTAAAATATTTTTACCTCCTCTACTTTTGGCCTCAGTCGCCTCAGTATTTTACCCTCTAATTTGATTGGTTTCAATCCTTAACCCATCTCCCTCTTCCTCCCTCCTCCACTCTTTCATTCCTCCCCCTCCTCTACTCTTCCATTTTAATAATCCCTCTTCCCTACTACTTCCTTTCTCTTCTCGTCCTCTCCTCTCCACAATTTTAATAGCATAAAACAACCAGTAGCTATTGTACAAATTATTTATATGTCCTACAACCTACTTAAACCAGCTTGCTCTTTCTTTTCCACCATTTATAGGTCGGAGCCTTCTCTTGGTATTGTTAGATTTAATTGATTTTCGAAATATACTAATGTTCAGTTAGAACTGAGATGATAACAAACCATTTTCATAGCAATTGTAACTTTTTTTAATGAATTTAGTTTTAAATTTTTAAACGTAGAGTGTGTCATAGTTTTTCATAAAATACACATGTTGCCAAAATCTGTTTACGTTAATATTAAGGGTGATGTCATTTTAAAAAACGTATGCCAAAAACAGTAGGTTAAAGGTTTTAATTGGAAACTCGTGTTTTGTTTCCTAATACTCATTGTCACAGACATATACCGACACTTATCTCTATAATATATGAATCAGCGTAAATATATTTTTCTATATTCAAATATCCGAGAAACACAGAATAAATATTGATACAAATATTTCTTTATCATGAACAAAGAAAGAAATATTGGTGCTTTTTTTATTTCTTTCTTTTCGTTAATGGTTTGAAAATTAAAAGCGACAGTCTTTGTGATAGTTTGTTTAACACTAATCTTAAATGATGACTAAAATGAGTGAAGGGTATTTTATTTAGTAAGTAAACAGAGGTATAGTTAAACAAACTTTATTGTTTGCTCAACATTCCACATCACCCATGAGGTAGGAGCATGATGCGTTTTTTTTATAGTGGTTTCCCCAGTAGGCCTAGCCTAGACACAAAAACATGTGTCTAGTCCACTTTACAAAATACATTTAACTACACATACGTTTATACAATAATAATATACATAATATACATTTATACATTTTAATATACACTTGAAATATGTATTAATATATACCCATTTCTGAAGGACGATGTCTAGTTCACAATTTCATCTTCGGGTATTTTGTAGTGTCCCCACGGTAGTGATTGTATACCATCACTTAACACGTATCGTTTGTCATCGTGTGCTGACAAGGCGACTTTGTTAAGTTCTACGCTGTACAAGTCGTGCTTAAAGCTTCTTATCATATTTATTGAACGGTATTGGTCAATTTGTGTCTTCAGGCAGTCTTTGTAGTCTTGAAATGTGATATTTTTTTCTATAACCGACTTCTTTATACCCTTTGATTTTTTTATGTGATGATCGTCTTCGGAACGGCTGGCATACATTTTCGACCGTAATCCTACATGCTCATACATAATTTTCCCGTTCAACTCATCCTTGAACTTCCCAATCTTCTTCTTGTTTTTGGTGTCAAAACAAAGGTGGTTGACTGGGTAATCACTGGTGTCAAAGTAACTTATCATCTCTTTCATATCTTTGTAGAAGTCATCAGTTTGTATATGGTAGGTCAGGCTATCTGTATCGGTGTATTGTAATCTGGCTTTCTCCTTGTATCGGGCCTTTATAACGTTGTAGTGGAAGTCGTACATAAGCGTCTTTGATACATCCAAAATACTCATTCCCACGTAGATAGCCTTATTGAAGAATAATTTGGTTTTACTCATATGCACTGCTGCCAGTTGTTCAGTGAAAATGGTTCTCCTCTTAAAGTTTGGTTGAGCTAGCCATTTGTCGACTTGATTTTCTCGAGTTGCCAGTCGGATGTCAACACGATTGCGGATATTCTCCATGGTTTTGCCAAACACAGAATTATTCATCAGTTTGAAGAAGTCTTTTTCAAAATTGTTTGTAGCGCATGTCCTCATATATGTATTGAGATCAATATAAGGTTTGAGCCATTTCTTTTGAGCGAAACGTATTATTCTGTGGATTTTCTTTAATTTTAAGCCCAGAGAAATGTATTGTTTGAGATTTCTGTAATGAATTACATATTTTGTCTTGTCAAACAATGTTGCAAGTAGTTTTTTTCCTTGCTTTTGTCCTGGAGGTACTCTATGTTCAGGTGCTAAAGGGAGATCGGAATGAAGGTCATGTAATTCTTGCGGGTATTCTAAATCGACTTCTAGAATGTAACCATGGTCACTATCATCGGAAACTGATAGCACATCTATGCTTTGGGTGTCTTCAACCCATTGGAACTCAGAGTAAGGCATGGGTTCTCCCATTGCCCAGCCGTACAAGTTGTTTGCGTCGAGGTATGTTAAGTATGACGAGGGCAAGTGTTTGTCATAGTCTTTCTTCATGTACGTGTTATTTGCGGCCGCGTAACGGTTTGAACATTGCGACAATCCGCCTCGTATCCCATTGCCAATCATCAAGACCATGTTGTAGTCAGTTAGAAGCTCTAGCTCAACCTTGGTCGTCTTAAGCATCGCACTCCATGCCAGTCCAGGTGCTGTATAATACCATGCAGGATCAAGTTGGTACGTCTGCATACACAGGTCCCTAAAATTTTCCATTATGTCGGCTAGTTGTAGCACATCCGATTTGTTGTATAAAAGTGTATATTCCTTCATATTAGGTATATTAAAAGCATTCCAAACTTTGCATGCATGCTCATAATCTTCCTCGAGTATCTCGGAGTCATTTAATTTGTTATAAAATTCTTCTTTTGCTGGAAGGTGTGGAAGTTCAAATTTGTCCAGTGAGTCCATGAAATCGTAAGGGTACACGCCCTTTTTTAGCAGCAACTGCAGTTGCTCACCAGAGAAGTGCTTCGATGTATATTTAAACTGGGAGGGTGATAGATTTTTTACTAGTATATCTAAGCTGCTAGACATAAATTTTAAGGAATCGATAAATCTTAGGTCAACACCTCCTTCCACATGTACAGTATACGAAATGTATCTTTCTTCGTTGTTCGGGATAACTTCGATAGTTTCATTGTTTAGTCCAAACATTTTTATAAATAGATGTGTATCATAGCCTGAAAGGTTATGGATAAATAT